>JAQMCX010000033.1:899773-957134 GCA_029814765.1 Acanthurus leucopareius
AATGTTAAAGTTAACGTTACCTGGCCCATGAAGTCAGCCGACGCTCTTTTTCTCCCACCACTGTTTCTCAGTAAGTTAATACATTTTCAAACTAATGTTATAATAAATGTGGACATGAGTTTTCAAAACTGGTTTCATTTTAATGTTACCTAACGTTAACGCAAGCTGCTTTCCACGACTTTTGTACGGGTGCTGCATTCAAATACTCGAATTCTCGCAATAGATTAATGATGTTGTAAAATCGTAAATCAGAGTAGTGATGCATTCAGACGATGTTTTTCAACTATTGTATCAGTAATTTAATTTTTTTTTTATGCTAATTGCGTTTTCAACAGCATCGACTACTAAGGAATAAATTATTTTTGAAAAGCTTTTAATTTTAATTGCCGTGGGGTTTACTTGCACATATTTTGTGCAGATGCTGCCTTTAAGTACCATTTAGAAGCTTTCAAATTGTAAATCAGTGTTGTCCTGACTTCTCAGTCATGTGATGAACATGATTTCCTGTAATAGAAATCCAGTGAGAGAGCTTTCTTTTGCTTTAAAATGAGAAAATACATTAGCAGATGTATGAAACTGATGCTTTAACAGGGTTAAAAAGATAACAGAGGAGGCTCAATTACTTAATCAAATTTTAAAATGGTGGATTAACATTATCTACACATTCTATCACATTTGGTAACAGACGGTCACTTACAGTTTTTTAAATTACAATTTTCACTGCATTGAAGGGCCTTTTAAGCATAAAAAAACTAATTATGATGTTTCATACAGTCGGTTCCTCACAGTATCTGACAGGACATGGATGAATGGTTTATCTCACCAGCAGGAGGTGAACAGCAGTGAGATGGCCAGGACAGGCTTTGATATACACAGTTGACATTAGTGAAAAGGAGGTATTGGTTGTCGTACTGATAGAAAAAGTGGTGGGCCTGACTATCGCCTTATTGATCCTGTATTACTGAAACACTACAAGGCAAACCATCGAGTAACCAAAGCTCAATCAGACGCTGCTCACATCGACAAAATACACTGAATACCAGTCAGAGCTCAGACTAAAGTTAGATTTGCTCAGCTGTTAAAACATGAAACGTGTATTCAAGCTCACAAGATGATTATATCATATTTTGGATGATATTACACAACATTACATGCTATTTTAGAGGCCTTAGTATTTTTAACAGAAATGGTTGTTAATGCAGCATTTTAAAGTATATAACACTGTGTCCATAATTAATATTCTTGTTGTTTTTTGTGTTTTTCTAAAAAAACAACCGAACTATAATATATAAGGAACTTTAAATGTTTTCTAGGACTTGAAATAATCTCAAAATTGTGTTTAATCATCTCTTTAATTACAATAAAATGCCCCATTTTTACTGTTAGATGCAACTTGTTTCCTTAAAATAAAAAAGAGCCTCAGGAGCGGCAGATTTCTTTCAGTGCATCGTCGTATTTCAATCATTTTCAATATTTCATGTCGACTGCCGTTTCATGATGCTCTCCTTCCTTGTCACTTCTCTACAGGAAGCCACGGGGTCACAGCGAGTTGAATCCCATGTCAGAATTGTCCCCATGTTGACCTGAGCCTGACTGGCCTCCCAGCAAAAAGCCCCTGTGAAGGTAAGAGGAACTGGGGTCCCCTCCCCTGGAAAAGAGGTTCCCTCCCCTTGACAGCTCCACAGAGCCCCAGCCACCTGCCTGCTGGGTCAGCCCCATATGAAAAGGGAAGCCCTTTGTAATCCGACGGGGATTACACCACCCAACAATGCACCGCTGAAAGAGCGACAAAAGCCCTGTATCAAACGCCGCTGAGGGGGAGCAAGGCTATGATCTCCCGCTACTACCAACACTGACTCCTCCGCCACCTCTCATCTCCCCAAGAGGCTCTCCCCCTTTAGCATTCGCTGCCTCTGTCCTCCTTCTGCCCTCTCATCTTTAGGATCTGGCCTTTTATCAGCGCATTCCTTTTCATTTGCATTGCGGTGTGGGGAGGGACAGCAGGTCTCTCTGATCTGATAGAGCCAGGAGAGAGAGTCAGGAGGATCCTCAGGGCATGAAGGGTGTGTGTGTGTGTGTGTGTGTGTGTTTGAGTGTGTGTGTGTATCCTGTCTTGCAAACACACACACACACACACACACACACACACCACAATGCATTCTCAAGATACACAGAAACTCTCTTGCAGTCAAGAGAGACAAACAGCGAAGCACCCATGCCTGTCTTTCAGGCTCTGTTTGTCTTTATCTTTATTTAAGAAAAGGAAGTGAGGTTGAGGGGCAAGTTTATGCTCAAAATGAGGAATTAATTTACAAAAATCTGTTTTAAAAAGCTAAAATAATTTAACAATAAAAGGCTGAGGACTGAAGTAACACATTAGTCTATAACCATTTGTTTTTAACCTTTGCATAAATCACTCTGTAAGAAAAGGTGTCACCTTTGCCAACAGCAAATACCTCAAGTTGGTGCTCAAATGTCCCCTAATTTAAACATGTCACAGCATATTCAGACCCTTAATAAAATGAAAAAGGTGTGTGGCCTGATTCTTGAGGGTCTGTTGTAAATGTTTGTGTTGTTCGAGGAGATAAAAAGAGGTAGTTTACTTTTCGGATTTCCTCAGAATCATTGTATTCCCAACCCACCCATTGCTCAAACACATGTCAGCGTAGGGGGGCTTCGGTGGCTGTGAGGTAAAAAGTGATGATAGATTGAGGACACAAAAGACAGAAGAGCAAATGTGCTGCGCTAAATCCACAACCTTCACTCAGCCGCGTATCGACTGACTCACGGAGTTACCTCAGCTTGTACTCGAATCAATGTTAGCACTGTGAGCATTGAATATAAAATCATTCAAATTGTATTATGTTAGGATATATGAGCCATTTCAAAATATTAATTCAGCATTATTTGAGGTGTCTGTTAAGGATAGCAGTTACAGCTCGCTGTGCGTTGACTCGACTGAGTGATTACATGCCTCTATTACATGTGATGTATGAATGCATGAGAGGGACCTATTTTTCATTACCAAGACATTGTCCCTAGAGGCGGTTGTTAAAGAAGAATCTATGAATTATCCCCCTGGAACAACTGGCCCTTGTCATGAGCGGAGGACAGAGGAAAAGGGAAGGGAAGGAAGGGGAAAGGGAAGCACGGCACTATTGATAGTGGTGGGACTGAGAGACTGGAAGGACGACAGAAGAATGTGTCTGCCTGTGATCCTGCACGCCGCCGCCTCTCCCTCTGTCCAGTTAATTGGAATACAAAGCAGAGCAGGGTCGATGAGAGAGTGGCGGTGGCGAGGAAGAGGAGGGGGAGCTGCTGTCTGTCTCCAGCAACGCTCAACCTTCACTGCTCGCTGGGAATTGACTGGGGAACCAGCAAGCGAGACCGACACACTGTCACTGGTAAAATGAACTGTCACCTTGCATTTCTCAACCTCCTGGCAGCATCGAATTGGCCGCTTTGAACCATGTCACTGATTGAGTTCTGGTTTTCCCCTCCTGGGCTCTAAAGGAAGAAGCCGGTCTAATTTCAAGTGTGCAGGCTCTCCATGCAAAGTATCCATGCGGGGGCTCATCAGCGTCTGAGCGGCGAGCATCGCTTCCGACCCGTATCTCTACACCAAAGCTTTCATGGCGGCTCTATTCTTCCTCACCACCCCTCATTATTTCATTGTGCTGCTTCGTTACTCTGCCTCTCAGCTAGTCTTGTTTTTCTTACGGCATATAGTCATGGCGGTCTGACAGGCACACAGAGGAGGAAAACTATTAGGGGTAGCCATTTGGATCCTGGAGGCAATCCCAGGGAGTATTAAGACGTTAACCCTGGCCAAGTCACTTGTCTCTCTCAGTTACTATGCTGATGGAGTGGGGAAAGGATGCAGCCGCAGAGGGGCCCAGGAGGCTGGGGCTTCAGGCCGGCCGGCGCTTCCAGATCCAATAGAGCCTGACTCGGATGGGGGATGGTTGTCAAGAATCTCCCAGCCTGGGCTAAAAAGAGCCTCAGTGCCATAACAAAGGGAGAAGAGAGTGTGCCATTCATAACCAGGCGGCACTTCTCTCCACCAGGCTTCAGTGAAGAAAAACAGGGGAGAAACTGTGGAAATCAACTTAATTTTGTTAAAAAATCCGAAAAGTTAAAATCACATTCACAATTTCTGTTGCTTCTTTTTCTCAACACTTCAACAGATTCTTAAAAAGTGCCAGAAAATAATTGTTTTCATTTAAATTATTAATTTTACTAAATGTCAAACAATTACTGGTTCCAGCTTCTTAAATGTGCTGCAGAGCTTTAGCTGTCAAACATTCGAGTTAACTGAATGTATTTTAGACTTTTTGTCAAACAAACAAGACATTTGATGACATTAACTTTGGCTCTGGGAAATTAGGATCGAGGATTAATTTAGAATGTAATCTGCAAATTAATTGATAATGAATATAATCATTAAATGGAGCCCTATTTCTTATTTAATAGTATGTCTTTGTTCAGCCATGAAATGCCTTTCTCCATCTTAATAAAGGTTTGTTGTTGGTAATAAAATGCCAAGTGACAGTGATGGATTCATGATTTTATCATTCTGATCCTAAAAAAAGGTTCTGATATGTTTTATTTGATAAAAATTGCCAATATGGCTCCTTTTTAGTGGAAATCTCTCTCTTGCACTTCAACAGATGCTCCTTCGCAGCTTCATTCATCACCGCGTCTTGTCATCTCTCCGGTGTCTTTACTGTATTCCTGACAGATAAATGGCGTTAACCTAAATAGCTGTGTTTGATATCTGCCAATAAAAATGACTCCTCCGTGGTATCTCTGAGATGACCAACCCCCCTGTTTGCCCATGAATACTGTATCTGGTTTCCCTTTGAAGCTGCGGGACCCTGCAGAGTGACATGCGACAGAGGAACTGGTAGAAAACCAAGGATGTGAGCCTGGCAATAGACTTGTAAAAGAGCCTGCAACAACTGCAAGCAGCATGGGGTACAAACAGCACTGGGTTGACCTCAAACAAAGTGCAGGGGCGGGTGGGAGAGGGGTGTGAGGGGGGGCAGCTAAAGATGTGTAAGATATCTGAGAAGAAAGAGTTTGGCTGCTGTATCTATCAATAGACCTCGTGTTTGTGCAGTCAGGTGTTCACGCCGCGGAGTTTTTGATTATTTTTGTGACCGTATAGGATCTGAGCGTTCATTAACCATTTTCTGCTCCTCTTCCCTCCTTGCCCTACATTCTCCGGCAGAAATTCAGGGAGGGCTGCGCTGATCCGAAGGTGAAAAACATCCTCCTCCTCTCCACCCAGCTGAACATCTGTCTCCGTGGTGTTGGCTGCCGCACCGACTCTGACACCTCCAGATGGAGAGCCCGCTGGGAGCGCTGAGGTATTACCAACAGAGATGGCAAGGATCACACCTCTGGAATGAAGTCCCACACTTGTTTTCTGCACCGTCCCCGTTTTTTTATTGTTGAATCTGTCACTATTCACCATATCGATTGTCACCTCCCCAGTCCTTGGCCTTGTGACTCATCTGAAAAGGAAGCTTTTGTCTTCCAAAGAAACGCATGACAACAAACCTCTCAGCCCTTTTCTAATTTACAGTAATGGGCCGTATGGTATTTCAACTGTAACTTCTATTAGTGGAACTGTATTAATTTTTAATATAGTTGTGAGAGAACTGCATACTCATGCGGATATATTTCAAATGAGAGCTGATTTCCATTTCCTGGAAACATTTTTTTTTCCAGACACCCCCGAACTTACGCTTCAGACAAACTAGAACATTAACTAAACGTCTAATAATTTCTTCAATCTAAATATTAAAAGCAATACCTGCAAAAAAATGTAAAGTATGAGAGGCCTGGAGTCGACTTCTCCAAGCCACTCTGGTGTCTTGACAGATTGACTCTGCATTCATTTGTGCCTGAACTCTGCGTGAACCTCAGCGTGAGGAAAAAAGGGCACCAACAGGCCAGTGCTGCTGGGTCAGAAAGTGTGTGTGTGCAAACCTCACACTCAGTGCAAATATTGAAACTGCTGCCCTTTCAACATGAGATGAAACCGGGGTGGTCAGGCAAACGAGCAAACGTTTAGCGTAAGATGAAGCCAAAACGAGCACTGAAAGGTTAAATTATCAACGTAGCTGCTTCGTGTTTTAAAGCAAAGTGTTTTTACGTTCAATAAAAAAAGAAATTAGCTCAAATAGTGTAAAAATACAAGTGGATGTCAGTGCGATCTGTGTCAGCTGTATCCCAGCAGAATTTGGGTAACAAATCAAGGGTGAGACCTGGTTCCCTGGAGTTTGTTGTCATGTTTAGAGCCCCTGGAGGTATTTGGAGGTGAAAAGGTCACTGGGAACCACCCCATGTGTTGTGAAAGATTCCTCATGTCACATTATGCAAGGGAACTTTGCTGAGACTATTAATGGAAGTAAAGAATCTGCATTTATATTTAGAACAATTTATTATATATATTTTTAAAAAATAGGACAAAAAGATTTTATCAAAGGGAGCAAATTCTGTGAAAAAAAGCACAAGTTTGATTGAACTTATTAGAAATTATGAGGATTGTTACAGTCTTAACGCTTTCTTTCCATGTAAACAGCAAATACACAATTATTTTCAACTTTATAAACTTTATTAAGCTAAATCATCTCAACAATTGTTGACAAAAAAACCCTGTAAATAAATAGTGCAAACAGTGACACTGAGGACTTCAGTGCTCCAACACAAGACGACATTGCATGGGCCTATGAAGGGAAGCTTTCAAACAAAAGAACGGATGGAAAAAAACACTTTGAGAAGTTTTCTCAGCATCCAGTTCATTCAGACATCAGTGTATTTAAAGCACAAAGGCAGACACCCTGTATAAACTTCACAAGTCCACATGCGTTTTTCACAGTTTTTCTGGAATGGTGCGACTGAGGGGAAGAAGTGGAGAACTTCTCAGGCCCTCATATGTTTTTTTTGGAGTCACATCATGGTTCACAGTCTTTCCCCTTCGCCTTTGGAGGGGTGTCAGGCCCGGTGTGTTTCTCCGCAGGTGCCGGCGTGTTGCTCAAAACGCAGCCCAGTTTCTCGCGTTTCTTCTGCTTCATCCTGCGGTTCTGGAACCAGATTTTTACCTGCGTCTCGTTGAGCTCCAGACTGGCCGCGACCTCCACCCTCCGCGCCCGAGTCAGGTACTTGTTGAAGTGAAACTCTTTCTCCAGCTCTGTTAGCTGCTTGGTGGTGAAGTTGGTTCGGATCACGTTGTGTTGACCCGGAACCCCGAACTCAGACAGGACGGCTGTGGAGAGACAATGAATGAATGACGATGGAGAGAGAAACAAAAAAAAGTCATGGGGCTGAAGCGTGGTGGTTGGATGTGAATGGGAGTGTAGATGTGAGAATGAATATTAAAAAAAATTAGTCGTAAAATTAAAATGTTGAACAATTTAAAACACTTAAGCTTCTTTGTCTCCGCTGGTTTGCGTCTTTACGCACTGTGCGTCACTGTTGCCCCCACAGCTCTCATTCTCTTAATTGCTCCTCGAGCTCTGATACTCAAATCTAATGATGAACGAACCTGTTTTGGGTGGATTCCTCTTCACTTTCATCCAGTCGAATGTCTTAGAAGTTTCCTCCACATGGTCCGGATCCTTCTCCCTGCACTGCGGCGGTAACCTCGGGTAAACACTCTCTGGATACTCTTGCTGCCTCTGATCCCCGTTGCCAAAATGCAGATACTGGCTGCCGGTTGCAACTCCAGGCCCGCAGCTGTCCCCGGTGTAGGGAGCCATGTTTGTTCCGAGGGGGGAAACCTGCGCGTGAATGTAGCTCCGGTCCTGCTCGGGCGCGAGGCCGTACTGGTGGTGTCCGTACTCCAGAGGTGACCCGTACATGGAGTTCCCCGGTGTTGCAAACTGCAGATCCAGGTTGACGTGTGTTTGGTGGTGCAGGGGCAGGCTCGTGCTCTGGTGTGGCGCAGAAGTTGCAGCAACCAGGCGCCCGTCTGGTGCGTAATTATCACTTGTTGCGCACGAGTTGGACGGCATATATCCATGGTTCAAATTGTGGTATCCGGCCTTGGCACTGAAAACATTTGCTCCCCTGTTGCACACGGGATAGTCTAAGTAGGAGTTCATCCTGGACCGGGGCCTTTTGTTTGCTCAGAACTGATCACGACCGGACAGTCATTAATCGGTGCTCCTTTTGCCCTAACCTTCTAGGTAGTATGTCAAAGCTGTAAAACTGCCTTCCACCCTCATATCACCTTCCTGACACACCATGTGACCCGCTAAACGCCAATGGCAAAGGACCTACAGCACTCTGTCAAGTCTGCGGGCTCGTCCATCAAACGGCTCGCATTTACATGACAAATGCTTCAATCAAACTCGCTCATCCATCTGATAAGAACACAAACATCAGGACACATTTTCAGGCTGTAGCGCCGAAGAAGCTCAAAAAATGACAAATTAACGACAAATTTTAAAAATAATGACAGTGTGTGTGAGTAAATGTAACCTCAGACAAGGGTTGTAATCATAAAATCACATAATAAAGACAGTTAATGTTAATTTGGTCTTGTAAATCTTATTAGAAGGACCTCGAAAGTAAATAAAATATGTCAAATATTATAAAGGGATATTTTTGAAGATGTCAAAAGTTACAGAATATACTAAAAATATTATTTTAGAAAAAAAAGTCAAGGCAAACACAAGAAATTATGTTAAATAATAAAGTCTGGGAATTATTTCTAATATAAAAAAGCCTTTTTCAGTATAAAAATCACTTTTTTCTAATATATCGCTTATGCAATTTGAGATTTTTTTTAATGTTGTGCAACAATTATTCGTCCTTGTTTTCTCTTTCTTAGACTTTTTTTCAGACGAAAGTGTCGACTTTGAATTTTTACTTTAAATTAAATCTAAATGTGAGTTTGGTCAAAGGTTTGCTGGCTTCTTCCCAGAGTTCTCTGCGGCCTTTGGACGGGCTGAGTCCTGCAGACAGACAGACTGAGGCTCCGAGCTGCGCGCTGGACTCAGTGATCCATCATGCGCTCTTTTTACAGATTGACAGCTTGTGTGGCCCACTTTGCCCATAAAAGAACAAAGACACGTTTAAGGACCATACAGGGTTTTTTTTCCTTCCTCTAGCCTCTTTTTTAACACTAAGACTATAATGTAATATCTTGCAGAACCTATCACGTCCACACTCATCCGTAATTGAGAGTTAATGTGATGTTATACACCTCAAGTGCTAATTAGCCTTAATCAAAAAAAGGGGAAAATTGCCATTTTTTTCCAGCTTTTTGGCTGCATTACAGTGGCCTTTTTTGTGGCTCTTTGGGGAATATTTACTCTGGAGAGTCTGCTGGGGAAATCTCAACAAATTGTGTTTATTTATGTAGCTGCAGAAACAACAGGGAACATTTTAATTTAACAGGGCTGGATTACAGCGTTTCCTTTATGTCTGAAAAATGACCAGAGAATGAATCCAACGCCTGTAAGTTAACACAACAATAAATATAAAATGCACAAGATGAATAAATATGCAAAAATACAAATAAATAAGATAGATTTCTTAGTCTAGTAAATAAATGAGAAAAGAACATGCATCAGCTCGGATCTGTGAAGTCTTCTTCTAATTAAAGGGAAAGTTTTTTTTGTCGAGAGACGAGAAATTCTCATTTTTCCTGCTACAGATGTGTCAGTTTTGGAGCTTGCATGATTCTGTCCTGAGTGCAGCTCTCTGAGTAATACGACCCGTTAAGATCCACGTTTGGGTCTGGTGTGTGTGAGCTGCTGTGCGTGTTGTATTGCACGTTAAACTGCGGGCCGTGCGTGAAGCCTGGAGCTGGATACTTGGTGTATTCTGCCGGGTACGCCGGCTGGGTCTGCTGCTGCTGCTGTTGCTGTTGGGACGTGAGAGGAGGAGAGGCCGGCTGGTAATCCCCTCCCAGATGGACATAACCCAGGCTCGACAGAGTGGGGCTGCCCGGGGCGGAGGGGGAGGACGGTGGTGAGGCGGAGGAGGTGTTGGTGCTCGTGCTGAGGCCCTGCACCCTCTCGTCCTTCTTCTGCTTCATCCTGCGGTTCTGGAACCAGATCTTGATCTGCCTCTCCTGGAGGTTGAGCAGGCTGGCCATCTCCACCCGCCGCGGCCTGCACAGGTAGCGGCTGAAGTGAAACTCCTTCTCCAGCTCCACCAGTTGCGCGCTCGTGTACGCGGTGCGCGTCCTCTTGGAGGCCGGGGTCGCGCTTGGACACCTCTCGGTGCAGTCTGTGGACACAAAAACAGAATAAAGGAAGGTCGTGCAGGTTGTGGCTCGATGAGGGCGATAAATGTGAGACTTCTTATTGTTTTCTCTTTGTTTTTCTATCTTTTCGCTCCTTGCTGAGTTTGTATCTTGTTTCCTGTCACTTTTGTTTTATTTATTGACTCTCTTAATGTTATTTTGACCAAATTATTCTTAAATATAACAGTTAAAACAGTTGCTGCAAAAAATACATGTTCAGCCAAATTGAGCTGTTTAAAATGTAAAGTTAAATGAACAACTCGTTTTAGAGCGTTTGATTTAAAAATATTTTAATTTTTTCTTTCAATAACTTTTATAAAAAAAATAAAACGAGCATAAATATACCCACATATATATATGAAGGGTAAAATATAAAACAATTTACTCAATTTAAAAACTCATAAAAGAAAGCAACTAAACCTGAATTAAATAAAGATTAATTAAAGTTGGTTAATAAATTAAATTAAAAAAAATAATTAAAGGGCAGAAAGATAATAAACACAAACAAAAACACCATAAAAAAAAATCATATAATATAATGATGTTTACATGTTGGCCAGGTTGAGTTTTAACAGGGTTTTTGTGTTACAGGCTCATTGCATTGATTTGGACTCAGTGGAGGAAATTTCAAAACTAAATGAGAAAATAGTTTTGTTATTTTAAACGTTTGTTAAGTTTAAGTATCTACATTAAGTTAATAAGTGGATATTAGCAGATATTTAGAGTTTTTCTTCATTTAATATAAAGAGTCAAAGTCTATAATTTGTGCAGGCCTGCAGACATGTGGAGCAAAATCCCTCTCTTTGATTAAAAAATCCCTTCAGTTTGTTAAAAAAATCTCATAAAAGGTGACTTAAACTCTGCTAAACTCCATTTTTATGAACTTGTTTTCCTGAGTTCATTTTCTCTCCCTTCCTCTCTCTCTCCGTCTGTCCGGGTCATTTGTCATTTTGTTTTTGTCGCTGGGACGCACTTGTTTGTCTCTTTGACATCTAATAAATGATGTGAGTCAAGGTGTGTTTATCCTCCAGCTTCATGCTTGGCTGTAGCTTCATTTAGCTTCCTGACCTTTTGAACCGGAAAGGGAGAAAAATAGATGCTAATTTCCTCCATTAACTGTATAAGAGCTCATTAAAGGGAGCAGAAATGAAAAGGCCTCATTTGAAGAGAATCGCTGCCTGTTTTTTATGTCATACAGACCTGCGATTCTCCTGTCGTGTTTCTGATCTGAGTGTCTGGACTCTTTCATCCACGGGAAAATCTTTTTGCTCATTGGAAACTTGGGGTTTTGCTGTTTTGACCTCCGTGGAAACGTGCGCTCAAACGCCTCCACTTGCGCCAGTTGTTGGTGTGCGGCTGCGGCTTGATGAGTGCAGCCAAACCCGCTGAGATCACGCAAAGACTCGCTGAGGAGGTCGTGCTGCTGGATGTTGTTCGCAGCTCCGGGTTTCTGCATTTCCACGAAATGTGCACCGAGGCCCCCTTTGACCTTCTGACGGAGCGCTGGCAGCCAAATGTCACATGGCAGGTTTCCAGAGAGCCCTGGGCTTCTGGCCTGAGAGGATCCGGGAAAAAAGAGGGAGACAGAATCAGGGAGGAGACCACATGATCCATCTTATCAACTCAATAGTATGCTGACATGAATAGCAAAGCCTCTCTTGGCCAAAGAGGCAAACCGAAAATGAAGAGATCGGTGGAAATAAACTGTCTGGAAAAACACAAATCCGAAGCTAATCTTTGAGAAATCTGTGCAGAGATTAAATAATCTCCCCTTTGTTTCTCCTCACCGTCAGTGTGTAAACCTCACTGGCCTACAACGAGCTCTTTCTCTTTTTCATTATTTCATTATTACAGCCAGAACAAAGGACGTTTATACTAATTTCAGCTTTTGAAAAACGAGGTTTAATCTTGTGATTTTTGTTTGTCTTTAAAAAAAAACGAAACACGAACAATAACAACAAGAACAAATGACAAACAATAATATTAATCTCCACACAGACATCAAAACATCCACAGGCCTGCAAAAAGAAAATACATGTAATAAAACTATAAAAGTAAATGCATTCTTTTTTTAATTTTTTCTTCAATATGTGTGTTTCCTGGAAATACATCAGGCCCCTGACTGTAAATAAATAACAGGCTTTATCCAGTTAATGGATAGTCCTGTCTCCCTCATTTTCAGGGAGAAAAATTAAATGTTATATCAAAATCTACTAGAAATCTCATCAATCAAACAACACAAAATAACACAGGAGTCCTTTGTGCGCTGCAGCTGTTTTGTGGCCTGAGCTGAAACCAAACGCGATAAAAAGAAAAACCATCTTTTCACCCGAATCCTAATGAAATTTTATTCCTCTGAAATTAAACAGAACTGAATTATAAAGCAGAAGTTTTAAGGAGGCAGAAAAAGAAGCAGAGAGAGAAAGAGAGAGAGAGACAGAGAGAGAGAGAGAATAACTCTGGAGGCATGCAGCTTTATGAACTCTGGTTGAACCGCGGCTGGAGTCAGGCTCGTAAATCATAAAGACACATAACCCAGTCCGCGGCACAACACCCCGGCTGCCTTACCTTCACAACCTACATTCATCCCGCACTGAAACGATCCTGGCGGAAACAAACACACCGGCTTCCCTCTCACCTCTTTGGAAAAGCTCCCAGATTAGAATAATCCCTGCAGAGAAAGCGGCTCTCGCATTAGATGATGTGGCGGTGGCTTTGCATGCCGGTGGGGTGAAAGCGGAGTGGACACTGTTTCTGCAGCTCACACCGCCCTGCATAGCATTTCTGCACACAATGTCAGCGTGTGTGTGGGTGTGGATGAGTGTGTGTGTGTGGGGGAAAAAAGAAGCCCTTTCTGCTGATCATGCAAGCTCAGTTTCATATATGGTAATAGCCCCTGCGATAAAGATAAGACATGGCTGCTTTTTTACGCCTTTCTATGGCAAATTGACTGCCTCTACATCTATATGGCAATTAGCAGCACGATGAAAATCCAAAAACATTAAGGTGGCTCCAAAGAGGCCAGGAAAATCTGAAATATTTTGACAGTGAACCCCATTTTAAGTGCATTTAGAGATGGAAAATGGTCTGTTAAGAGGACGCCTCCCACCGCCAGCGGCGCGCGTTGAAATGAGCCCAAAAGCTGCAAGTTTTTACATTTTTATTTCTAAAAAAAACACTCGAGCTGCGCTTCCAGCGATCCAGAAATCACACTTATATGAATACACAAGCAGCTACATCTCTATTCGCTTTAAACAGTCCTGGGAACTTGTCCAGCGCTGTAATAATAAATTCAAACATCCCCTTTAGGAGCGATGCCAGAGACGCCATATATTACTCCAGCAAAGAAAGCTATCAGTTTAGTCTGGCTGCTTTTTTTTTTTTTACACTCACATACAAAGTGCATTACGTCTCGTGTGTGTAATGAGATTTTTTTTTTCCTTTTCTAATTTAAATGAGTGATCCAATGGAGTCATTTGAAAGCACTAAAGGGGGAGGCAGACAGTGGTCAGCAGCAGCAGCAGCCTCCATTAAAAAGTCTCCATGTGGAAGTTTGGGGCGTCACGAGGCCCCGTTCGGTTCACATGGTGACCGTCAGACGGTTGCACGAGATCGATTGGCGGCTCTTTGATCTCTCATCTTCAC
The DNA here is from genome assembly GCA_029814765.1 of Acanthurus leucopareius. Taxonomy (NCBI): domain Eukaryota; kingdom Metazoa; phylum Chordata; class Actinopteri; order Acanthuriformes; family Acanthuridae; genus Acanthurus; species Acanthurus leucopareius. Next base: position 913,686 of record JAQMCX010000033.1, read on the forward strand.
GTTTGGCTCGATCGCTTTTGATTGGCTCTGAGAGGGTAATATTTAACTGAGAATACAGTCAATTAATGCAAAAGAGATCCCCTTTGATCTGTGAGCCGTGATCGTTTAAATCAGCGAGCGGATCTGAAAAAATAAAGTTACACGAGCTTATTATTTCAAAGCTTATTGGGTTTAATTTAAAAGTTGAGTGAAATGTCTGCAGCTTCACATAAAATATATAAATATGTTCATGTGCACTTATAGTTGCCAGTTTATTGGGAACACAAGGCTAATGCTAATGCGATCCAATGCGACAGAAACAGAGCTGAGGATTTATTATTCACCTGGAAAAAAAGCATAAAAATAAGTCTCAGCACTTGACCAAATGAATATATTCACAAAGTCTCAGCCAAATGTAGTTTCCAGAGTTATCATGGAGTGAAATAAGAGTGACAGCTAGCGCACGTGGAGGCCGTGAGATGTGACGAGAAGCTCTGCGTTTTCCTCAGCTAATGGAGGAATTGTTCTTGTCTTATTCCCAGAGGTGTTTCTAATATTTTGTCCTCCCCAATTACTGCACATCAACGAGGACACACAGATGAACCTAATAAACTGGTAACTGTTGGGCTGTGTGTGTGTGTGAGTGTGTGTGTGCGCCATAAATCTCACTCACAGCACATATAGCGCAATAAAAAGCGCCATATAAATACAAAGAAAATCAGTGGTAAGTGCGCTGTCTTTAAAAAAGTCTAAACCGTGCTGTGATATATGAGGCAGACAGAGAAGAAGAGGAGGCTGCACGAGGAAGGGGGGGTCGTTGAGGGTGGGGGTGGGGGGGTGCATGCATGCAGATGGGCCGACATGATAAGTCAGCGAGCTGAACGGAGACGTACAGTATAAATATGAATTCATATTTGATCCCTGTGGCCTGCAGTGAGTGTTATCATTCAGACATGACAACATCCCTGAGCTGCACTTTACATCCCATCTTCATCACCACGGCGAGCTCCACAGCCTCCATGCTGCCTGTCTGATCTGTGATGGACACACACACACACACACACACACACCTTCCCCTCCTCCTCACCCCACACAAACACCACCACCACCACCTCCTCCATTCAGTCTGCAGGCCCGCTGACAAATGCAGCGCACTGCAACCTCTCTTGTCAATTAGCTGCAGGAACCACGTGTCCACATGCACGCGATTTATGGCTCTGAATTAATTCAAAGACAGTTGAATCAACAGCAGCAGCAAACTTCATCTCTCACAGCAGCGTTTGCAGGGGAGCAACTCAATAAATCGACTCATAAATTCCTAAATAAATGTCATAAATATGCAGTTAAATAACAAAAAAAACACGTTTTAAAATGGTTAAATTCATTGTTTTGAGTTAAATCAAGATAAAAGTCAGAAAGATAACACACACATTTAATATATGAGTTATAACACAGCACGAAAAGGCCCAGTTATCAGCAGATGTTTGTGTTTATTAATGTATTTGTCAACAACTGCTGGCGTAATCCATCGGAAGCCATCAGCATAGGCTGCTAAACAAACAGATAATTAATTATAATATGGTAAACAGTCGCTATACAGTAAAATATGTCTTCATTGGAGTTATAATTGCTAACAACGATTACAAACACTTAAAACTGTCCTTATACCTGCTTATAACCGCATTACGTTGCGTTATAAACCTGTTATTTGCAGTTTTTCTGCAGTTTAAGTGATTTTTTTCCTTCAAATCAAACCCAAACTCTCTCTCTGACTCCTTCTGAACATCTAAACACAGTAAAAACACATCTTTGGTGAACTTACTCTTCTGTTTGGGGTCCCATCTCCTCATCAGGGCGGATTCCCGGTCCAGTGTGTCGGCAGTGTGTTGGGGCTGTTTGTTGAGGTCCTCCTCACTGCAAGCTAAAACTCCTCCTTGACTACAGACAGTGCGGTGAAAAGAAGATAAATGATGAGCCGAACAATGGCCCACATTGAAGGCCTGTCCTGAAAACTTTCACAGATGTCATATTCGCCATAAAACGTGCAGCTAAAGGGGAGAAAAAAAGGAGAGAGAGAAACACTGAAAGACGCTTATGGAGTCTGGCCTGCAGCTCTGCGCGTAAAAACTGCACTCAGACAGAAACACCTCACAAAAACACACTTTAACACATTTTAAGAGCCTTAAACACAAAGCAGAAAGCTGTTATTTGCATTAAATGTATATTATTAGTGAACTAAAGGTTTGTTTCTTTGTTTTTGAATGATGTTTGTTGCTCTCATGGTGAAGTGTCATCACCTACATACTCCCCAAGACGCGAACTTGTGGCTGCTCTTTTATTTACACAAATTCGGATCTACAGGGTATATATAGATGACAGGTCGTCAGCGCGTGCGTGCACGTGGGCCAAAGCTGCAGTTTGTTCATTTACTAATAAGATTTTAAAAATATCTAAAACATTTTTACGCGCGATGTTGTGTTTAAACGCTGTTATAAATGTTTATAACTTCCTGTTAATGGCTTTATTAATGGTTAGTAAATCATGTGGGATCGTTTTAAGGATAAATAAGAACAAATTCTGGGTTGTGAAAAATCCAGCTGCTTGATTTTTATCCTTCTTTATTTGGTAATATTTGTTAGCCATCTGAGACATTCAATCTGTGGTTATAAATGTTAGTAAATCATCAATAACGGGTTTAATCACTGACATGGCAGTTAAACACGCAGATAAGTAATTAATAAAGTGATTAAACACGTCAAATGTGCAATTATAAACACTAATATGTTATTGATAAAGTGATTTAATGCTTAAAGTCTGCGGTTATGACCTGCTAACCTTGTTTTTATGGCTTAAAAGTTAATAAATGATTCATTATGAATTAAGTTGTTAATTTAGAGTAAAAAAACTTTACATACAATTTATCATTTTTCCTATAAAGCTTATATTATGGCTATCACATTCTTAATATGTCATATTAGAAATAAAACATTTTAAAGTCACATTATGAACATTAATAGTAGTGTGTAACATTCAGTGACCATGTTAAGTCCATTTTCTAAAACTTTGCATCAGGAGCTTCGACTCATTTTTAAACTTTCTCTTATTTTGGCATTTTGAAGTTTAATCTCCTTCAGACTCACAGAGGAGAAGAAAGTATTCAGATTATTAATCTACCAACAACATAATGTAAAAATACTTCATCACATGGCAACAATTTCCTGTAATAAAAACTAAATCTGCTCATTCTGCAGAAAAATGCTCCTGTGAGCGAAACAGTGGGAGTGAAGTTTGTAGTTCAGTGATTTCTGCTGCAGAGGTCAAACTCCTCCGAAAGGTCAGCAGATAAAAAAAGGGTTGTGAGATGATCGATGGGAAATAAAAAAGAAAGGAAAAGAAGTTCTGGTACCAAGTTTGTATCAGTTATTTTGGACATTTCTCTAATCTTTGCTTTGTTTGTAAAAATGTTGAGCTCTTCAGGCCCCAAAAAAGTTATTTAAATTAATACATTTGAGCTGTTTAGAGGTGAAGTTTCTTCAGTGAAGCTGCTAATATTTTTTAATTTTTGAAAGATGACAACCTTTTTGTAAAAGATCAGGGGCTTAAAAAGGTTTGCAGCCATTAATTTAATCTTAAATTACATGCAAGCTGTAAAAATCAACCCCATTACTTGAAAAATAAACAGATTTTAGCCTCAAAAATATTAAAAAGTACAATATTAACCTCTCAGATGTGGCACATGGGATTCAGATAGCATGTTTAACTGCAGTACTTGAGCTAATGCCTTTCAGAATAACACAGTAAAAGAAAACAGCAGCTCAGGCTGATGATCAACAGTCTCAAGCTGACTTTCCTCCAACACAGCCTGATGTTTTCAGAGTTGGTCTCTCGGCTCAAAGTGTCCCGGATTAAAAGGTTTATTCTCTCCACTCAGACCAGAGAGATGACTAATAAACACGCTCGCAGTGACTCTGGTTTTCTCTGTCTTCTGCTCTGTAACACACATGCCCTCGTTCATAAGAGCACGAGCAGTGAAAAGAGGAAAAAAAAAAAAGTCATCCATCATCCGCCCTGTCGGTCTGAGGCGCCCTCTGCTGGCAGAACAGCTGCATTGCATCAGCTCAGAGCAGCAGCTGCAGCAGAGAGCTGGATTTACACACAATCTGCCAGATGTTGAGCGTCCGTGACACCGTAAACTGGCCTCCAAAACACCGTTCAAGGTGACATTAGTTTTATTTAGTTAATCTAAATAAATACATGTACGAGACTGCGTTCATTTCTGTGTGAGAGGTGGATTTAAAATGGTTCCTCGCATTAAGTTTGACTCATTTTACTCATTTAATCGTAAAATAAATACAATTTTTCTCATTTGCATTTAATTTTAGAGCTGGCTTTGCAATATATCACCTTATTAATTGCGTTAAAACTGAAGCTACATCAGAAAAATGTTTAAGGAGATTTTATCCTTTAAAAAAAACTCATGCAATTTAAAATAGTGCCGTGATGCTCTGTGATCTCTTTTAACCCTCATTATTTATTTTCTATTTTGCATCACTTTCTTTACATTTTCCACAAATCAGAGCAGACAAAAGAGGGACTAATCTCTGCTAAATCTCTGCAGCATGTTTGCAGTTATTCTCTACACGAAACTACAGCAGATAGAATTTAAAACAGGCTTAGAATAAATAAAAAAAACCTTTAATTCTCTTATGCACAAAAGCAGATTTTTTTCTGATGTGAGAGTGGATCGTGACAGTGCAAAGTCTGGCAGCAGCGCGCTTCCTCCTGACGCTTCCGCGGCTGCAGTCTACTGACCCTGCGATGATCCCCGCCGCCATGAATTATGCATGAGATCCGGGTACAGATTACCCCTATCAATATGCAATACTCATTACGCTGGTTAAATTGCTACTTAATAGTTATGAATATGTGGAAAATGTCTGGGACCCATATAGCCCACCACTGACTTTAACTTTTTTCCTTTTTTTTTTTTTTTTTTTTTTTTAAAAAGCTATACCTGAAATGAGTTTGAAAAGAGTTTTGAAAATATTGCAGAAGTCTCATAAAGGCTTTTAGTTTCCTGAGGATAATATCATTATGTTTTATTAGTGGCTGGCAGACAATGCATGCAGACGTGGCCTGAGATTTTCTTTATGTTAAACCAGTGGAGCTTGTGTCCAGCTCTCAGCTGTCCGAGACTTCACCTTTGGCCGCTCGGTGACTTGACACATCGGGATAAATCACTGCAGGAACTCGCTCAAGTTCGTTTCATGTCAGCTGCATAAAGCCTCGAATTTGTCTTTAAGAGATTTATTATTTCTGTTTTGAAAAATAAAGCACTTTGTGTCTTTCTCTCCTCTGCTAAATCCGAAAAATCAAACCGATATTTGCCTTTTGTTGAAGAAAAAAGGCCTGAGGAGACTTTTTTTTTTTGTCTAAAGAGCAAAAAGTTTTGACATTTTTCTTTCTAACAAAACAAAAATGTAAAATAAATTAAGTTCTTCTGCTAAAATCTGCTTCAAAATGAAAGAGCATGAACAGAATATTTTAAAAAATATGCAGCCAAAGTCTAAATTTTTTTTAAAAAACTTACATATTTAATCTGACATTTTAAAATAAAATTCCAGCTGCCTCAGTTTTAAACAGAAACAGTTTCTCCAAGTTTTTGCAGCTTGTGAAACCGACTGAATGTGAGTGGACATGGGTTCCTTCCTCAGTCCAGCCTTTCCAGTCCCATCCATGCAGTTAAGCCGTCACTTTCATTCAAGGTTGTGAATTATATAGTACATTGTCTACTCCCCAAAACCATAAAACCAACTTTATGGACCTCACGTGACTTTTCACAGTCTGTAAGTAATATAGGCCTATACAATCTTTGGCAAGAGGGGATTTTTACCAACTTCAGCCTTGCCTATATACCTGTAAGCCAAAGCCACTCTTTTTTTTTTTTGGGATTATATCACCAGCATATTTCCCGCATGGCAAACGCGCATCTCGCTGCAGAGAGGTCAGAGGAGGTAAGTTTGCAAAAAAAGTTAGTTATTTCTGTTTTTTTTCTCTTCTCCGCTGACTCGAGTCACAAAAAAAGAAAAGAAAAAATCCTGTTGTTCATGTGACACTTTTATAATTCTTACAGGTTAATGATTAGCGAGTTTAAAACGGGTCAGAAGTTATTACGCAGCTCCATCTTGCTGCTTAAAAAAAAAAAAAAAAAACCCTAAATACGACCTGACTTGTTGTTGTTAGTGTTTATTCTAATTTGATAATTCAGTCGAGACACGCTCAAAGCAATTGAGAGAAACTTTATTTCCAAGCGCTATGAGTTCACTTACAAATACAAAAAGCTTATTGGCGAAAAAAGCTTACATCACTGCCTATCCACAGAATAACCCTTTGCACTAAAAATTTATCACATTGACAGGTTGAATACATTTGCATTGCTCATAATTAGTTCTAAACAATAATAATAATAGATGCACAAAATATCCTAGAGCTACACATTGGCTTGTTTATGAAAGTTCATGGATCTGGCCACAAGATAACCATCAAAAATAGCAGTAAAACTTACACTAAAGCGCTTTGAATGGCCCCGGAATACATTAGGTTTACATTCAATGGAGAGCAGCATATGGTTTGGAAACTTTTTTTTTTGTGTGTGTGTGTGTGTGTTTGTTTGTTTTGTGTAACTGTACAATGGATTTACTCCTGTTAGACCGTCAATAAGTCACAATAAAGAGCTCAAGTTGAAACACCTTCAAGAGAGAGCAAAAAGCATGGACAATTATAACACCCCCAATAATATTTACATCGTATTTTTTCCAAGTTGGACATCTAAGCTATCATAGTACAACAACAGTCAACTAAAAATGGCATTTTAAGACCACAGAATACTTCTTTTTCTATCACAATAGCATGCTGGAAGGTGCTGCGCTGTCAATAGCTTTACAGTACTCATGGATTTCTTTTTTTTTTCTTTCTTTTTTCATCATTATTAATATTATTTTTTTTTCTTAACTCTTCTTCTTCTTCTCCCCCTCCCCCGAAAAAAAAAGTTATTTAGTTGTGGAAGGCGCTGCCTCCTGTTACAAGACTCATGCTTTTCAGTTTATTGTCCTTCTTCCACTTCATCCTGCGGTTCTGAAACCAGATTTTGATCTGTCTTTCGGAAAGACACAGGGCGTGGGCTATCTCTATCCTCCGCCGTCTGGTTAGGTACCTATTGAAGTGAAACTCTTTCTCCAGCTCTAGCGTCTGGTAGCGGGTGTACGCAGTTCGGGCCCTTTTCCCATCAGGTCCAGTCATATCTACAATTTTACAGAAAATTCCAGAAACAATTAGCAAACTGCACTGAACAACAACAACAGAGGAAGGAGGTTGGAGGGTGTTTGAATGCAAGACGTGTGTGTTTTTGTTGGTTTGCATGAGGATGTGTGATGGACATGAAGGGGTCACGACATGAAATGAAGCTGATGCAGAAGAGGAAGCATGCAACCAAAAAAAAAAAAAGAAAGAAAAGAAACACGACACACAACGACACTCCACGCTTATTGTTGCCCCTTTTTCTCGTCTCGAGCTCTCGCCGACAAGCCTGTCTGCACATTTCTTTCTCTTTTTTTTGGCCCCATATTTACAACAAAAACAGAAGAAGGAAAAAAAACAACAACACAAAGCTCAGATCCACATTCTCACAGCCCGTCCTGTCTGCAGGCTCCAGCCGCTTCAGCTCAACCCCGCCGACAGCAAACAATCCCACAATCCCACTCTGACTTTACAAATACTGCCCTTTTTCTGCAGCCATCCACACCGACCTGCTCACTCATGCAACACTTGACAGATTTATGACACACCGTCAGCGTGACATCCTTCAAAACTAAATATTATTAGATGTGTAAATATACCATGGCTTATGTGCAGTTTCCGCATCCAGGGGAATATTTGTGGCGATTGGCAATCATTTGATGAGGGAGTGGAGGAGGTGGCGTTGGGGTCCTGGTGCTGCTGCTGCTGCTGCTGCTGCTGCTGCTGCTGCTGCTGCTGCGCCCGCGGTGCCGTGCTGGAGCCGCCGCTGCTGTGCGCGCCATCCTCGGTCTCAGAGGCGACGGTGGCGTCCTCTATCTCCGTGAAATGAGCGCTGTTGCTTTTGTTGATATTGTTGCCGCCCGAGGTCGTGCTCCGGTCAGACGGAGGAGAGGAGCTTTTTAGTTCCAGCGGCTCCCGGCTGGCCGTGGCGCACGACGGCGGCACCGGATCTGGAGATGAGAGCGAGCAGTTGGGTGTCTGTCTGTACCGGGCGTCCGGCGCGAATCCCCGGGCATCCTCTCTCACGGCACCGAAGTGGCTGCCGGTGTTGGTGCGGTTCACGGTTAGGTCCATGCCATTGTAGTTGTAGCCGAAAGACCCGGAGTGCATGGTGCCAGGGTCTCTGAAGGAACCGCTCACAGCGCCGTTAGTCCCATAATTTAGTAACTGATAGTCGGAGCCATTTGGATAGCGCCCTGAGAACGAGTTTACAAAGTAAGAGCTCATTTGCTTGGATTTTTAAAGCCTCGATTTGCAGATCTTTGTCGCTATAATCCTGTGTGCTTGCACGATTTATGGATGCAATCATGAATTATAAGCAATGAAGCCCTACTGTACTTTGCCAGGTATGCGGCCAAATATGGGAGAGCGTTCGGGAATCACGTGCCTTTGTTGACCAGTCGTAAATCCTCACTGATGACTTCAAGAGGTAATTCATGCTCCATGGTTACAAATGATGACGAAATAATGGTCGTTAGGCTCCAGTCAATGGTGCCTCCCCGCTGCGCCCTGAGAGCCGTGCAGGCAGAGAGCGCCATCTTCCGGACAGCGGTGGTAGTGCCCCGCCGGGACGCGCTGTCAGGCCCAGGAGTCATCCATCATTTATGTAACACGCTGATAATATAGGCCACAAAAGGCTCAGGTAACACATAACAGAGACTTATCAGGCGCAATGTCGGCGTGTTAACGTGCAGAGTGTCAAAATGGAAATAACTGTGATCGTTACGCCGGTTTTTATGTGAATTTATAGGCTTATAGTGTCCTCAGACGCAGAGCAGTGCCCAATAATAATAATAATAATAATAATAATAATAATAATATCGTTGGAGGGATAATAATACGCGTATTTTTTTGCTTTAGCATGAAAGACGCCACAAGATTTTCCAATATACATCAAAAAGCCTTTATTTCTATGTACAATTTCCTAAACAAAATATTGCACACAATATCCAGATGTGCATTGAACACAGGTGAACAACAATAAATAACATGGAAACATTTCTTATCTGTACAATTGTGTTGATGAGACAGCTGTAAACAACGAGCCTAGACTATCAGAACAACATCACCACAAGATGTACAGTGAAGGACAAAGCCTCTTTTTAATGTCATGGAGGGAAAAAATTCATAGAAATCCAACTCAGTAGGCCTACGATAATGAGGTAACAACATATTCAAAAACTAAACACTAGAAATTATTTACATTTTGGCGGATTTTGCATAGTCCCCTAAATAAAAACACGAGCACAAGGACAAACAGAGGAGGACCTGATTTTAACCTAATGCAGACATTATCACCGTGCAGATACTGAAATAAAGTCTATCACTCTACACGTCTTTAACATGTGATTTACAGCACTTTATCTACAAAGAAATAATACATCATTTTTATTATTTTTGTTGTTTTTTTTTGTTAGGAGTGTGCACACAAACACACACACATGCCTCCTCTCTCAGGGTCCTTTTAGCTCTTTTTCTCCGCCTCTTCCTGCTCCTCGGTTGTCTTTGTGGGATTGAGGAGTTTGTTCTCCTTTTTCCACTTCATCCTGCGGTTCTGAAACCAGATTTTGATCTGTCTCTCCGTCAGGCACAGGGCGTGGGAGATCTCTATCCGGCGCCTCCTGGTCAGGTAGCGGTTAAAGTGGAACTCCTTCTCCAGCTCCAGAGTCTGGTAGCGGGTGTAGGTCTGTCGGCCCCTGCGGCCACTGTTGCCAAATGGACCTGGAACAAAGAAATTAACGCGTCAATTAATAATTAAATAGTCATATTAAGTTAATTCAGAGGCTGTGGAACAAAAATCCACCTGAAAGTTCACTTAAAAAACGAGGACGTGAGTCTGAAAAAATACAGTTAAGTGGAAACTCAGATCTCTGGTGTATTTTAACTCCAAAATACAATCTATCAACTTTCAAATATATAATTTTAGTGCATTAAGTACTAAAATATGCTGTAGTAATAAACTTGACTCAATTATAGATATTTTTTTATTTAACCTGTTAAAATTCTGCCAAAACAGCTTTTTCCTATAGGTACGCAAATGTGTCACGGTTGCATAAAATAGCCTGTATTTATTTTTTACAAATATTTTAAATAAAATCACTATATTTTCTAATAATATTGCTTAAGAATGCCCCTGACACGCCTTACAGTGAATCACAATGACCATCACACACAGTTTATTTTTAAAAAACTCCTTCATGTGTCATTAACGTGGCTGCAGCGTCCACTGAGTGCAGAGCGTTGTGCGTAAAAGTGGCCTCATGGTGTGTTTTCTGTCTTATGGCTCCAGTTTATTGTTCTGTAACGTTACAGTAGGGATGTACAGTCAGAGTCAGACTGCGCACTGATGAACAAAGCCTGTGGGACGTTTTGTCTCTAAATTTTACTCTATAATTAAGTTTCTGTGTTTGTTTTCTGGGATTTAATCTCAGCTGAACGTGTTTCTGTGTTTAGTTTCGCTCTAAAAATGGAAACGGGCCTTTTCTGAAGGCACCATGTGACGCGGGGCTTTAGGAGCTTTAAGTTGGAGCTCGGGTGATGTAGGCCAAGTCTGTATGTGCGTGCGTGCGTGTGTGCGCGTGCGGTCGTGTCGGCTATGTATGTGATGATGATGTAGAAGCCCTGAAGGCGCGTGGAGATCCGCGCGCAATAATCCTAAACTCTGCTGTCTGTTCTGCCGCCGTCCGGCTGTCTGATGCTCCTGTTTCTAAGCTGATAAAATGTTCGCGTGAGCATCGAGCTCCCCGCAGCTGACAGGTAACTCTGGGAGGCTCAGGATGCTCACGAGGATCACGCAGAGCCACGGCTCTGCACTCCTGCGCGCTTTTTACCTCCAGGCTGCGTGACAACAACAGAGTTAAACGTGCACTTTTCGTACTCACCGGCGGAGCAGGCGTTCATCCTCTGCATCCACGGGTAGATCAGGGTGGACGATTTGTCGTCAACGCTGCTGCTCATACTGACAGTCTGCTCCGGGCACTCCGCTTTGCGCTGCTGATGCTCCTGAGTGACAAACAGCGGCTGGTCCTCGCGGCTCGAGAAAGCGCACGAGCCCTCCGCGTCCTTGTAGAAAGTCCCGACCGGGTTGTAGTCGCAGGGCGCTCCGCCGCTCGCCCGGCCGTAGATGGCCGCAGCGCCCGTCTGCTGGTAGTAGGACGCGGGGTAAACCTTCTCCTGCATGTTGGCTGCTCCATATGTGGCCGCGTTGGAGTAGTGTCTTAACGGATCGGTGTATCCCGAGGAATATAACGGTATCTGACCCAGGAGAGAGTCCTGTCCTCCCGGTAGAGACACGGGAAAAGTTGAGTTAACAAAATAGGAACTCATTGGGTGGACAACGGGGTGTATATACTCCGGAGGAATATGATTTGTTGTCTTTTATAGTCCAAGTGGTTTTGCCATTACTTTATCCGAGATTTGGTTTTTGCTGAAAGGGGGGGTTGTGAGGTGCCACTGAATACAGAGGGGAAGTGTACCATCTGATCTACCTCTGGCCAATCACCGCCGTCTGTGCTTGCACTATTGCACCCATGGGGGGCTCTTGTTGCGCGCAAGGGTCCCCGGTGAATCGAAATGAAGCGCTCGAGCCTGTCGGTCTCTACGCACGCCCACGCACACAGATGCTGCGACTCCCAGAGATGCATCCACACCGAGAGACAGCGCGCGACGCGTACTGTTTATGAAATAACTTCTCGTTTCATGCAAACACAGTTCAGCTAAACAGACGGACTTCTTCAGCCCCGTGATAAACAAGCACGCGTACACACACACACACACACACAAACACACACACTCCTCTCTCTCTCTGTCTCTCTCTCTCTCTCTCTCTCTTTCGCACACACACACACATAATGCAAAGAAAAAACATGTAAATGAAAACACTGCGCATTATTTCCATTTATGCACAAATTGCTGGAACATCTTCCTCCCTCCTCCTCCTCCTCCTCTTCCTCCTTCAGTCCATCTTCCTCAAATCTCCTCTGAAACTGAAACTAACAAACACACTTTCCTCGTTGCTTCAGCTGCCAGAAATAATGAAAATGAGTCCAGATCGATGCAGAAAAAAGGCGTCACTAATGTTGATATTTTACTCTTCAAAAGGCTCCTGATTCAACACCAAACGTGACTGAAGACCACGAAGACACGCGGACAGCAGGAGGAAGGACACGCGCTTCCACACAGATCACCATCATCACCATCATCATCATCTTCATCCACCAGGATCAAGTTGAAAATAATCCCCCCATTAAAAAAAAAACTGTGTGAGTATAAAAGTGTGAACAAAGTCTCAGTGTTTCCCTGAATCACGATTTCACCCCTAATCAATAAATATATTTGGAAAAAAGCGAAAAAGATCAATTAAATATTAACACCTTAAAATTATTCTTTTAATTTATTTTACTATAATCAACTACAATATTAAAATTACGTTCATTTTGGATCAATTAGGTGGAAAACGTTGCTTATTATTGTTAATAAGAACCGCTTTTGGTGTCTGATTCTGCAGTTAAAACCTTTTTATTTGTTGTTAATAAAAAAATGTTCAACGATTTTCTTCCCAAAATACGTGAATTTGTTTAATTTAGTGTTATGTTTTACATTTTATGATGTTTATAATTAAATAAAGAAAATTTCTGGCTTTTTCATTAGTTTTCGCATCTGAAAAGTTCCAATATTATAATAAAAATTAAAGAATATAACGAAAAAGGTCATTTTATTGATAAAATTATGTTGATCTAAATTTATTACAGTGAGTTTAGAATGAAATAGGAAGAAAAAATAATATTTGTAGGAATTATTTGATACAAAAACAGGTTATATAATCCTGTTTTTCCGTCTTTGCTTTCGCTTTGGATTCAGTGAGTTTCTGGTTTCAGTTTGTGTAAAAAACGTCCTTTTGTACGAACATTTTGATCCAAACACTCATTTTTAAAAATCTTAACCTTTTCCATATGAAGCAAAGTGGGCTAAGCGGTCTCCCCTGTGAACCAGGCCTCAGCCTCTGCAGCCTGACAGCTGCTGCACATCTGGAAAGAGCAAACAAACAGACTCACTGATGATTCTGCTGTTCTGACACAGAGACGCTCATCAAAAGCTGCTGTAACACTGCAGCATCACACGAAACACGGACAAATAAACCCAGACAGGCGCCAGAACCACAACAAAAAGGTCCAACACGGTGATTTCTGACTCTGTAGTTTTGTTAAATAAAACATAAACCACACAGAGCAAATATTTGTGCAAAATAATAAAAGATTTTAGGGGAAAAAGAGACGCGAAACGGCTCGACGAAGAAACGGCGCCGCGCAGTTTCAACCCGCAGGACTCGTGACGGGATTTACAGGATAAAACGAAAAAATGAAACAATAAGAAATAACAGGAAACAGAATAAAATCCGTCAGCAGAGCAAAAGGTGGATAGATGTAGCTGATTTTTAATAAAAACACGTCTCGGCGGCTGCATTGGGCCTATATGACCATCACCATCATCATCACCATCATCATCACCATCAAAGTCAAGCCTGTCTGGCCTGCAGCCGAAACCACCGCTGCTCATAAAGCCTAACATCGTTACTCTGCCACAGGCCTCAAACTGGAGCATGTGGGATTATTTAAAATCTAAAGAAACAGCGCAAATCGTGAGGTGTGTTTGCGTGTTTGAAGGCGCTGCAGCATCTCACGGGTTAAAACCAGAAACACCAGCAACTGGTTGTGAACAGCTCACACAGCGCAAGAGGAAGAAAAAAAAAAGATGCTCTGAGCTGGATAATTGCCATTTCTTTAAGACGGATCCTTCCACCGCCAGTTGTGTAAACATCAGGCCCGCAGTGACAGTCCGGCATTAACAGAGCTGCGGCAGCGCACTTGTGCGGAGTTAATCGGCGGCATATTAGAAACATGGTGCCCTTACCTTTGTTGATAATCCATCATTTCCTGTGCGGGTGCCACTCCGCAGAAGCCCCGCACCGCTTCCTCTCAGTCCTCTTCCCCAAATTTCCCACTTTGTTTCAAGAGATTTCATCAAAGTAATCCCACCATCCAGGAGTGTGATGATCCCTCATTTTCACGAACATAAAGCTACACAAGTGGAGCCACATTAACATGGCGCACACAGGAAGGCAGGCGGGCAGGGAAGCGTCGCGCGGAGGGCTCCATCGCCCACTTTTGGAAAATTACGCACGCGGCCAGCTTCTCAACAACAACACTGCGTACGCGTAATGCATATACAAAGAGCCAAGAAAAGGTTGTGTTACTTGTGTTAAGTGAATGAGCGGTGGAAAACAGCAGCTGCAATATAACCTCATGGGAAATAAGTTCCCATTCCTGCTGTCCACATGACCGCCAGCGACCAATCCCCGAGCCGCGCGAGTCGTAAACTTCCATGGCAAAGTTGTAAATTTTCATAAACAGCCGCCGTTTTTGTGCTTTTAGACATGCTTTCTCATCGCCATCTTTATTTTCTCCAGGGCCTGAAATGTTTAAATGTGATTAAAAAAGAAAAGAGTTGAAGATGTGGAGGTGTGGAGATGTGAAGATGTGGGAATGCGGAGTGTTTTTGGGAGGTTGGCGTTGTTCTGGATGTGATGCGCTCGCTTCTGTTCCAGCTCCTGCTGTCAAACTAAAAGGTCTGTGCAGCTTCTTATTGTTCTCTCATCCCAAACCAAAGCTTCTCTACTTATTTAAACAGTTTTATCAGAAAGTTTTCGATCATTTTGGCTTCAAAACTCCTAAATCCTGAACCGTCCGTGACCTCTGTCTTCAGTATGGTTTTATTCTCTTCACGCAGAAAAGCTCTCATGTGATATTTGAACCTCATGAGCTTATTTTTTGTTTTCTGACTCTCATAAGATTTTGCATCAGAGTAAATGTTGTGTTATGATCCTTCAAAATGGAGGATTCCCCCTCATTCACTACAGATGTGTTTGCGTTGATCTCACAGGCCAAACATGGAAAACACGTTCAGCTGATTTCAGTCCTGAGGGGATTTTTAAGGGAGAAAAAAACTTCAAGAAGCAGATTTTTGGACAACTTTCTTATTAAGGTCACCAGAGCAGATTAAAATCTCAGAGTCTCATTCGTTTAACCTGAAATTCTCTCTTTTTTCTTCTCGTTTTGTTTCGTTAAAAATGGTCTTTTTCAGTCGACATGTGGCTGATTTCCACCAACAACGAGCATTTCCGACATTTATAGGCGCAATAAAACCATAAATTCTTAAAATGCATCAGATTCTCCCTCCGCTTTGTTTTTTGGCCTCAAACAGACAAAAAACTCAAAAAAAGTGTCTGTCGTTTCCGGAAAATGTAAAGTTCTGACAGGAAAAATATATTTAAAAAATTAGGAATCAGAGTTTTGAAAATATTTTCAAATTAAAAGAAATATGGGCCTATTTTAATTCTTACATGCGGTAAAAAAAATTCATAAATGTTGAATAAAAGGCAGAAAAGAGACTAAATCAAAACCGGCCCATTATTAAAAGTTGCATTTATTTTTTATCAGAAGGCCTTTAAGTTTCTGTCTTTTATATGTTTGTTTTTTTAAATATTTCAGTGAAAACTGAATCGGAACCTGCGGTGTTTCTGCTGTCAGAGGCCTCAAGAAAACATGTTCAATTAAAGCGCTTTCGATATTCGTCAATTAACCATTTTAGATTTTTTAAATGTACGATTAGACATTTTAAATTACTTTTCTTTCTTTTGCACGACATCAATTTTACATAAAACATTTTTTATTAAATGCACGTGTTTATAATATTTTCCAGCTGTTTTCTGAGCTTTTTGCTAAAGGTTTTCAGCGCGGGCCTGATTTTCTCACAGGACGCATCAAATCCTGTTATTGTGGACGGATTCGTGTCAGATGGTTGTTTTATAGTTTTAAAGGTTTTTTTAGTCTTTTTTTGTCTCCAGTCTGCGACCAAAACAAAGAAACCGGATGCAGAGATGCTGTAAAACTTTATGGCCTCTTTATCTCGCACGGAAACGTTTCAGGACGAGTCCACACGAACAGCAGCCAACTTATTTTATAACAAGAATTAATAAGTTTGCTGCAAAAAATGAAATATACAATAATGAAATGATAGAAAATGCCCCTTTTTAAAAATATATGTAACCATAAAAAGAATAGTTATTTAAATAAAAAACAAATAAAACTAAAATAATAATTTTAACCTACTGGATCGGTTTTCCTTAAGCATTAAAAAAAGGATGAAAAAACGTGAAGATTATTTAACTTAATAACTTTAAAAAGATATTTTATTGACCATCTGTGCAAAAACAAAACAAAAAAAAAATCCAATACTTGACTGCACAAACAAATTTCCTTGAGAAAAGAAGCAGAAGGCCTTTATTTTTTCAATACCCCCATGATTATCTTCAAATGGGCTTTAATCTGAAGTAATAATACTTTAATATTCATGAGAATGATGTTTGGTTTCATTGAGTCACTTTAAGCTCATATCAGCACTCAGTAATCAGAGAGTTTATCAGATCCTGACACGTTCTTGCAGAGGTGGTGAGCTGCTTTGGATCACAGATGCTGTGTGAGGTTAAATCAGGCTTGTCTGCTTTTATTTTGGCACTGTCGGTGAGGTATGTGTGGGTGAGTTCATCCTCTGAGCGGAGACTTACATGTATCTGAGCACACGCAGCAGGCAGAAACACTCACAGAGCCTTAATGTTGTTTCTGCAGCGCTGGAGGTTATGTAGTGGCAAACAGCGTAAACTGCAGGTGACCTGATGTAAAATCTTTCCACAAACATGAGATGTTCATCACAGGCACAGAGTGGTTTGTTTTTATGTTCACAGTTGAAAGCCGCTCTACCTGCAGCTCTCCTCCGGTCCTGCTTGTCTACGGTGGCTTTAATCCAGCGGCAGCAGGTCTGGACTCGGTGGTCCTGCTCCCCTCACTGCCCCTTCCCGTGCTGGGGGGCTCTGCGGGAGGAGTTACGGGCGATGTGAGAGAAGCCAGGCCTCCTGACCAGCGGGGCTCGGGTGGAGACGACGAGCAGGCTCTGCAGGGCTGCGGGGTCGTGCGACATGTAGGCGCTGCAGCGCAGGCCTGCGTGAGGGTTCACGTGGTGGCTCATGTGGTGGTTTATGACGGGGATGCAGGGACGGGAGCGGCCGTCCATGCAGGAGCTGCTCCTGCCGTCCTGCCTGACGACCAGAGAGCCGCCGCCTGAGGAGGAAACACAGGAGGAAAACTGACTTCTGGGGGAAAAAAACATCTAAAAAGACGACAATCAGGTTGTGAAGTCCAATCATGTTTCAATTTATTTTTAATTGTTTTTATGTTTAAAGTTTTTAAATGATCAAATAAAATTCACAACTAAACAAAAACAGACAAAACAAAGCAATTATTTTAAATTTTGTGCATTATAATTAAGAAAAAAAACTAATTATTAAAGTTGAATTGTGTTAATCTTTGTCTGATCGATCTGATGGACTCAGTCAGCAAATATTTTCATATTTTCCAGTCAAACTTTTAGTAATTTGTGCTGCTTGATGACACTTTTTTCAGCTTATTTAACTTTAGGTTTTTAAATCATCACAATTTTTTTCCCCCTGAAGCTTCATTAATTTTAAAGTAAAACTCACATAATTTAAGACATTTTTAATAATATATATTTCATACAAACATAATTTGCAACAAACAGTAAAAACTGATTAATTCTGGTTGTATTTTTTGCCAAAATAAAAATAAAACAGTCAAAAGCTTAAAAATCTTTGTGAAGCTCACGAGGAGCCAAAGAAAATCAAATCAAGCCACGAACATAAACACAGTGAGCCTTTGTGTTCCTGCCGTGCTGAAGTGGTTTCTGTTTGCCTGATGGCAGCGTGCAGGGTGGAGGTGTGTGGAGGTGTGTGGAGGTGTGTGGAGGTGTGTGGGGGTGTGTGGAGGTGTGTGGGGGTGTGTGGAGGTGTGTGTACCTGGCCATCGCGTCCGCTGCGTGCTGATGGTCCTTCGTATCTCTCTGCTGTGGCTCTCAGGCTCAGACTCGTTCAGGCTCCTCTGGTCCATCGAGGGCCTGAGCAGACGCTGCTGAGTCATGTGGGAGTGGAAGTGCTGCGGCACAGCAATAATAATATGACATTTTAATTCAACTTTATGACGATTTCATTAGTGCCGCAAATTAATATCCACCAACTTGCCCTTGGTTTAACCAGCCTGAGCGTCACACGATCACTGACGATGAGCAGAAACATCAGCTGTTAACATTTTCTCTGACAATTATTTGTAAATATTAGGATTTGACGGCTGTTCATCTTTTCACGGAGCAATTTAAATTTAAAACCAGCAATTAAAATTAGCTGATGAATGTGGATTTCCTTTGGAAAACATCTGAGCCGAGTTCAGATTGAAACGACAGCCTGCACTGCTCGGCCTCTGGCTTTTATTTATAATAATGTAATCCAGTACAAAGCCTGAAAAATATCAGCTGCTACATGCAGAAGAACAAACACGAGCTGATTCATTGATTAGTTAACTGAAAGACAATTAGCAGCAAATGTTTGGCTAATTAATTAATCGTTTCCATAATTTTGTAACAAAAAAATCTTTAAATTTATCTTTTCAAAAATGAGAATTTGCTCTTTTTCTGTCACATTGAAGATCAAATTGAATGTTTTGTTTTTTTAAAGTTGGTCACAAAACAAACAGAAGAAAGAAAAAAATCTCCATGGGCTCAGAAATTGTAAGGAGCTTTTTCTCTTTTTTTTTTTTTAAAAAAGAAAACACTTTACAGACTGAACAATTAATTGATTAATCTTGAAAATATAAAATAACTGTAAGTCACATCCTTTGTTCCATCTGTGAAACTTGGAGAAAATGTTCTTTTCTTTTCTGAGGAAAATTAAATAAATATGGTCAATTTTTGAAGTTCTCTTAATTTTAAATTGGTTATTTTGTTTTACTGTTAATTTATGTATTTTTTTGAAAGCAGAAATCAGCTGTTCCAGGCTTAATGTCTTCAAAATAAATAGATAAATAAAGATCTTGCTTTATTAGCTGGTGTTTGTGGTCCCGTTGGCTCGGTGACGTACCTGCTGTGACGTCTGTGTGCAGGACTGCTGCTTCGATTTTTGGGAAAACTGACAAAGAAAAAAAAAAAGAGAAACAGTTCAGTGACTGAACATTAAAGAAAACTCGTTTATGAGCCGGTGGTTGGATCTTACCTTCATCTGCTGCTGCCTGTGAAGAGCCTGCTCGCCCTGCTGGAGGCTGCAGCCGTCCAGGACGACTCCCCTTCCCTCTGCGTGACCCTGCAGCAGCTGCTGGATCTGCTCCACCACCCCCAGGTCCTGCAGGAGCTTCTTCCTCTGGAGGAGCGCATCAACACGCTCCTGCTCCTCCATCTCTGCCTCATTCTCCTCCTCCTGCTGCTGCTCCTGCTGCTCCTGCTGCTCCTGCTGCTCCTCCTGGACTTCTGCAGCTGCAGGAGTCGGTGACACGCTGGACAGAGGCGGCTGCGGAGAAGCCGAGAGACTTTTGATTCAATTTTGTTTTTATTGCCTCAGTGTGTATGTAGCCGCCAGTCTGCATTTACAATATATTTGCAATTACTGTCAGTGAATAACCTTGATAACACTGTTTGTTTTTCCTGTTGTGACAATAAAAGATATTTGAATCTGAAATGAGAGACATCCAATAAAAATGATCTGCAGGAATATGATTCCAGCTAATTTAAATTAGGTAAGAGGACATTTTCTCAAAGGGGTCAGCCAGAATATGAACCATTCATCATTGGAAGGGGGCTTCTCGACTCCCCCTTGTGGTTCTGTGTGGGAACTGCATCTCTAATGACCTGGTGAGACAGCTTCAGCGAGTGCAGGTCACAGTTTGAGTTGGGGGGTTGTGCTCGTCGGGGTTTTACTCTCTCCCCCGCCGTCTCCCCCTGCAGGTCTCTCCTCCGGCCCCCCCTCAGGTCCTTCTGCTCCTGCTTCAGTCGCAGCTCCTGCAGTTGTTGCCTGAACACAGAAATATACACAGAAACTTTCAGCATCTCTTAGTCAAATTATTATTTTTTTTATAATTATAACAATTTACTAGAAGTTAAATCACTTTATCTTTCTTAGGATAAAAATTTGATGCTAAAATAATGAGAAAAAGAAGAGAAAGTTCCCACCAAACTACATACAAATATCAGTGTTTTTAATCCTGTAGTTTATCTTTTCTCCTCTTGGAAAAGTTTTATTCCCATCTTGCTGCATATGTCTTATGCTTGTTATTAATATTTCTAATGTGCAATAATGTCCAAAGACAGGCTGGCATCATTACATTTGTTTTAGTTAAAAAGGAATATTTTTCTTAAAAGGATCGTTTGCATAATCCATCCTTTTGGCCGGATTTGTATTCAGGTCCAAAACAGAACTGATCCATTTATCTTAATTACGCTGCTTCTGCTGCACCTCAGACATATTTCAAAACATATAAAAATACTCTGCTTGAATAGTAAATACACTAAACTATGTCAGATGAATCGCCAAATGTGGTTTCTTCCGCAGTGATAAATCTGTGGAAATACATCAGGTTTCATTTGGGAAGTTTTAAATTCTGGACACAAAGTTTCCTACTTTGACCTGGAAGCTTCAGATTTTCACATCACACTTGTTTAAGTGGCTCGTTGGATCTCAGCTGTTAAACTAAAATTGAATGTGAACTCCTTTGAACAGATAAAAGTGAAAATGTGTCTTTTGCACAGAAACACTTAAAGATCTAAGAGAAGAAACTAAGCAAAACACATTTTTAAGCAGAAGAGACTAATTTTTATCAGTTATATTTATCTGATCATCTATTTTGTGATTTGAAGATCTGAACTGTGTGAAAACAGACAACATCAGCCTTCACGCTGTCATGTCTCCCTGTGTTTGAATTCAGCAGCACACGTCTTCGTGCTGTATGAAGGATCTCTCCTCATGTTGCCTTCATGTCTTCCTGAGTTTTTGAGAAGGCAGATATCATGGCAGACATCCTCTCATTGCTTCAGTTTATACCTTTTCTGCAGTGAACAACCTAACGTTCTCCACACAGGAGGATCAGCGTTCATCACCAGCAGCTTCTGCTCTGTGAGGACTGGCTCTTGGAAACGTGCAGCAGGTACCTGGCACATTCCTCTCTGGCTTTGGACGCCGCGGTCTCCTGGAAGAGCGAGCTGCTGTGTTTAAAGTACTTGTCGTACTTCTCTCCTCCTTCTCTGGGATAAATCCTCTTGAAGCCTCCCAGGTGTTTGGCCTCGTACCTCTCCATCTGCTCCACCGTGGCTGCCTGGCACTGACGCAGCTCCTCCGACCTGGCGGTGCAACACACACACGCACACATGCACCAACACTGTAACTCTCACCTGCATCAGGATGGATGGGCGACCTTGGGGCCACCTGACAGAAGCCTACCTGGCCTCTCTGGTGCTGTTTTGGTGCAGCCTGTCCGTCACCCTGCGTCGCTCCTCTTTGGTAATTTTGCGGCGGTCGCAGGCGCCCAGGTTGATGAGGACCAGCGTGTCGTACAGCAGCGCGTCCTTCACCTCGCGGTCCAGCTGTGAGTCCGTGGTAAAACTGGGGGAGTGATTCACCTGAACACACAGATTTACAGTTACAGTGACTCATTCAGACGTCTACAAAGGTTATAGATGTCTTTAGTAACATTTGAACCCTTTAAGCTTTATTACAAACTCTACATTTATTTTACATTCTAGAGGAGAACCCTCATTTAAATATAGAAAACACAACCAGAATAATACAAACTATACAAGAGTCACTAGAAGGAGTCTTCAAGTGAATAAAGAAAGTGGCATTTACAAGAGAAATTAAGAACAAATGTATGTAAAACCAAAAGAAAAACAATCGCATGATGTGCAAATGGCAGAAGTGCAGGAGCAAAGATGTGCAAGGTCAAGAAACCAGTAGTGCACATATTTGCCAATGAGTCTAAAGATATAATGAATATAGATGGCTGAAAAAGTGTATTAAAAGATGCACAAAACATGTAGAGTATTTAATCTGATGGCACAGTGCAGCAACAAAAAAACAGAGTTTCTGGGTTTGAATGTGTCCAACATCATAAAGGTTCAATATGGAGCCAAAGAAGCTGAAACAGACTGTGAATGATGCTGTCAGACAGCGTGGAATAATATTTTTTATCAACTACAAAGCTACTTTAATGAAAAGAGCACATATGGTTAAGTGGTCGAGGACATATTTGAATACATTTTCTGCTCATGGTTGAGTGGAATAAATAGAGCATGTTAAACAGAGGCATCATGGTCTCACCTCCAGCACCCAGGGTCGGAGCCGGTGGTCCAGCAGCACGTCGAAGCCCAGGATCTCGAAGCAGGCGCTGCCGGTGGTGTGGTTGGGGAAGCACGTGTGGTAATTATGCTTGAGGATGGGATGAGCGGAGATCAGAGTCTTGATGATCACGTCCTCGATGTCGCTCCACAGCTTGTCTGTGTTGCAGCTGTTGGACTCCAGCAGCTTGTTGAGGGTGGACAACTTTCTGAGGGACGAAACAACAACAAAACTGCTGTAAATATGCAACTTTTTATGATTATTAGTGATGTGATGACCAAGTGGACTGTGTGTGTGTGTGTGTGTGTGTGTGTTAACCGTTTGCTGCCGGTGTCCTCGTCACGGACAAAGTTCTCACTGCTCTTGTTGATGGAGTAGTTTGTGAGATGCATGCAGACATCATCCTGACAGGAGAAGACAAGCAAAGAGAGAAATGTATCACATTTAAGAAATACACAGTAATAATGTTTAGATATAATCAGATATCTTGAAGATTAATCAAAGTCAGGTTGTTATTAGAGCTGTTATTTTTTTCTGATTAACTGAAAATTAACCTGCAACAATTCAAATAATTAAAAACAACTGATGTGTGAACTTGTGTGTGTATTTTTCCATTTATTCACATTTTTTTAAACTATTGAAAAATGAATCAGTAATTAAATAATCGAAACTTGTAACTCGTGATGTTCTGAAGGTTTGATTTGCCTTCCTTATTTTTGTGTTTTATTTTTAATAATCTGGATATCATTCAGAGATCTTATCATTATTATTTCTCATCATTTATCTTTTTTTTTTTTTTACAAATACACACAATTCATTGTTGGTTTGGGTCTTTAATTGGATTTACTGACAATAAAAAATCAGAGTGTCTCACCACGTTGTGGTGTGTTGGTGAGTTGTACTTGGTGGTGCAGAAGCGAGCTAATCCCTCCTTGAACATGAAGATGCTGAATGGGTCACATGACGTCACCAGCACGTAGATCCGCAGGTCAAACTTGAATCCATCGATTATAAAAGGCTGAGAGGGGAAATAAAGAACAAGAGTAAACTCTGTCTGTGTGTGTGTGTGTGTGTGTAGGTGCTCCATGTGCTGCCTAACAGACCCTCACCCTGGAGATGTAAACCTGGCAGATCATGTGTTCTCCAGGCTGAATGCCTTTACTTGATTTGGTGATGAAGATGCCTTTTCCCTGGCAACCCGAGTCCGGCTTACAGATGTACGTCTTGCTCTTTTTGGCCCTGGTGAACGCCAGGAAGTCACTGTAACTGCAAAGCAAAACCAGACAAGGAGTTGAAACATAAAGACACACTGAGAAAAAACAAAAGAAAAACAGCCGAGTCAGAGGAAAAGGCTCAGACTGACTCTGCAGGAAGGCACCACGTTCGGGGGAAGATGTTGTAATCTTTGGGAAACAACTTCAGCATCCGGTTCATGTTTCTCGCCAGTAAATCTTTGCGGCAGATCTCACTCATCCCGGGGAAATGGTTTATTTTCTGGAAAGACATAAAAGACACACACACGATTTAAACTGATCCACCTTAAGCATTCAGAGGAGAATTATCAGAGTTCCTTTACTTAATTATCCAACTAGATTACAAATTGATCACTTGAGCTGAAAAACTGTAATGACTCATAAATACTGTGTGCTGAAGAACTCAACAGAATCATAAAATCTCCATGAAAATCTACATTTATTATTACACAGATGAGCATATTGTGCATAAAATTCAAATCACATGACTGAAATTATGTGACATTTTATTTTCAGCTTGATATGTGTGACTGTGTTCAGTTTAATTAGTCTCACATGATGACGGCAGTGTTGAGTAAATCAGTGGGTTACCTGGTAACGCCTCATGTCCTTGACACGGTCTAGAGACACGGAGCAGTCGGTCCAATACAGTGTCCAGTCTTCACCCTCCATCACTTCTCTGAGGCCGTACCTGCGAGCAGCACGCCGCACTGACACACACACACAGCACACACACACCATTTACCATCACGAGTGTGTTTATTATTAGTGTTAACGATACACAACACATCAGTAAACAGCATGAATTTAAAATGCACAACTGGGCCAAAAGTATGTGGACGCTCTGACTTTCCAGCAGATGTTGGATCCTTGTTGCAGGGATTTAATCTCATTCTGCCACAACAGCATCAGTGAGATGTGACACTGATGTCGGGTGAGTCGGTGCTCCGGTTCATCTCAAAGATGCTGATTGGAGCTGAGATCAGAGTTCAGGCTGAGAAAAGATCTTCCACACTGAACTGGAAAAAGTATTTCTCTATGAGGGCGGCTTTGTGCTCGAGTGGCATTGTCATGTTAAACAGGAAAGGGAAAAACACACACTGCTGCCACATGAGATAAAATATTATCTCATTTGGTAGCATTGAAATTTCCCTCAAAAGGGACCCAAACCTTAAAATAAAGTAGAATGTTGAGGGGTGTCCACATACTTTTGGCCATATACTATATCTCGTGCTTTTCATATTCCAATTCATTTTGTCTGTTTTGTAAATAATATTTACTTGGGTTGGTTCTGAGAAACATAAATAATTAAACTAAATAACAGAATATTAGACATTTATGGTTTTGTCATTTTGGCCCAAACGTACCACTTTCATATTTGCAGTTGGTCAGGTTGATCCACAGTCATCTGGAAGAGAAGAGACACAGAAAGACGGACAGACATCTGCTTTGCTGCGAGATCCTACAAATGCGTCATTATGCACGTCTTCCTTTTGCAAAACAATTAAGTCAAGTGAGAAAACAAAAAACTTAAGCGCCTCCAGGACAAGTTGTGAAATCATAAGTGTCGGGGTGCTCAGAGGTAATATGCTGCGATGGGAAATGACTGTGGACGTACAAATGGAGCCGATAAGGCATTAAAGTACCTCTTCTTGCTTTTTCTCCTCTTCTTGTTGATGGGTGGTGGGGTTCGGGGGCAGGCTTCACTTTGGCTTTCGCCCCCCTCTCCTTCTTCCTCCCCCTCTCCCTGCTGCTCGTATTTATGTGCATCATTATCTCTGTCTGGGCTGTCCACAGGTAAACCCATCCTGCATGCACACAAACAAAAACAGAGGAGCTCATTCCACTGTGAGCGAATGCGAGAAAAAAAAAAAAAGGTTACGACACAGTGGAGACAAAGAAAACAAGTCATGCAGTTCCACTCTGATGGTGTGTTTTTTAATGTGCTGTACAGTCTCACAATGAAATTCAATCAAACAGAACGAAGAACATGCTGTAAGTGCGTGCGGGGGGGAGTCATGTTTCCGTTTCCATCTCTCTCATCAGGTGAGTGCTCCGGCTGTCAGCACTTTGTCACATGCTGCCATTCAAGAGTTATTGTGGCAGGACGGATACAAACGGCGGGCGATGGTGCAACAAGAGCCGGAGGAAATTAACTAACAATCAGAACTTAGATTTTATTGCTTTTCATGGTGTTGATACAAAAGCAACCCTGACTGCTGTTGCCACAACAACAATGGTTGTGTTTAATGTTTAACATGTTCTCCATCTTAGTGTAGCATGTTAGCGTGCTAATGTTTGCTAAATAACCCTAAACACAGTGTGTAACTGAGGCTGATGGGAATGTCATACATTTTGCAGCTCAAAGTACTTTTTTTTTTTTCTTGGTGGGGTTTTTTGGCCTGATGGGTAAAAATTTTGAGGAACATCAAAGTTATTATTATCCATCCTGAGGACATGAATACATGAATACATGTACCAAATCTCATGGTGAATTATCAAAACCATCACTGACTCATGGTGGCGCTGGACGAAGAGTCTGTGGAGCGCTGAAGTCAGAGTCATGATGTGGGGACCATGAACGGCTTTAAGAAATGTAATGACAATTTATTTAATGATTACTGAGATATTTCAGTCTGAATCAAAGCCCACAGACTCCTGCTGCAGGTTAAAACTCTTAAAAATAGAAATAAATCTAGACGAGTTTAGTTCCACTTATGTTTTCTTCTTCTGTTGATGTCTGTCCGCAGTCTGACCCCAGCGCAGCCGCCAACAGTCGTCACAGCAGCGCCTCAGCTGTTCGCCTCGCCTCCTATCTGGTGTCTTGTAGGGTGAAGGTGAGTTCAAGTTAATTCCTGGTAATGATCATGAGACAATGCCGGGGGTGGTGGTGGCAGTAAGGAGGGACATCCCAGGTACACAGTGGGAGGTTACGGTGCCGGGTGACAGTATTCTGATCCAGTGATCTGGATAATCCTAGCCCTGAACTGTGAGCTTTACGTTGGACCGAGACGCCCCACTGACCTCAGCCCGGGTACAGTTACAGCCCCGCGAAGGATTCCTCCCAAGGTTCTCCCTCAGAGTGCAACCAGGTACGTGAATAACATCTTTGTACCATCTGACCTCGACAAATAAAGACTGGATTCAGTATTAAAGACTTGGTTAAATGCTCGGTGTCACCTTATAACATTTAATATTCAACACTGAAACACAACCTGCTAACACTTATCGTCTGATGTCTTAAATGAAAAACAAACTGCAGCTCTAAACACTAAAACAAGGTGTTTGTTTAAAGGGGATACTTGGGATTGAAGACATCTAACACTTGAGGTTGAATACACTTATTTTAAGACACTTTAATAAAACCTTCTGCTTAATGAATGTTATGTAATTTAAAGCGTTTTCTGCCGCTGTAATCTGAAATGATATGAAACAGAAAGGAGGCAAATCTTTGCACCCTTTTTTTTAATAGACATTTCACTGACCCACAAAACCTCTATGTGCAGATAAATAACCTTATTTTCAAAATCACTGTGAGCTAGTTTTTTTTTTGATTAACTAATCAATTATTTAACCAGTTCCATCAGCACTGATTACAATCACACTGGTTTCAGTGATGCCAAATACTCAGCTGCCAGGTTATTAGATAGACGTCGCTAAAACTAATGCATTAAAAAAAAATCTGCCTTCATGATAGTTCAGTTTTAGCTTTAACTGTTTCAGAGAGGTGTAGATAATTTGTGATACTGTAAATTTAATCTAATATTTATCCTGCCCCCATTTAAATAAATGAGGTGAACAAAATATAAGAAGCATCTCAGCTGTGTTTTAGAATCAGAATATGCAAATTTTAATATATTTGTATCTCAGAAACTGGCAGCTATTTAACATTTTAGCTGTCAGTCTTCACAGTTTATATGTGAGAAATGGCTGTTTCTTACCTGCACTGTTAGCCCTACATTTGTGAGGAGAGCAGTGTTGGAAAATGATGCGTTGGCCTGTCTGCCTTCACCCGTCTTTGATACACCAATCTTTGTCTCAAGAGCCCTTTAAGACGCTGTCACACTCTTCAGTGAACGAACCAATGAGCCGCATCTCAACCTGCACGTCCGCATCTGAAGTCTTTACAAAAAAAACAAGAGAAAAAAGAGTAGATTTGTATCATCAGTGGGGTGTCTGAGCTTGGATTGACTTACACACTCGAGCAACAGGCCCAGAGGTGGATCTGGTGACCAATTAGAGGCTGTGGGGACAAACACCTGATCCCTCTTGACATGATGGAGAGAAAATGAGCAGGAGACCTCAGCAGGAGTGAGAGCAGAGGGATAATCCCTGATATTTGTTCACTGAAATAGGAGAGGTGTTTTTCAGCACCTAGAGTTGTTAAATTTAAATCTGTGCTGAAAACACGGCGGCATCAGTGCGTCGGATGAGCGAACAAGCTGGACATCTGTCTTTTTAGCCAAGTTGAAACAGCAGAGGACGAGACCTCCAATGATAAAAATGGCCGCAGTTGTTGATCTAACAGAAAGTAGAGAAACATGTGTCTTTGTTGTCATTATTGTCACCCAGGAGTCCATCAGATAAACCAGACTGAATGATGATTAGGTTTAAGAATAACACGAAAGGTGAATCTTAGTGTGGTCGCAATTAAGTGTTAAAATAACTTAAATCAATTAACATAAATTAATCATAACCAAGCATCCAGCACCCTTTCATATCTACATATCTGTGTGTTCATTATGATGCTTTAAAGATCACCTGTCAAGCTTTTTTAACACATGTGTTTCTGTGGAGGGATAATAAATAGGAGGAGAGCAGGAGAAGTTTGTGAGCTCTTTTCTCTTATATATAATAACAGGTGTGTTTATGAAGAAAAAACTGAGTCACCTTTTTGAACTAAGCTGTTGATTTCAGTACAGTCACAGTGGGTGAACCAGATTAAAATTAACTTTCTAGCAAACAAAATTAAAATATAACACTGGTCACTTATTTTTGCTGACAGTTAGAAAATGTGTCACAATATCTTTAAGCCCATTTAAGTATTTCAAGGCTGTTAACATTAATTTCTGAATTATAATTAACAAAATACAGGATGTAAACACACTAAAATCATTTGCAGTCGTAACACAGCCCTTTTCACGTCATTTTATTTAAATAAAAGCTATTGTTACTAGTTTGTTTGTTTGTTTGTTTGAGATTGAGGCTTGTTAAAGAAGACATACGATTAGTCTCTTCAAGCTAAACAAACGAATAATCAAGTTAATCGATCAATCTTTAATCAAGTTTAACCTTAAGCTAAACAGCTAAACAATATGACATAATGCTAGCTAGCTATATGCGCTGTGCTGTTGCTATGGTAACGAAATGCTGACTTCTCCCTGGCGAGCGATTTCACACCAACTACCGCTAGCAAGAGACTTTGAAATTCAATTTTTAAACGACCGTAAGCACCGTAAAACTGACATTTTCCGTTTGAAAAAGAGTTTTCTCTCAATCCTGAGCAGTTACACTGACCGGGCAGCCTGCTGTGGGGTTTCCGTTGCTGTT
This sequence comes from Acanthurus leucopareius, assembly GCA_029814765.1. NCBI lineage: Eukaryota > Metazoa > Chordata > Actinopteri > Acanthuriformes > Acanthuridae > Acanthurus > Acanthurus leucopareius. The sequence goes on from JAQMCX010000033.1 coordinate 943,041, forward strand.
GGCGGGTCCCGTCCGAGTCTCGACTCACAGGAGCTGTAATGTAAACATGAATGAACTCCAGTCCCCACGCGCCGTGCCTCAGAAAAGGAACGTCCCTCTGCCGCTTTTAACCAATCACAAGCCGGGGAGTGAGCGTTCCCGCATTTTGATTGGTTGAGAAAAGATGCAGCCACAGGTGCACTTCGCAGTTTAAGTGATGTAAGGGGATTTTCTTCCATCATGAACAGGTAATCTACACAAAACTTTTTAAAGTTTGACAATCCGAAAGGAAATTTCTGATCAAACCTGAAAAGAATGTAAATAATGTTTACAGTTCATTTTATTGCAATGTTCAGTCAAAATGATACCATCAAACAACGAAACAATTTATAATCATTTCACTAGATTAATTGATTTTTCAAGGTAAAAAAAAATATAATTCATAGGATTTTTTCTGCTTTTTCCAACATCATAATTTTAATCTTATTTATTCTTATTTAACAAAAATATGTGTAATAGTAGGCCAAACCAAATGAAACTTTGACTTTGATACCTGATGACCAAAGGACGACATAGTTTTAAATTTAGAGGAGGTTTGTTAAAAAATTAGACCTATATCTAAATTTAATTTTTTTGGGACTGTCTTATTCTTGTTAACTTGATCTTGCTGAACATCTTGATATTGTTTTTAGTAGCACTTCTGCTTATTCAACTTTCAGTTTTAATTTTCGCTACTTTATAAAATTCAAATATTATATTAAAAAGTGTGCCAACAATTAATATGGAGGAAGACAGAAAGAAGGGAATGAAGCTTTATATAGATGTGATGTAACGGAAAAGAGTTTGGCTCCCTCTGGTGTTTTCATCGTATATTGCAGAAGACACGCAAGAGAAGGTTGTTGATATTGGACTACATTTCCAACGATGCAGCACACTTTGACGCAAGTACTGATGCCTTAGATAACAATTGGAAAAAATGATTTAGTGTGCGTGATTTGAGCTCATAAAACCTACTTAAAGTAAGAGCTCGTTTTAAAACACTAGAGTCATGTTAATGTCGCTGTGATTGTTTTTTCTTGACGTCGCATTTTGCTTAAGTTGACCCACAGTTTTGCTTTCTTTTATATATTTTGCCTGTTTGTAGTCTAAAAAGCAAGTCCATCTATGGTTCCGATTCATTTTCTTTTCTGTTAATACAAATATACATTGGTACTGTAAACTTATATTATGTTAAGGAACTAGGAAAGATCTGTTAAGGATATAATAATTAAGGATTTAGGGGGAAAAATATTCTACGTGGTTTACGTGCCCTGTGTGTCACATCTGGTCTGATTCATCAAATTTCCGAGGGGACAATCAACGCATCACAGTATGTCCTGACCCAGACGAAGTTCAACATCTGCGGGTCGACGTGACGGCTGATCTTCATGCTGTGACAAGTGACAACAAACGTGAGTTTTGTGTTTTTATCTTAAAATTTCACATCGTTGTTGTTAGAAAAAATAAAGTGTCATTATTATTATTATTTTTTAAAAAACGCAATCTTTCGGGTGCGGTCTTTTTGATCACCTTACTTTCGGTTTCTGTATTTTTGTGTTGTTTTGTAAGCTAACTGTCCTTTAAAGTTTTAATAACAGAATAAAATTCATCTGTAGGGGAAGAACTCTGTTTAAATCACATTTTTGTTTTGATAAAGTGTTTTTTTGAGTTTATTGCGGATGTCTGGGAATAAGTGAAAGTAGGACAGTAACTGCGCAAAAACAAAAGAACACAAATTAGAAACAACAGGAAGAAGGAAACCAACAAAAACACCGGCGCTGCTGTCTGTTTGTTTTACCACAAGCCATCTTGTGGCAGCTGCTGTCATCAGTCACATTCATGACATTAAGTTTCATCGTCGGTCTTTATTTCGTTGCTGGCAGACTGAAGCTCAGCATGGCGGCCTCCACCGGGGCCGCGGCCACCGGCTCCTCAGCGCGCAACTTCTCCCAGGTGGTGTTCGTGGACATCCCCCACTCATACCCACCTTCAGCCCCCGTCACCTGCAGCTACACCCTCACTGATGCCTTCAAGTCCAGCTCCAGGGACTGGGTGGGCATCTTTAAGGTGAGGACATGAGAAAAGATTTTTTTTTTAAGTCTGGGAGGAGGATTTGAGAAACTTTATCTGATCTGATTTTTTTCCAGGTGGGTTGGAGCACGACAAAGGATTATCATACCTTCGTGTGGGCGGAGCCATGCTTGGATGTGGGAGGGCAACAACCTGTGACGTGTCAGGCTCTTTTCAGAGGTAGGAGAAGGTTTCATTTTTACCTCAGGCTGATAATGTTGGGACATGTTTGTTTGATCCCTGTCAGGAGTCCCTGAACTCTCCGAGTGTTTGATGTGTCAACAGTGTGGGTTTAATTTAAGCCACAGTCCACTCTGCTGTTGTCTCATCAGATTACTATCTGCCAAAGGATGAGATTGAGTTCTACCAGTTCTGCTACGTCGACAGCACCGGCCAAGTGCGAGGAGCCAGCACTCCTTTCTGCTTCAGAAACCAAGCGGAGCAAAGCATGGAGAGCAACCTGGACGACGACCTCCTGGTCATCACAACGCAGGTATCACATGCAAATGACAGATTGGGAGCAAAATCCAGTGAGAAGTCTGATTTTTTATTTTTTTTTGTAAATTATTGACTCTGCGTTTTGTTGAATGCAGGAACAAGTTGACCAGAGCGTCCGAGAGAAGGCTCAGATGCAGAAGAAGATGGATCAGATAATGAAAGAAAACGAAAGCTTGAAACAGGCTCTGCAGAATACACAGCAAGAAATCACCAGCATGAAGGTCTGCCTGTCTCAGTTATTACAACACCGGAGTGACAGTGAACGCATCAGCTTTTGCAACAGAGGAAACGGCTGAACTTTGGTGTTTGACTCAGTGTGATTCGTTTCTACAGGAGCAGAATGAAAAGAGCGAGAAAGAAAAGATCCAGCTGGTCAAAGAAATGGATCAAATCAAGGCAGAGAGAGAAAACTTGAGAAGCTCCTCACAGCAGCAGCTCGAAGAAATGAGCCAATCAAAGGTTTGTTGTCAGCTGACTTGTGTGTGAAATCTGGAGTTTGTTTCACAGAATCAGGGTGGAAAACTAACCTGGATGTTTCTTTTAGGAGAAACTGATCCAAATGACGAAGCAGATGGAGATGCAGGAACAAAGTCTTGCAGAGCTGAAAAAAACGAGTCAGAGCTCCGGATCAGATGAAGCATCGAAACAAATGGAGGTAAGACCGTCTCTCCTGCTGCTGAAGGCTCTGGCCGTGTATCCGTGTATCAACGCCTCTCTGCTAACATCTGTTTCAGAGTCTCGCTCAGCAGAAATACGACCGAGCTGTGATGAAGATCAACCAGCTCAAAGAGGAGCGTCAGGAGCTGAGGAACATGGTCGACGCTCAGACCGAAGAGATTTCCACGTGAGTCACATCCACTCTTCTCTGTTTTGATCCTTTCAGTAAAGCTTCTGTAAAAGTTTTCTGTCCACTGACGGCTGCTTTTGTGTGTTTTTTAGACTGAATTTCAAAATCAGAGAAAAAGATCGTGAACTGTTCAAAGTGCAGGACAGCATCCAGCTCCTGCAGGTAATCCTGCCTCTTTCTGCCACACTGCAGAGAATAAACTGTGTGATGTACAATTTTTTGTTGTTGTCATTGTTCACAAATCTTGTAAAAAGAGCAAAACTTTGAAAACTTTCAGTTTTCTTGACCCTGTTTGACCCCGTTAATCCCCACTGACGGAGTAAATCTGTAAAAGCAGCTCACAAATCTGTAATTTTATATTTTTTAAAGGCTCAGTTTTTTTCCAGACGAGCCGGTCGAAGCAGTTTTTATCAAAAGTTTCTCAAACAGGAGAAAAGTTTGCATTTGTTTGGGACTATTTCCAGCTGTGGATGAACATCGGCCTCGTGCTTTAATGAGTGTTTAAAACAGCAGAAGGTCGTATGAGTCTGATTCTTTAAGAGCAGATTGTTTGGTTACAGTTCAGAACAAAACTTCTGTCAGCCAGTAAAGCAGAGCAACATCACTTCACACCTGCTCACACCTGCTCACATCTGCTCACACCTGGAATGATATCTTTAGCATTTTAACACTTGATGTTACAAGCGATTCAGGTCGAGATGTGAAGGCTCAGGTGGAGATTATTTAGATCCAGTTCATAACGTTGGTCCTGCGTATGAACCTGTGTTTTACCTTCGGGCAGGTCGACCTTCAGAGCACTGAGAAGGAGAAGGAGAGGATTTCCACAGAGCTGAAAACACTTCAAAGCCTTGAAAACAAAATGGAGGACATGAAGAGAGAGAAGCAGGAGTTAAGTCGGATGCTGTCGCAGCAGGAGACGCAGCAGAACCCTCCGGATGAAGATCTGAGGGTGGGAACAAGCAAGAAGAAGACGCTGAAATTAATTAAACTACAACTTATGTTCCTAAATGCTAAATGCTTCATATCGTGTCCTTCTCCTCAGGCGCGCTGTCAGACTCTCACCTCCCAGCTACAGGACGCTCAGGCGAAGCTGGCGGAACAGAAGGAGGTGTCCAAAAACCTCCGGAGACGAGCAGACGCGATGGAAGGAGAGGTGCATCAGCTCAGGCAGCAGCTGGAGGGCCTGAACGCATCGTATGAGATGACGAAACAGCAAGACAGCAAGAAAGAGGTGAAGTTCTGCACCTGACCTCAGATCTGTAATGTGGCCTAAAGTATGTGGACAGGGTGTTTACTTTCCGTCTGAGGCCGTTTCTGTTGTTTTTAGTGAGATACTCTGCAGTGAAGGGAATCTTAATGCTTCAGCACAAACCGATAGTGTGTTTTCAACAGTGTGTGTGAGGTGCTTTCCTGTTATAACATGAAAATGCCCCCATGCACGTCCAAAAAGTGCTTAACAAGACAGAAAAAAGGGTGAGAAGGAGAAAACAAGAGAAGACAGCAAATAAAACCAGAAGCATTAATGATACAAGCTACAAAATGAAAATGAAATAGATAAAAAGCCAAACGCAGCGTTTTTAGATGAATTTTAAGATCCGTTAACACCAGAGTTTATCAAGTTTATCAGCCAGCATCAGTGTTAAACCTCACTGACGCTCGTGTGGCTGAATCGGAGCAAATTCCTGCAGCCAAGTTCAACATCTGCTGGAGAGACTGAAACCAAAAGAGTCGAGGTCAGAGTCACAGGAAAAGATACATATCCATTGTTTGGGAGTCACATAAAAACAATCACACATGATGTTTCAGTGTCCGTATACTTTTGGCCACATTTCCTGACAGTGGTTTGTTGACCCTCATTGTCATATCTGGGCAATTAAATGACCCAGATATGAAAATCTGGGTCATTTCATTGCTGGACTTCACCGTGACAAAGTCCGGCTGCGTTTCATTTAATCACCCAGTTATGACCTCGACCTGGACGCATGAGAATATTCACAGATTTACACTCGTTGTCTCTTTCAGCTGCGGCTCAGAGAGGCACATGAGGTCATCGCAGACAAAGACAGCGACATCGAAGAGAAGGAGCGTTTGATCCGGCTGGTGAGGCAAGAGAAAGACGAGCTCACCAGAGAAAACCAGGTACGTTCACACCGACGACGTCCGGATTCACTCTGCGTGTCGGAAGCTTCTTTTGTTTAACTGCATTTCTCTTCTGTCAGAATCTCACAAGTGAAATCGAGGAGCTGCGCAGAGCGTGTGAGAACTTACAGGCGGCCCCCCCCGCCGAATCATCGTACATGCAGCCTGACGCCATCCCGACGGCAGGCAACCCGAGGACGCCTGAGCCGGATGAGCACTTCTACCACACTATAAGTGAGTGTGAAAACATGTGTATCAAAAGTCAGGAGACGTTAATGAGAATGTACTGATGGAGGTTGTGTGAATAAACAATAAAATAAGCAATAAGTGTTTTAATAATGTCGTGTTTTTCCTTTTCTTGCAGGGAACCCAGAGGAAGAGGTGAGTCAGATTACTTCTCAGGAGTAATGAGTACAGTTGTAACAGAGTACGAAGCGTCTACGTCACCCACATGAGTCCACAGCATGTGGTCAGAGAGCTGCAGCAGATCTTCTGTCTCCAATCATGAGGCTCTTTCCATCGTTTATCTGACACTTTACGCAACAAAATGGAAACTGAACTGACCAATAACTCAAGCTGGTTCGCTGTAACGCAGCTGGCAGCCTCCTCGGCCTCCTCACGTGGCCCCTGGACGTTCACCCGGAGGCCTGAGGGCCACTCGTCTGTTTACAGTTTATTTTCGAAGCGGACTTAAAACATAATCCGCTCTCTATGTCGTTAGCGCTCTCTAATGTGGCGTCTCTATTTCTGTTCTGCAGCAGTCGCTGGTGTGTGGTTTCTGCCATGAGAGTTTCCCCTCCATAACCCCGGAGGAGCTGGAGGCGCACGAGCAGAGCCACCGCATCTGCCCCTTCTGCACGCTGATCTGCGACGGGATGGAGCAGTCCATCTTCGAAGATCACGTCTACGGCCACGAGCTGTGAGGAAACATCCTGCCTGCCGGGTTTCATTTACGTCTCTGGAGAAAAAAACCTGACATGTCGGGCCACGTCTGAAAAATATAACTGATATCGTTGCATGTTTTTTTTCCTATTTTACTGCGAGTTATGCAGATTTTACATTACTGTTGACCAGTTTCCAAAGCGTATCAAAGTGCAGTTTTTCTCCTTCCTTTACACGCACTCATCATGTCCGTCATGTTCAGTATGCAGCGAGCATCAGCTGGCAGAGACCTGAAACCCGTCTGAGTTATATAATCTGTCACAGTGAACATCATGTCCTCATTTATTTCGGTCAAACGTTATCTTATCGCTGCGCTGTAAAGCTGTTGAAATCAGAGCTGCTTTGGAAAAACTCTGCAGTGGATTAACACAGAACAGGCAGATTCATGTTGGAAAAGTTCGGATAAATAAGTCAAAACGACTCCTCCAGTTTCTGCACCAACATCTGAGATAATGTTAAAATGTTTAAGATAACTCGCACAAAGGTCGAAGTGTGCAGGACGTTCACTGTTTACAGAAGTGAAGTAAGTTTTTAAACTACCGAAAGCTGATTTCTAATTTCTCTAAAACTAACAACAAAATGATCCTTCAGAGATGATTCAAAGATTTTTAAAAATCTAAACCAAATTAAAACCCTCCATATGCTCCGGAAAATAAACTGTGTTTCTAAATGAAATGTAATAATGGGATAAAACATATATAGCTGTAGGATAGTCACTTAATGTTGATTAATTTGTAATTTAAATTCATGAAGTTATTCCTTCATGAATAAGTCATATTTTATTACCACAAATCTTCATTAGTGGTGAATCTTTGAATCAAAAGCCTGACAGAAGAAATCCTGACCTACTGTTTCCAGATCAAAGTGAATTATGTGTTTATTTCTGTTGATTTTAAAGATTTAATGACAAATTGATTCATTATTATGAGGGTTGACCTGTTGTTAAGTGTTAACTCGTTCTGCTGTCTAATAAAAACGCCTTTAAACTGACAGAATGCAGATCATGTTGTCTTTTCTTTAAAATATAAGGTTTATACATGAGAAATTAAACAATTATATGTTCTGTACATTGAAAATAACCCACATCCCCCATAAACCAAGACAACAGCAGAGAAACAGAAGATCTTGCACTAAATTTCAAATGAAGAGTCGTGAAAACAGACTTTTCCAGTGACTAACGATGTATTTGCACTTGTTGCATTGATGTTTCTGAGGAGCTGATGAGGGAAGTTTCCCTGCTTGTGTCCAGTAAATAGTCTCAGAGTTCACCGAGCCTGCCAGCTCCATCACATGAGCCGTCAGGCCGCCGCAGGCTCAGTTTGTTTACCAACATGCCTCTGAAGCCGTCGTCGTTTCTCAAGGAGTCATCTGATTGGCCTCCTCTGGTGTGACGTCACGCGAGGTCAGCTCGGAGAAGAGGGCAGGCAGCCAGTACTGCGCCTCTCCGGCTGCCTGAGAGTCCAACCAGGCCAAACCCTCTTTGAGCAGGTGATCCTGGAAATGTGAGAGTGGAGGTCAGGCGTAATGCACTGCTCAGCCTTTCTGCAGGGTTCACCGGCTCGACTTTAAGACTCAGAATGTAATTCAATACATTTGCTACGATCACATCATTGACAGTAATATCGCTGCAGGCAAGAAAAGCTACTCAAGTTGTTTTTAAATGAAATCTGTTACTTTTAGGTATTAAAGCTACAGATATCCTGCTTTAGAGAAGAAGGAACACGTGTTAAACTGTCATTAGGTGACCTGACACTTACCAGAACGTGACAAGCTCTTTCCTTCTCCCATTTGAGGCTGTCCTTGATTTCACTTACTGTCACGTAGCCCTTTTTCTGCACACAAACAAAGAAAAGAACAGATATGTTCGCTGTTTTTGGAAAATGAGCCTTTTAAGACATCTATCTGTTCATGTAATGTCTCTTTTGTCAGTTTATAAGAGTCAGTCCATGTGGTTGATTTGTTCAAGCATGACAGGAACTTTACAGATGGAGCTGTAAAGCTCACAGACATTTGTCACCTGCATCAGAGGAAAACCTCCTTTCTTCTGAGGGTGCAGCACAGACGGAAGACAGCCGTGAGTTTGAAAACAGTGACCTCAAGTGTTTGCTTGCAGTTGAATTACTTATTTCCCAAGGGGTTTAATTCAGATGTTCTCACACTTTTCAGTCCTTCCTCACTTAGGAAGCAGAAACCCTTCTTCATCTTAATCTTAATCAACCATCTTAAAATTACAGATGACATTTAGTTCTTCTTAACACCATAATTTTTATACCATCTACAGTTTTACCTCAGCCAGCTGTAGAACGACAGTGTGATCCATGTTGAGCTCCGCTGGGACCGACTGGACCAAGTAAGAACCACCGACAGGAATCATCCCGAAGCCGCTGCCCATCACCTTCAGCTTCTTTATGGCTCTCATCAAATCATCTCTAAGAAGCACATATTTCTTTATTTTAATATCATACAGCTTAAGACCAAATCAAACATGATACATAGAGGAATCAGAAAATGATCATATTGGACAATAATAGAGATTGAATGCAGAAAATGGGACTAAATTTGAATTTTCTGATACATGAAACATTGAATCAGTGACTTACTGGCTCACGTCCTGTGCATATTTACCTCGTCCCTTCAGCACTCTGTGATGGAGTTCATCCAGAGTAATAAGCCCTGAATAATAAACACATGCCAACATTTTTACAGGAAGAAGGATTCATTGTTTATGACTGTATTGTCTACATTTGTCAACAGCAGGGACTGAGAATAACTTAAAGCAAAGTTGCCTGTGATTGCTGACATTTTCCAGACAAACTACAAACCTCCATTTCTGTGTTTCAGAGCCAAGCAAACTTCAATAATCTGGACACCCAGTTCGTAATAGAAGTCACCAACACCGAGCATCTCAGACCAAAATCCTTTGCCAGCTGCAAAAAAATGAGGAACAAGAGGTTAAAATTTACTTTCATCTTATAATTATATAACATTTATTGATTTATGCAGGTTGTAATTGATTGTTTCTCACATGCAAGTGGGTCAACTCCAATAGTGGCACACATCTCCTGAAACTGAACCCTGAACTGTGGGTTTTTCCGGATCTCCTGTTTATGTCTGCTGGCAAACTCCTCCAGGTTGGACTTGAATGTGTCCAGCTGCTTTGACATCTGGCAGGAAAGCAAAAACAGACGAATAAATAATTTAACCAACACTGAAAATGCATTTTAAAGGCTACCTGGCATCTCAGTGTTATATCTAAGGTGAAATAGGAAATTCTGTCTCAAGGACTCACCTGGACAATTTGATCCTCCGCGAGGACATTTCCTCTTTCCTTATATTTGGCCTGAATGGAGAAAAAATCACAGGTGAGACATGATTTTGATTGTCTGGTTAAAACGAGTTAAAGTGAAAACACAAAAGTTAAATGACAGCTGTTCTTTACCTCTGCAAGCTTCTTTTTGGCGATAGCTCCGGTACCAACACCTACCCGACGCATTTTGTCGTCAAGTCCGGTACAAACTTTAAATGTATTATCTAAACTACGCGAGTGTTTTTACAGAAAAAAATGTCTGTTTGGACGATTATAAGTTAAAAGTTCAGTCGGAACTAAGCTAACTAACCAAATGTTAGCTACGATGTTGTTGTTTTTGTCCAACTGTCACAATTCTTTTCCCGACATGCACCTCTTCGTTAGCGGTAGCGTTCACACAAACAGTCCGTTATCAAAAGAAAGTTCACAAAGGGCTGAAAAGCACCATTTTATGAAAAAGAGGTGGATTGGAATGATTTATAAAGCTACTTTAGAACAACTGGTTCCATTTTGATTAAAAGGAAGTAAAGCACTTCCTGGTTGATGACGTTAACAGTTATATTATGTCGCCCCCTAGCGTCTCGGCGTGTAAACAAGTTCAGTAATTTTTAAATTAAATTAAATTAAGTCCATAAACATAACACATGTAAAATTTAAACTAAGAACAGTAAATGAGATATGGTATTTTAAACACAACAAGGCAGGTAATTTAATACAACATTAGAGGAGGAGAAAATCCAGATGAATCTCCTCTGTTTATCGTGCAGACTGAGCTTCAGCAGGTCATTGCAGACCCTCTCTGCAGTGGCAGCCCTGTGTAGGAAGCACATACATATTTTAATTTGTTACTCCTGGTTATGCTTGAAGTCTGTTGCACTCATTCGGTGACCTACTTGCTTTTTTCTCCCTTTGGTTGCGCAAGAAATCAACAAAGTGTTTCTGCACCATCGAATCCACGAGTTTGCTGATTTCACTGGCAACGACTCAACATATCTTCTCTCTACATGTTGCTTGTCTTTATTAAGTCTTGACAAAGCCAAAGAAAAAAAATCAGTAAAGCTGCAGCCAATGATCTGCTGATTACTTGAGTAATTTTCCAGTACTGGTTGTTTTTCTGGGGCACAGACTTATGAGAGATGCTATACTGTAAAAATACTTCACTGACCTTGGGACTGTAATCAAACTACTGTCATTTCACTACTAATTTAAGTATTTCACTGCTTGTGGGTACTGTATGTACTGTGTGCCTTTTAATTTTCAGGTCTAGTGCATGGTTTTGCTTCTGTATTAAAAAATGATAAAATTTTAATTGAATATACTATCAATTTTTCATTTTTTCACTTTTTTCTTCTAATCTATATTTATTTCTGTACTGGTGCCTCTGGATTCCCTTTTTACAAATCAGTTCATTGACATCTGAAGGATCCTCCATTTTCTTCCATCTTCCTTCCACGAGAAAAAAGTCTTATCATTTTGAGCTTGTTATCAATTAATATCAAGTTATTGTCATTTTAAAAAAATCCTATCTTACAAGGTAAGTGCATTACTTATTTTAATCCAATTGTTACAAGAGCTGAAACTGAGAATTACTTTATGAAGTCCTTCGTCTGTGTTGTAAGGCTACTTTTGTAAAAGATCTAAATAATTTTTAATTCACTGATACAGAAATTATAAGAATTGTGCTCTAATTTTAAAAAGGAAAATATAGAGATGAAGTATCAAATAGTATAAAATAATAATACCAAATGCCGAACTACATAATACCTCTTAATTAGAAGTTTAGTTAAGGTCACCTGCCCAGTCGGTCATTACTTTATAATGAGTCATGTGTTGCAGATCTCTGTCTCCCCCTGCTGGCGCCTCTGAGATCAAAACGTTCAAAACACAAGAAATGGCCATCCAACAAATTACGCATGCGCAGTAGTCGGCGCTTTAAAACAAGTCTTGAGGAGGGAACATGAAGGTTCTTGCAGGTGGACTTGAATTCTAGTCGAGGTAAGCTCTGAACACAGAAATGTTCGCTGATTAAAACATATATGTCCGTGATTTCAGTGTTTCGACGCGGTCGTAATTCCCGCTTCGCTGCGGACGCGGTTTTTGTAGGTTAAACTGGCCAGCTAACGTTAGCCAGCTAGCTAGCTGTTATTGTTTTTCATGATTTCGCGAGAACCAAAATGGAGGAGATGGCTGCTGCCAGTGTCCTACACAGCCACTCCCGAGTCCTTGTTTGAAGCCCTCGTACAGAAATGTCTGCCCTGACGTGTGACTGACTTTAATTCCTCCTAACGTGACTCATTTGATCCCAAATGAGCAGCTATGTAATTGTATTTCAGTGCTAATGTAGCTTAGCTTAAATTTCAAACCCGGCGAACGATTTTAGGAAAAGGATGCCTGGATCAAGCACACTCTTGATGTTATAGTTTTCATTAGGTTTGTGAGAGTACCACCAGTCGGTGCTGAGCTATTTTCTCACAGTTCACTGATCACAAGCCCCCGGTGAAACAGACAACAGCAGCACGATGAATGTCTGTGTTTTTTCTTTGTTTTAAAGGACAGCAGCTGCTAACTTCTCATGGGAGGTAGCTGTGAATTGCATCGCCGAGGCGTTGCAGGATGAAAAGTCGTTGTGATCGCCATGACTCTGAGAGCCACACTCTTTCCAAACACAGGGTTCAAGAAGGACGCTGACAACATCGACTTTGACAAAACGCATTTCGGAGCCGCCACCGTGAGTCCTGTGAGCCTCAGGAGGGAGTCCCGAGACTTTGGCATAGATGTTCAAAACGGACAGGGGGGCGAGATCCCGAGCAAATCAAAGGACTTAGAGCAGAATTACATGACAAGCAAAGTTTCCCTAGCTGCCACAGTCGCAGAACTAGTTAAAGGAGACAATAAAACTGTGGGGATATTGTCCCCTGTCAGACAAATGGGGGGTGAGGGAACCCCAGTGAAAGGTAAACCCCTCTCTGCAGACACTATGGAAAACCCTCAGATGGCTGTGAACAATAACCCCAAGGATGCCGGTGCCGATGACAGTGTAAAGGGGGTCGTCCCCGGAGTCCTTGGCACCGCATCCATTGAACTCTCCTCTGAGGGCAAATGGAGAAACATCAGGAAGACCCCCGCTAATCCCCACACACAGGCCAACTGCCTCCGGCAGATTCTCCTTCTTCAGCTGGACCTTATTGAACAACAGCAACAGCAGCTGCAGTCCAAGGACAAGGAGATAGATGAGCTCAAAGCAGACAAGGAAACAGTACGTTATTTTTTTATAATAAACATCAGTGTGTTTTATAAAATGTGTTGGTTTGGAGAGAATTTAAAGTTAAATATGTCCTGTTCATGTCCTCTTCTCACACAGCTGCTTGCACGCATTGAGCGCATGGAGCGTCGCCTGCAGCTCACGAGGAAGGACCCGCCGCGTGACAAACGCCTTTTCCAGCCCCTGGAGCCGTGGACCCCCGACAAAGAGGACATGTGGGATCTGGATCTGGAGGAGAATCCACAGCCCAACCCGGCCACTCCACTCCCATTCAGTCGGGGTGGCAAAGGTCAAAAGAGGTGAGAGGAGGAATCTGCCACAGTACATTTCTCTAAAAGTGATCAGTTCATTCTGTTCAGGTTTTGTCTCTAGAAAATTGAAAGGAGGGTGAAGTCATGGAGTTGTTTCTTGTTTTTGCACACACAGGAAATCTTGCTTTGGAGATGCTAAAGTCCAGAAGCGGGGCAAAAGTGCCAAGCTTAGCCCCCAGAAAGCAGAGATTCAGCCCGGCTCTCCCACTCAGAGAGAGCTGCGCAGTAAGGAAACCCCAGAGAAGACGGTTCCTCTGAGGTCAGGGGCTGAAAGGGACATTATGCTCCCGTGCAAAGAGGAGCCCGAGCTGAACTGCCAGATTGAAGATCTGCCCTTCATGTCTACTACTGAGATGTATCTCTGTTGCTGGAACCAACCTCCTTTGTCCCCTCTGCGTGAGACTTCCCCTAAAAAGGAGGAAGAGGTGGCCAGTGAGTGGACTCCTCATGTAGTACATGATATGCTGATTGTTTGTAAGCCTAACCTATATCCCATCTTTAATCACTATATTCATCAAATGCACTGAGCACACTATTTCTGAATGACCTCCTCTCCTTCTTTGCTCCTTCTAGTTCCGTCTTGGAGGGAAAATCACATAGAGCCTTTGGATGAGGACCCGTCCTTCAACCACCCTGAGGTGAGGCAAAATACTCAGACTTCTACCTCGACTGTAAGAATTGAACTTGTGAGTCACATGTG
>JAQMCX010000033.1:966618-1036290 GCA_029814765.1 Acanthurus leucopareius
AGGGCGAAGGTTGCTCAGGTCTGGCAGGTGGTTGGTACAGTAGGAGCTGAGACCGAGAAGTCCCAGATTCCCGTCACCCAGTGTTCAGACTTTCAGATGACCAAGCCCACGTTGTTGCTGATGGGTGGTGAGGGGGAAGGACTTTCCCAGGAGCTGCTCTCTCTGTGCCAAACCCTTCTTACCATCCCAGCTGGCAGAGAGTTGTTCTCTGGTATAGAGTCTCTCAACGTCTCTGTAGCTACAGGCATCCTGCTGCACTCGCTGCTGCTCTCCAGGAGATCAACCAGATGAGGACCGTGAATGTCATTGAGTACTTTTACCAAAGATGCAATGAAACTGAGAATAAGCCATTTAAAGACAACAGAGTCACATGTTGGTTTGGGTAAAAGTGAAAGGATCAGACTGATGATTGAGAAATCACTGAGCCTTTTAAAAACATATCAAACATCCATGTGTTTGGGGCTGAGTGCTGCAGACGAGATGATATAAATGTCTAAAAACATTTAAAAAATATCATAATTATCCTTTAAAATGCTTCTGAGCACTGAGCAGTTGTAGTTTTTCTTTTGAATAAAATATTATTTGACAGTGTTGACTTCCTGTTTGTTTCTGTGTTGTTCTGTGTTTTAGTCTCTGTCTTCACACACACACACACGTGCGCTGCCGGGGCTACAGGTGCTACTAAAGGCTCCGTTCTTTGACCCCAGTAATAACACGTTTTTATGCTCATTTTTATATCTGGTTTCACATTTTCCACCAGATTTTTAAACCCTGCTGCTGTGTAATGAGCATTAGTGAGGTCCAACACAACATGCAGTCAGTGATCCAGTTCAACCCAAAACAGCTCGATGTCTGAGGTCAAGGGTCACTGCAGGATGGTCAACTTCCTCCCCTCAAACCTCTGAAAACGATTTCATATTTATATAAATGTGTGTGTGAATATCTATCTAATAAATATAATTAAATTCTCCTGTGTATTTCTTTCAGTATTGCTACTTTTACACTCATTGTTCTGGTTTGTTGTCTATTTCATTGATTTATTTTGATTAAATGTGAACATTTGACACTCTGGTTAGATTTTTTTCTATGTGTGTGTAGCATAGAGGCGGGGCCACATCTTCGTTATCTTGCATTACCTTGTTCAGCCTTTCAGCCTATTGTATAACGACAATAAAGCTAAGCCTTGAACTTTGTGAATAAAATAAATTTTATTATTGCTTTATTTCACTGATTACAAATATGGAACCTAGTGTAACTCAGGAAAAAAATCAGACCAGAAGGCGACATTTTTACTGGAGTGTTCACACATAGTGCAATTTAGACAAATATTTTTATGTTTTTCAAAGCTCAAGTTATAAAAAATGCTATATAACATATCTATAAGAGTCCTGCATTTTTTATGTAATTTAATTCTTAAGGTAGACTATAAAAAAAAGACATCAAAAATCTGGAAAGCTGTCAAACTAGAATTACTTGTAGTCATGACTCTGTCCACACGATGGCGGTATGCACAAGCGGAGCTAGTAAACAGCCAGTTTGCTAACTGAGGAAGAAGAGTGGCGCACACAATGCACTGCACGGCTGACAAGGGTTGTGTCTCCCTGATTTTCACGATAAATTCCCAATTCAGTGGAAACTTGTGAAAGGGCAGCAGTGGAGCCGTTCGGTTTCTCTCCTCTTATATTTTCACACTGGATTTACTGAGAATAACAAATCGTTGAGCGGAAACGTCGGCGAGTGGTCCAACTAATCCTAAACATTGGATTACACAGAGGAGGCTGCATGAAGGAGCTGCCCAGCCCAACGGGGGCTTGGCCGACACCCTCGTTTATGGAAATCGACACCGAGGCTTTAATATTTGGGCCTTGATTTTTTTTCTTTATGATGGGGGTGGAACGAAACAACAGCTGTGCGTAAAGAAGCGAGATGTCGTTGTTTTTCGGACGACTGGCTGCCAAAGAAAGCGTCCTATTCTTCCTGCTTCCTCTAAAAAATTGAAAGGTTGTTGCTTGTGGTTTAGCTGGCTAACAGCTGGATCGGCTAACGCTAGCTAGCCCGAGTGCTAACGTTACGTCTTTCTTTTGATGTGATGCGAATTCAACCATTACTATCGGCCATCAACATTTCGGCTGGAGAGATTTTTTGTTATCCTGACTACGGAATATTAGCTAGGTTCCGTATTGTACTGGCTGGCTTGTCAGTCTTTATCAGTCATGTTTAAAGAATATAATTATATTCTTCGGTAGCTGGCTGATTATATTGTATCGTATTGAGTTAGCCCTCTACATGCTATCTAAATGAGCAAAAGCTAATTGGCTGGAGTCAACACTGACCTAACGCTAGCTTGAATTAGCCTAGCAGTAACTACGTTGACTCCACCAGACAGGTATTTTTACTCCTTGGACTGGAAGTAATTTATAGTTACTCTCAAAAATAATGCTTAACATTTTGTCATCATGTCACGGCCACCGGTGTGTTAATGTCGGATATCTGGGTTACTGGCCCTGCTTACTAGCTAACCGTGTAATTTTGCTAACAGGCAAATAAATTTGTCAGCGTGTGCAGAAATTTAGGAAATCTTATCTGTAAGAGTTGTCTTGAGCAATACCGACATTTGTGTGAATTTAATTTCAAAATCAATCCAGTGGCTTTTTGGCCTGCTTTGTCAGCAACACAACTGGACTCCTCTTTTTTTTGTTTACATGCGTATAACTTATGTGGTTGTCGGTTAAATTTCTTGCTAGCTAGCTAATGTTAGCCATAAACGAGACACAATTTGCTATGTCCTGACATTTGTGTGTGTTGTAGATGTTTTGAATTTCCATGTGGATCTAAGTTCGGATTCAGATGTATTGAAATGACACTAAAATTTCGCCGAAAGAAAGGCACAGATGCCAGTAGACTGTTGTCAAAGGACGGTGAATAATAGCCACTGGTTTCATTAACGCCATTTTAACGGGGCTCCCAGCGAGGGCCTGTGTGGTGGTGTTTTATTTGCGGTTCGGTGCCTTCCACCGGACCGGGACTCGAATAAAGTGCCTTTGGTCTCACTGGAGTTAAGAAAGGAGGTGCCGTTTGAACATGGAGGGCCCGAGCCGAAGCACTGGATTCAGGCAGAGCCGACGGTCCCGTTCACAGCGCGACAGGGAGCGGCGGAGGAGGAGAGTGGACCTGGCCGAGGAGCGGGCCACATCCCTGTCTTCAGGCTCCGACCGGGAGGCTGGGACGAACAGTGCCCTGGGACCCGGTGGCAGGGAATGCCGGCCCGGTTTTGGGAGACACAGGCCTCCACGCCGGAGGAAGAGAGAGTCTGTGTCCTGCGAGGAAGACGTCATTGATGGCTTTGCTATTGCGAGCTTTATCAGCTTGGAGGCACTCGAGGTAAATGTCTGTGTTTTACACTTTTACAGCCTGTAATCAGCTGTCAGTCATTAAACAGAATTTTATCCATTAATTAAAAACAAAACCATGGATCATTATTCAGCGTTGCACTGCAGACAGTTGATCCATCCCTTTCCTTTTATTTATTAGAATTGATTAGCGCCCACAAAGCACTAAAATTATCACTTAGGTGTATATTTTGTATTGTTTTTCTCTTTTATTCCTCTCCATCAGTCAAATCATACATTATCCCCTCCAGCTAAAGGTGTGAAAGAGCTGCAGATTGAACTTCTCAACTCTCACACCATCTCTAGCCTGGAGAAAGCAATCCACTCAGGCCAACCCCAAACCCCAAGGCATCTCTCTGATGGGTTCTGGAGAAGCCTTAATTATTCATGTTCCAGTTCTTGGAGGTGTTGATGAGCTGCCAAATGGCTTTTTAGAGAAGGAAATTTAAAAAAACAACAACAAAAAACATTAAAACGAATGCTTTAGAAACAGAATAATTGTGTTACAAAACAGCAGAAATTTTGTTGTCAGATACTTAGATCAGGAATCTAAACTTAATACTTTTCATTCCTGACTTTCTTAGGTCACATAACCAGCAACTCTGACGGACAGGAAATTAGTTTGTGTGAAATTTCACCGTGTATTTATAGCTTTAATACAACACAATTAAGAATATGTATTTAAATATTAACATAATGTTGACATGTGGCAAAATTGAATCTCTGATGAAGAGAAAACAACCTTATTTTTATCACTGTATCTTCAGGGTTGGTTAGGCGTTATTTATTTAAACCTCAGGACAGGAAACCACATTATTTGTCAGTAGGTTAAACTCTAAAACTGCCACATTACTTACACATTCAGATACAGTAATCTCCTGGCTAACTTGAAATAAATGAAAAAAGTGAATGTTAAGATTGATTGTTTGTTGCAATGGGAAGCTGCTATTAGTAAAAACTAAACATGCCATTAAGAAATTGAAGTTTTTCTGCTGGAATGTGGCAATTTCCTCTCTGAATTTCTAATTTCCTGCCTAAATCTATTCACAATAGTAAACGCCTGCAGTTTTTAAGATAATTTGTCTTTAAAAACTGTCTCCCTTGTCGGACAAACAAGCTGTGGTCACCTTCATGCTTCCTTAATTTTATGCTGAGTTTTATTTATTCCAAATGCAAATAGGTTAACTTCTGTGTGCTTAAAAAAAAGAGGAAACATAAACTTTGAAGAATCCAACCTTGTGTAGTCCATTGAACATGTCTGTATTTAAATCACCTGTATATTTAAAGGGAGAGTTCAGGTTTTTTTAAGTTAGGTGGTCAGAATGGCCCCGTTTTGGGTAGATACAAGTGCAGGTGCAGGAGGCTGAGCGATGAACCGCTGTGGATGAGGACAGCAGCAAAATATATTTTAAACGCCTGAAAAAATGCTCACATTATAAAGATAAGATGAATTTTAAGCACATATTACATTTAATAATAATATTACTTAATATTATTTTATTTGTATTATTGTGCGACTCTGGTAAATCAGAATTAACCTTTAAACAAACACTAAATTTAAATTTTATTGATAATCATCTCACAACCCTTCAAGTTCATCTTCCAGGCGTAATCGCAGGTAAAACAGTGATGATTATTGATCACAAAGATTGGAACAATGGCACATCACATTATGCTCTTAATACAGCCATCTTTTTATATGTCAGAGGAATGTGTATTTTATTAATTATAGTTTATTAGATAGATAATAGAGTTACATGTAAATACAGACAGTTTAATTAAATCTACATAAAAACAGCTGAAGTTTTAGTCTCCGTCCTTTACATCATCCTGATGTTTCTGTTTTTGAGATCAGAGTAAAGCTTTGAGGATCAGGTCTGTCAGCAGCCATCCTGTGGTCCTCGCCCTCAGGCGCACACATCTATGTGTATCGATATTCATGTAAACACTGATATTTTTTCGCTCCTTATCAGATGGACTGCTCTCTGAAGCCCAGTCAGCGCACTGACATGCTGGGAAGGAGGAACAAGGGGAAGAGAGGGCCGGAGGAGAACGGCGGAGGGCCGCTGTCGGAGCCGGAGGAAGGAGCCCCGCACAGCTACTCCAGCAGCTGTTGGAACAAGAGTAGAAACAAGAGAAGAAGAATAGAGGTAAAGAGGAGAGATATGACTTTACCCTCATCTTGTCATGTGAAGTGTTCAGGGCTGATTCTTACTCAAATAGCCGTGTTTACATTTCCGTCTGTGTCCAACCTGGTTAAACTGGTTTACAACACCTGTCATTCAAAGGTGTTCATGGTGGTGAAGCAGTGTAGGATGATTCTGTAAAGCCAGGAAAGATGCTTTAACATCTTTTACTTTTTAAGTGTAATCCCTGATAATCCATTAAACCTATTTGAAAACCATTGACGCTGACATGATGTTTTCTGTGTGTTTTTTTAGGGTCATCCTTTGGAGACTGGCTACATTGTGAGTTTGTTTTCTAATATTGTGATAAACCTGATCTTCTAGTGTCCGTCTATACATTGATTAAATATTCTAACAAATGAAAAACTAAATGTTTTTTTCCTCCTGTCTTCTTTCAGTGTGACACTGAGAGTGATACAGGAGACAAGGTGTGTGCTCTTTACCTGTTATCAAAATTACAGGCTTGTCTTATTAAAGAATGTGTGATGTGTTTAATAGTTGCATTGTGTATCATAGTTTTTGAATGAACCTTGTTATGACACAGTGTTCTTAAAAGGAAAAACAGCAACATAAACTCAAATTCTCTTGACATTTGTAAAGATATTCCAATAATTTCAAGGGTCATTTAGAAGAATTGAACACCTGATTTAATCTTGATAACATATAGGTGATTAATCTGTTAACTTTGATTCAGATCAGATGAAGTTAAATCTGTGCTTTGTGTCTCCATCCAGGCCTCCGACAATGACATGGACCCCGTCTTCACGGTCTCCACCAGGAAAGGTACGAGCGCTCAGTGCTGCCAGTCCACTTTTCTCTTGCTGGTTCTTCTCTGATCATGTGACATTTCTCACTTTTAATCCTTTTGCTCTGTGCTGTAACGTGCAAGAAAAGCAAAACGCTGATTGATGTTCTCTTCTGTAGTTGTGGAACCTGCTCCCTCAAACATGGGCACATCCATGAGCAAGAGCTGTCCGCCTCTGTCCGCCCGTTGTGGTGGCGTATCGCGGTTGATGGTGACCCCACGAGTGTCTGGCCTGGAGCGAAGCCAGGAGAAAAGCCTGGAGCAGCATTTCCCAGAGCCTGTATCGTCTTCTACCTCTTCTGTCCCCTTCCCTTGCCTCCCTTCTCCAGTCGCAGCCTCAGGCACAGGCTCCCGAACCAGCCGCCACAATGGCAGCCCACCACTCTCAAAACCCAAACCCTTCGCTCTGTCTGGACGGTCTCACTCCATCTACAACAGGTCTGAGCACCTTCATTAAATGATTTTTTTATATGCAGTGAATCCATGCTGGTTTGATTCTGATCCATAAACAGCAAACATGTTTCATTATTTTCACTTCTGCGTTATTTCGTTCCAGGAGCAGCACCCCGGTCAAACCTCCCTCATCTACTTCGTCTGTTGCGTCTTCGTCATCCTCCATGCGCCCTCCGACTCCCTCCTCCTTCAACAGGGGCTCAGGATCCTCAGGACCCCTCCGACCCCCATCCAGAACCAATTCTGGGGCACTGTTCGCATCCTCACCCGGCCTGCCTCCCCCTCCACCTCTGCTACAAGGTCCTACAAACTCAACTGCAGCAGGTACAGTGAACATGAAAGGGGCTTTTCACTGTTTCGTTCTGCTGGTCATTTCTCACTGACTCACATTAAACGACAGTAAACCAAACCCAGACTTCCTCCGGCATTTTTCTGAGTTTGTCTGGGAATGTTGGGGAAGTTATATATTGATGAACTTAAGTCTGATTGCACAACACTGAAAATTTTGCTTTGCTTGTATAAAACATGCATTCAGCACAATAATTTAAAACCCCATGTGTGTTATTCTGGTGTCTGTCAAGTTAATTCAAGCAAATGTTAAAGTCTGTCACTCAAAATATGCCAACGTTTGACTTATTATGTATTTATTATACTAAAATTTAGGAATGAATCTGTGGAATGATCCTGATGAATGTTTATTTTCAATAATTCACTTGCTCACATTTTTTTCTCTCCCTTATTCTGACACCCTCAGATCAGGAATTTATGCGTCATAACTTAAACTCACACTTCTTGAATTCACAAGAGCGCGAGGGGAGACGCAGCGTCCCCGGGGCCGAAAACAACGCGGCAGCTGCAGGCCGCTCCACTCCTGGAGGCCCATCAGCATCGAGCTCTGCACCGGGTTCATCGGGCCGGTCGTCTCAGAACCAGCCGAGCACTCTGGCCTTCCAGTTCCATCAGCACAACCACCAGCACCAACACACGCACACACACCACTTCACGCCCTTCCTACACCCCACAGCCACCGCACCGCCTCTGGTGAGACGCTCTCCGCTGTTAATGCCGAACATCTGTGTCAAACTTATCACTCCACTGTGGCTGGAATGTTTTTTCTGAGATGTTTTAACACACACACACTCTTTTTTTTCTTGTAGTTTGATAAGTATCCCGGCAAAATGGATGGACTGTACCGACATCCTGTGAGTACTTTTAATAATCTCTCTGATTATGATGATAATCTGCAGCAAATTCACCCATAAAACAACAAAGCTAAAGATACGTTTCAGCTTTGTTTTCGATCCTTATGCAGTTAAAATTACAAGATTCTAAGAATACAAAACAGCATACATTTAATTATTTCAGCTGTTGAGTGGTCTCTAAGCTATAAATGTGTGTGTGTGTGTGTGTGTGTGTTCTGCTAGTTCTTCCCACAGTTCCCGCCGCCCGCAGTGCCGAGCATCCAGCCTGTGATTCCTCCCACTGGGCCTTTCAGCTCCTTGCAAGGAGCATTTCAGCCAAAGGTGAGAAAAACTCTCTTTATATCTTTTTGTTAATTATCTCCAGACATCCTCTGATGTCATTTTGTCATTTTGTCTCCTGTTACATGGTGAACTTTCTGTGTTGACTTTGACCAGAGTGACACACTGAAATTCCACTGGTGAAAATAATGAAATGTATCTTAAAAAAAAACAATATTTTTTAGAGTACACAAGGTTTTTAATGACTGATTTTGTAAACGTCTGATAAAGTGATTTCTGAATCAGTTGTGATCTAGTCAGTACTTGAATCTACCAGTTTACAACAAGAAATACATGAAATATTCTGTCAGATTTCAATCGGTTGCAGATCTGTAGATCAGTAGGTTGTGGCTGATGTGTTGTGCTGTGTGTGACAGCCTCTTGTCCCTCAGGGAACGGGTCCTGATATAACCGCACGACTTGGGGTTGTGCCTCACCATCTGCAGCCCAAAGACCCCAGGGTAAGAGCAGCATGCTTCTTTTACAGCACGAAATTTGCATCTTTACTCTAAATATGTTTTTTTTTTATTGCATTGAACTGTAGAGATGTGAACAATCAGTTTAGGCTAGGATGTGCTGCAACATGGGCCTAGTCAGTGCAGTAAAGAGTGCAAAACTATTCCTGATAAAGAGTGAGATATGTTGATTAAAAGTGGTTTTACACTTCTGTTCTCTTGTAGCTAACTGATCCATTTGGGACATCGTTGAAAATCAGTAATGTAAGCAAAAACAGATGTTTTTGATCCCTTGGCTCCTTAAAACCTTCAGCCTTTTTTACTTTCTCACTGCTTCACTCACTCTTTGCACTAATCTCACTTGTAATCTTGACTGCTACTGGTCTATTCTCTGCCCTTGCACACCCAGTTAGATATTTCAGACCCAGAAATTACCCCGTGTATAATGTATGTGGTTGTTCTTCCCCCCATGATTTTCTTGTATCCCTGCTTATGCATTTTTCACTGACTTTTTTATTTTTTTTTATTTTCCTAAACTTAAACTCCACTCTGGCGAGTAACCTTATCTCCATCTGGAAAACCCCAACCTTGTGTCGAGGCTGGATGAGATATTTCTGAACAACAGGGAGAACATCTGACTCTGTGTGCAAAGGCTTTAAGTTGTATGTGCAGGAGTCATGGAATAACATAGTAAACCCCTGTGATTTTTTTGTGCTGTGCAGAAACCAGGAAAATGGTGTGCTATGCATGTATACGTGGCCTGGATGATTCTAAGCCATCAGAGAAAAGTGAAGGTATGTGTTTCTGATTAAAATCATGTGTTCTGATGTAAATCCATGAATTGTTATAGTTTATGTTTGAGTGAGGGAAGTGTGGAGTCCTCTTTGAATCCCTGGCTAACTGTTCCACCTTTCTCCTCCAGCTGATGCAGGCTGATCCTCACAAGTTGGACCTCCGTAGTGACCTGCTGGCCCGTCTTCCTGGAGCGGGGGGACTGGGCTCCCTGGGGCAGATAGGAGCTCTGGCTCCCGCCCATGATGTGACCCGACCTCCAAGCCTGTTCTCAGCTGCAGGTGCAGGTCTAAGTATGTCGATCACTCAAGAACAGCTCACAGAATGCAAACACATTGTTCAAATGTTTTGGTTTTTTTTACAATTTTTAATATTTTTCTTCTAAACACATAATTTTGACTCATTTCTCAAAGAACTCAATTCTTTCTTGACGCCTCTCGTTGTTTTCCTTTTAATCCGTCCCGTCCTCCCGTCCCTGAGGTCCGACGGTCTCCAGTCACGGCATGAAGTGTGTTAGCAGCTTGATGCACTTGATTTGATTACTTGTGATTGTGTTTTTTCCTCTCTCCTTCTACCTTCTCCCCTCAGGACCAGTCAATCCGTCCTCGGCTCCTTTCATCTCTCCATCAACGCCCCACTCATCTTTCCTCACACCGACTGCACACTTGGGTGAGAGCAGCTTAAAAACGCACATCTGTGTGTCACATTGATCCCAGATTTGACTTTGAGTAACATTAATTTATGAATGGTCAATGCAAATTGTACCTTTATTATTAGTGGATTTACCTTAAATGTTGAATATGACTTTTTGTTTTCACATCTGACTGGAAACATTTAAAAGATTCTGCATAATTCGAAACCTGTGTAGAAATTTATAATCCATGAATGTTTATCTCATCATATTATCTTTGTTTGTGTATTAGATCCGTATGGCCGATCCCCACCCTTCACCCCGCTGGGAGCCCTCGGCTCTGGTGCCTTTGGAGGACTTGGCAGCCCAACACTGGGTCAGTCTTATAAATCTTATCTTTACTCTTGAAACACATGGAATAAATGATCAAACTGTACTTGTTACATGTATCTAAAAATGGGTGTGTTGACTAAAAATGGGCCTGTGTTTTGGTGCAAAGAGCTGCACTGGTGGTGATGAGTAAATGCAGTCACTTATTATTGGTGAGACAATAAAATGTGATCCAGTTAGTGATAGTTCAAATAAAGATTGATGAGTTTGAAGGCTTAACAGGTGCCAAAACATCTGTATGCACGTACTTGAAAGGCCACAACTTTCTTGATGGAGGCGTTGTGGCATCGGACTGACCTCACTCAAGTTATGAGGTTGCTTCTTTATGCGAGGCTTTAAATGACAGTACTGGTTGTTATAATCATCGCTCTTCTCCAAAGAGGCCATGAAGTGATCCCTTACTAATGTGACCTGACTTTAACAATTTGGGCCAAAAACCACAGTGCTCTTCTAGTTCAAACGTGCACTGAAGTTCAGCTGGCGCTAATGTTGGCAGTTTGAGTTGTACAAATCAAGTAGGTGCCTTTATTCCTGCAGCTTTCTTGCCGATGTTGTGTGCAAACTTAAATGCAACCACTAGGAAGTGTCTCCCCGCCATGCATGTAATAGTTTTAGCAGTAGCCTCTAAAAACCCTTCCACAACAAAGTTCTTACAATTAAAATAGCAATTTGCAAAATCAGATCTCATGTAGACATCATCAGGGAGGATCTGTAAACACCTTCAGTCTCAAATCCAAGAAAGATCACTGGGATGACTGGGAAAGGTAACGGATGAACCCAGATTGCAGCTACTTTTAATGTTTAAATTCAGCAGCTAATCTGCCAGTGTGGTGTTAGCTGCAAAGCTAACTGTTAGCAGCATTAAAAAACATGATCTGAGAAGTTTGCTGCCTCCAAAGAAACTGATAAATCTTCATGCTAGCCTGTTATTTTAGTTAAAGATGTATTATTGTCTCTGGTTATGTTCTTCTCATGTCGTTATAAACAAAGAATTCACAGTGAGAATGAATAAGAAAAAATAAAGTACACTGAGGATTTCTCGTTACAGTGCAGGAATGTGTGGTTTACTTGTAGAATATGAGTTTACTTGAACAACAGTGTAACAAAACGGTTTGGTTTTTCTCTTAAAAGTAGATATGTTTATACTTCAGTCTTCTCAGAAGCTACAAACTACAAAAAAAAACTCCAGAGGATTTTGTGAGGAACTGAGAAAGTCAAACATTTGTAAACAAACAAATTTTAGAGAAATGCAGCCTGACGTCACACTGCGGCGGCCAAAGTTTTACCTCCCAACATTAATTTGAAAGTTTTAATTGTTTACATGCCTTCTGCCCATTAACCACTCAGCTGCTTTCTTTGTGTTTAACAATGAAATGTGTCTGTTTGGTTCCACAGCGAGCTCTGTGTTCGGCCCTAAAGATTCACCAGCGAGTGTGGTTGGAGGCTTACCCAACCCGAACCATCCGGACCCGTGGAACCGCCTCCACAGTGCCCCACCAGGGTTCCCCGCCGGCCCCAGCTGGGCTAAAGGAGCAGAGAAGCGGGACGAAAGGGATCGAGGGAAAGAAGGCGAGAGGAGAGACATTCCCCACATCAAGGATGAAAAGGACAGGTATGCCCTTCAGCCGACAAACGACAAAAATAACAAAACAACAATAAAACTGTTGTTTAGTGAAACATGTGAGGGCTTGTGTGAAAGTTGAGCACCATGTGACTGTTGTCCATGTTTTGTTTTGCAGAGACAACATGCTGTACGGCCGACAACCTGTGAGAATGTCTCCAGTTGCCCCTTGCTTCAAGCCCCGCAGTAGCACCCCAGTTTCTCACATTAATGGCCACAGCAGCGCCCTGGGTGGGGGCGGCGGGCCCATCGAGGACCTGACACGCAGCTTAAATAGAGACAGAGACCGCGAGAGAGACAGAGATGGAGAAAAGAGGCCGCTGCCGACGGTGTCCTCACGGGGGCTGCCGCTCGGCGCTTCATCTTCAGTAGCAGACAGGGACAGGCCGCGGTCGTCCTCTTCTTCTGCACTCACCACTCCTCCACCCTCCAACCGCTCAGCTCCGTCTCCTCTGGACCTTTATCCCCGCCCGATGGCCCCGACATTACACAGCCTCCACAGTGAACCTTCACACTCCCAAAGAGAGGGCGGCCTCCCGTCTTCTTCTACAGCTTCTGCCTCTGTCACTTCTTTGTCTCAGGCCAAGAAGTCTGACCGGACCACCACACCCATCTCCAAACCCCCCCTGCTCCTCCCTCCGGTTAAAGTCAAAGAGGAGAGGAAAGAGGAGCCGGAGCACATCCCCATCACTCTGCCTCCCCCAGCACCCAACCACAGCTTTGACCGCCCCAACAGCCATCCGCACCACCCAAGTTCTGGTACCCCCTCCTCCTCCTCTTTATCACTGACTCCCACCCCCGGTGTTCCCCTCCTCCCACACACTCCAAGCCACCCCTCCTCCCACCAACCCCTTGCCCTGCTGGAGCGCACCAGGGCCATTGAAGCATATCTGGGGAGCACAGCAGGAGCTGGGTTGGTTGTGGGTCCAGGAGGAGAACGTTTTCCCCAAGGTCCAGGCCAGGGGCCACCGCAGGGTCCACACAGCTTCACCTGGGATCTTCACTCATGGAGGGAGCTGGCGGCTCAGCAGCAGCATCAGCATCGCAGGGAGGCTCTGGTACTGCGGTCGGACCCTCATCTAGCCCTGCGATCGGATCCACATCTGGCCAGACTGCTCCAGCATCAGCGCATTCTGGAGGCAGAGAGGGTTGCAGCTGTAGCAGCTGCAGCCGCAGCAGCCACCCCTCATCACCCTCCAACATCTACCTCTGCTGCCTCCACCTCTGCTGTCCGCCAAGATTTTGGTCTAATGCCCCACCACTTTGACAGGCCTCCTCACCTCGGACCCCCAGGAGGAGGACTGATCGACGAGGAGCAGCGTGCCCAAATCCTGAGGGAAGACTTTGAGCGGGCTCGCTACTTTGGGATGCACCCACACCTCCCTCCTGGCTCCCACCTCTCAAGCCCCTCTCATGCTGCTACTGCCGCTCACCTGGAGCAGCTCCACCCTGGCCTTCTCTCCCACTCTCTCCCCCACGGAGCCTCTCCTGCTTCCCAGCACCACACTGGCCTCTACTCCCGTCTAGGCCCGCTGAACCCTCACCACGGGCCCAACGGCATCCTGGCAAAATCACCCGCAGGCTTGGTGGGAGCTCTGGCCGTGGGGGCACCGCCTCCGCTCATTCCGTCCATCACCAGCCGGTCATCCACACCTCCCCGCAGTTCGAGACTTGGAGGGCCAGGTGAGCTGGCACTGTACGGCGCCCACAAAGACGGCGAGTCCAGATAGTACAGGGACAACACTGGAGGAGATTAAGGGAAATGTCAGGATCACTGTGCTGCTCTCAACCTGCCCCCCTTTTCCTCTTGCAGACTATGAAACCTTCCCCTACCAGTAACATAACCAACCAGGTCCGGCCCCCCCTCAAAAAAGGGCACCTGTGACTGGCTGGAGATGATGGAAGGGAGGGAAATGCAAGACTTGGAATATGCGCAATGGTTCTATCAGTGCAATTTAAAGGTACATGGTTTCTGTGCATCCTTGGTGTATTTTATTTTATACTGGCTGTTGGTTATTACAGTAGTCCATTTTGAAAAGCTGTATGAAGAGGCAGAGGACAGCTTTTTTCTTTTTCTTTTTTTTTTAATTTTAATTTTTGTCAGGTGAATTATGATCCATGCTTTTAAGCAAGCCTTTTCTGGGTGGATTGGAAATGACTTCCAGAGGGATGTACACTGTGAAAACATGTCAAGAGTTCATCTTTAGCTTGGTTAACTCATGGGATATTATAAAGCCCCTCCTCTCCATAAATCAACCCTGTTTAGGCTTTGTGGATGGGGGTCTTTAGAAATACAGTTGTAAAGTGGTGCTTTCTGTTCTGTCTCTGTGTCTTTTTGTCATTGTGAAAAGACAAAGTTCCGACGAGACCGTTTAATGAAGATTGGTAAGCATTGCACCTCAGTTTTTTCTGCTTTACCCAAAAATCTAAAAAACCCAAACCCTCAGCTTCACTGATAATGAGATTCAACCTTTTTTTGGCTCTTTTTTTTTGTTTGTTTGTTTTGTTTTGAAAGGGTGAATGGTGAAATGAACTGTGCTACACTGTGTGCGTGAACACAGTATTTTAGAGCTTCCTGTAACTGTTTCCCAGTCTCCTCTTGACTATATGTGCAGGACCAGATTATAGTAGTCTAGAGAAATTGCCTTTGTAATTATTATTCTTAACATTAATTATCTTCTATAATAATAAATATATTCACTGTTATGTTATTTGTCTTTGTTTCGGGTATAAACCAGTACTCTCTCCCCAGGTAGTAAATCTGTTTCGAATCATGCAAAAGACAAAGCAAAAGGCTTGCTTTACAGAAAACTTTTAATGCTTGTGAACATTAAGCTGAATCCATTGCAACCTCTAGCCTCTTCAAGGATCTCATCTTTGACTTTATTATGCTGAGAGGGAGGCTTGCCTTTGTGTCAATGGTTGTGTGTTATATCCATTTTGGGACTACGGGAGCCTTGTACATTGAACTGTCGAGTTGTTTCATCAACAAGAATAAGTTATATACATGGATAAGTGGGACATCTGCTGAAGAACTGAAAAAAAAAAATATATGTACTTGTGTCTAAAGACAGCTAGACAGTGGGTATCCTGAGAGGGAAAAGACTGGGTCGATTATTTTAATATGACCATTTTATACCTTTCAAACCCCTCCCCTAGAGACCACAAAGATTAATTATTAAATGAATTGTTGTTTACTCTGTTGTGTGGGTCTTTTGTTCTGAGTCCTTTTAATAACCGTACAGCATTATCGTTGTCATTTTGATTTATTATTTGTTTTATAGCAAATCCCAAAGAGTAAAAATAAATATATATATATTAGAGTCAGTCTGATATATCAAAAGTGATTGCTTTTTCAGACCAGCAGTTCAAGCACAGATTTACATTTTGAAAGCTTTATTGTTAAAAAAAAATAGCAATTTTCTGCTCAAAACTGTCAGCTGTATTAAATTTGAGGATAAACTTCACACACATGATTGCACTGACACTAGAATATTAACCTATGATCCAAACAAAATGAACTTCTGAAACACATCTAATAATAATCCTACATTTTAAAGAGAATAAGCAGAAAATAATTACACTATTTATTTTTATCTTCAAGCCTGATTGACCCAGCTGATAGATTTTATGAATATTTACTTACATACACTTAAAGATTCAGCACCTCTGGTTTTTGGTTTATTCCAAATAAAAATTGTTGCTTGTGGCCTCATCAATATTCATCATGATTCAGGGAATTTTGACATAAATTATCGTTTTATCTGTAAAAAAAACATAGTCATTTATAATAGTTTTACTTTGTACTACAGCACTCATAATATAGTTTGCCATGTGATTTTAAAAAGTGAAAGATTATAGGACGATATTTCACCAAACAACTACAGTAAGAACCATCAAATTTTCAAGTGGCGCGCTTGATGATATCTCGCGAGATTTCAGTGCGTTCTGTACTTTGTCAGCAGCAGCGGTCCTCCACCATTTCGCTGCGTAAAGTCTCCTCCCCGCGACCGCTACATTCTGCGCCGAAACCCAGTCTCTCCCGGTCCGTATTTTAACTTCTTCACACAGACCTAGTGGTACCTCGTTGGGTACCGGGAGACAGTTTGGATTACAGGCATCACGGATTGAGTGCGATTTTACGCGGATGACGACTCCTTCAACGAGAATTTAGTAAAAGAAAATTGGTCGGAAATTTCAGGTAGGTGGGAACTTAAGATGGCGGCCTTGAGAGGGAGGGGGGCAAGGAGGAAGTAATGGGGGAATAGAGGGGGGGCTCAGAGAAACGAAAGGACACAGTCAGACTGCGTTTTACTTGTGCGTATTTTTGGGCAGTCTCCGCTATAAAATGTTGACATTACGTCGATCTAAAATAGATATACGATCTTAAAAGTCACAACACCGAACAAATTGAAATTTTAAACGTGTACGGCGGAATAATTCACCATTGAACCATCATTTCCTTACCGTCGCTTCTAAAGAGCCGTTGGTCGACCGGTGCGGGTCCCCTTAAGTCCCCCGTATAATCATTGCAAAATTTATATGGAACTTTATAACATTATTTTTTGTTCTTTTATATATTTAGGTAGGAAGTGATGTTTATTTGTGCTTAAAACTGAATATTTTTAACTCCTTTATTTTCGTACAAACAGATTTGACCCCACGCAATGACGTCACGAGTGATTGTCCCCCCTCTGTAGTGCATGCAGAAGCGGGTTTTAATACGACTTTTCAGGTGTTTTTGTCTCACTGCGAAGTAACTTATCAAATGTGTCGGCATAAACGGCTTTTTTTTAAGGCTGGATCATTACATAACTGCGGGTGGGATGGGGCGCCTGCGCATCAAATGAACGCACCCTACTAACTCTTCTACCTTGCTAGTTAGCAGGCTTTCCTTAAGTGCCACCCAAGCAGTGTTTTTGTAAAAGCTAACGTTAGCTAGCTAACCACACTAGCCAAACCGGTAGCGTTAGGCGTTAACGTTAACTGTTTAATGGTGCGGATTTCACGCAGAACACGATCCGGAGCTCGTGCTATCATTACCAGTAATATAGGAAATTAAAAAAAAAGTCGATTCATGTGTCATTTTTTCATCTTGTGTACGCAACCAATGCACACACAACAACTGAATAAAGATGAAATATCCCCATGCAGGTGTTAAAGTTTACCTACAAGTTCGCTTGGCTGTAATTACTTAAAAAATGCATTATATTTACATTAACGACAGCTTAAAATGAATGACTGAAGGCCCGCGCGCTTGGTCACCGGCTTTTAGCTCAAGAGCGCGTGCTGCAGAATTCCTAACATCTTCCTGTGGGCGACTGCAGCAAATGCAACTTGGTGTTAGCTAACAGAGCTGCTCGTTTAGTGCTTCTTCGCGGAGTATTTTTATTACCGCTGCAGATATCCCACTCAAACACGGCAAAATGTACCAACTGTAGTCCTGGCAGTAGTTGGTTTGTTAGCTTAGCTTATGTGACTGTTGCTGCTGCTGCTGCTCTCGTGACGTGACATGTTACTCATCGTCCCACACGTATTGGTATTTATTTGTTTACTTATATCAGATCTAATTATTTTTTTTTAGCTTTTAGCTCCTCATTGGCAAAAAAAACTCCCTATTATCCTCACACAGTTGTGTTGTATGGCAAACCCAGTAGCTCGCCACATCCAGAGTTTTTAAATGTCAAGTCGTGAGATGTGCAGTTAGTCTTTTTGATCTTAATAATAAAGTTATCATCCGTTTCTGTTTTTCGCTTCCTCAGGATATGTGGAGGGGACCCTAATTTCAGCATCCTGGAAGTAGAAAGCACAGAAGATCTGTGTCTCACACCACAGACAGGTGAGAAGTTGTTGCTTTGCTCACATTTGGACAACTCTGCATGTACCAGAACATTATGTGAGAGATGTGCTAAATGGAAAGAGTGAGATATCACAATAGTTATCAACAGTGTTTATCAATATTGTGGCAGTAGTTTTAATGATGACTGTTGGTGGGATTTCTTGATACTCATCAGTAATGTGAACATAATGTCTAAATGGTTAAAAACAGATAATAGAACAGTTTGGTAAATTCAGAAAATTACATCCATTTGACTGTAATGAAGCCTTTGAAACTAAGAAAAGTCTACATTTATGACTCACTGCAATAAAAACATCCAAAATATGAAACAGTATCTTGTTTCACATTGTGACATCAGATAATATTAGTACAATGCCTTATATCCTATAGTTGATAACATCATGTTTATGGAATTTAGTTTGCTGTAGTTATTAAGTTAAGTTTTCTGCCAAAAAATCTGTCTGTTTTGACATAAAAGTAAAAGTGTGCAGTGACTTTTTGCCTGTTGTGAGCCGGATGTGAGCAGAAAAATGACTTTATCTTCAAAAAATGTTTGTTTTCTCTATTTCTTAATTAATTTCCCTGCTCATTTTTAGCCTCTTGATAAATTACTCTCGTGGTCTTGACACTTTATTAACCACCTGCGTTGCCCACAGGTGCAGTGTGTAGCCGGGGCAGCACAGAGGAAGGAAACTCTGGGGAGGAGGCGGTGTGGCAGCGTGCCCCTCCGGCTGTGGATGTGCTGGGTGGCAACCCCCAGGCTGCACAGAATGTGGCTGGGGAGTCACCTCGGCATGCCCCGCAGCCGGTTGCAGCTGCCCCCCGCCCAGTCCCTCCGTTCACCAATCCGTCCCCTGTGCCACTGCCGGAGAGCAACGACTCAGCATTCCTTGGGATGGAGAACGCCCCTCCAACCAACTTGCCTGAGACTCTCCCGATCAGCAGCGACTCCACGGACAGCGTCGCGAAAGAAGTCCCTGCTGAGGAGAGCGTCGTCGGAGCTTCGAGATCCTCGCCAGCATCCCTCAATAAGGACTGTGGTTCCTCCGCCGAGATGCAAAGGCTTCCTGCCTCACTCTGTTCCAGTCTCACCCAAGATACACAGATTGACAGCACAGTGCAAGATTTGCAATACGGGTCACAAACTTCTAAAGAGAAAAGCCACTCAAATAGTCAGACAAACCAGATTCAGCCACTTAGAGAAGGTGCTGGACTTGTGGTTATCACGGGGACGAAGGAGAACCAGTCCGTCACATTGGAATATAAACCAGAGACTGAAACAAACGTGGAACTTAGTGGAAAAGAGCACACGGGCGGAAATATTGTCCCTCAACCCCAATCTCAAATCTGTTTCACAGCCTCATCTCCATCTCTCCCACAATCAAGTGTTGGATTCAAAGACCAAGAAACCTCAGAACATGAGGCTATGGAGCAGTCTGACCCACTTGTCCACGCAAATCAAGGCAGCCATATACCTCCGCCAGGTGCTGCGGAGCAGGCCGGTGGTCTCCAGGACTCAAAAATGTCTTCGCTCTCTTTACCCTCATCTGAAAACAGTGAGATTAAACAAACTGACATGTCAAAAACACAACCTAAAACCATCACAGAAAGAATCATACAGAAATCGAATTCTTTGGAATCAGGTGAGATGTTGGAGTATGTTAAAGGGCTCGTTGACGCTTCTCACAAAGAAACACAACCTTCAACTGGAATACTTGAGACTCCGAAGGCAGGAGAATTCCTTCCTGGATTATACACTTCTCCTGGAAAAGGAGGATCAGGGTCCAGCAACACAGTTGGCAGAGAAGACAGCAACACCCAGAGAAGCTTCAATCCCCTCGAAGGAGATCAGGTGGAGAGTAGCACGAGGGAAGAACAAACTGACACGACCACCTCCTCATCTGACTTTACAGTGTTATCAGAGTGCTCGTCAACACAGGAGAGTTCCTCAAAACCTTCTGCCGCAGATTCTCAGTTTGACGCAGGCCTAGTCGTCTCACTGCAGGCAGAGCAGGTCGTTGAAGCGAAAACATCTCATCCTTCTAACCAAGTTCTCACAACAGAGACGCCGCTGACGGCCCAGCTCGTGCATTCAGCTGATGCTCAAGAAATCGTGGTGGTCAGAGAGGAAGCTCACATCAGTGGGAACTGGTCTAACATGCACCTGAATCAAAGTTACCTTCTACAACGGGAGGACGGCAGCGTCTGCGAGGCTGCCATAGTCAACGAGCTCTCTCCTGGAGAACCAAAGCTTTACGAACAAAATGTTCAGACAGATATTGAGTTACACTCGCAACCTGTGGAAGTGTACGAGTTTTGCGGCCTGGTTGAGGAGGTTGCTGAGGAAACGGTCTGTGCCAGCAGCAGTGCACAGATGCCTCACTCTCCAGGGTACGAGGTGAACTTATTCAATGCGTTACTGGAAAACACTGATGAGTACACGGTCAAAGAGGACATGGAGTCGCATCTTGACCCGTCTATTCATACAATTAATGAAGGTGACACTGTCATTATCTCCCAGCAGCCCTTGCCTTCAGCACAAGATGCAAATCAACTACCGGCTTGCTCCAACAGTAATTCTCATAATTTGTCCGTGCAAAAAACAAGGGTGGAACAGCATTTATTGTTGGATGCTAACCAAGCTGTTGAAGTGGCTAACTCAACTGAGGTTTGTTTGGTTGAAGTAGCTGCAGTCACACCTGACTCATTCACTGTCGAACAGGCAGACGCTGCTCTGCACATTGTGACACCTTGCTCGCAGGTCCAAAACCAAACAGAGGGGAGCGATTCTCCTGCAATTCAAACAGTTTCTCCAAAACAGGAAGCAGAAGCAACAGCTGGTGCATTATCTCTCATATCCCCGGTGATTGCTGGTAAGGACATAGGGAGGGAATCATCCGTTGCTGTTTCAGTTCATGTTTCTCATGTTGAAAATCAGCCGTCAGCCTATCAGCCCCCAGGAGTCACTGTTGTAAGTGCCACAAAGCCTGCTTTGACAGAGACTCCATCACAGAGTATTCAAAACGTTGCTGTGCCCACGGAAACCAAATCAGAGGCTTACTGCACCGCTCACCCCTCTGGTATTGTAAATCCAAAGCTGCTCCTTCTTAAACCGGGAGAAACCCCTCTCCTGAAACACCCACCCTCCCTTTTGGCACAGGTGTCCAAGCAACAGAATGCGGCCGAAAAGCTGGCCAATGCCCACAGCTCTTGGTCTGGCACAGAGTCCGAGCAGTGCCTTCCCCAAACTGTCTCAGCAGCAGACTCTTTATGTGCGTCTGTGGCTCTGAGCAGCCAGAAAGATCAGACACAGTTCTCCGTCACTAAAACTTCCGTGACAGCAGCTCTGCCTGTGAAAGCACCGGAGCCGACTCTGAGCGGCAACGTCTCACTCCAGCCTGCTCAGAATTCATCCGTCTCCCCCACGACATCAACGAGTAAACTTGACAAAGAGGCCTTAACTATCAGTAAAACTTCAACAAGTGAATCAGATCCTGCTTCCCAAGATTTTGTCACCCTTCCAGATGCCACGCCCCCCACCATGCCGAACACCCTTTACACGCTCGCAGCATCAGAAGAAGGTGAAGGCACGTTCCTGACGTCTACCAGCCCTAATGACCCCGTCAGCCAACCTGACTCTGTTTACGTGGAGGAAGAGAGCGAGGACATGGAGCAGGACGAGCCGACGGAAGAGACCGAGGCTCAGGAGGCCACATCAGGACAGATCAGCAGTCCGGAGGAAGGCAGCGACGACGAGCCCGACGGCGACCAAACAGAGAGCGAGTTGACCACCCCGAGCTCACAACACAAGGTATTTTCATGGACGATGTTTTTATTATTGTGGGTTGTTTTTGAATTGAACGGCAGCCGTAGGGCAGAGTGTTTTGGCAGGGTTGTGTGTCCAGAGGCAAGAAGAAAATGAATATGGATTTGATTGATTGAAACTTGTGTCTTTGTCATCAGAAGCGAGACCAAACAGCACGACACATTAAAGCTCTGCACCTCATAATGTTAAAGGGTTTGTCCTTGAATGGCGAGAAAAGGCTGGTGTATCAGACTCCACAAAACAAGGGCGAAGCTGAAGTGACAGCAGCGTTGATTAATGTCAGACTTCTGCGGGCAGCTTCTCAAAATGTTACTCTGTGATTATCTTGATACTAAAATGTGTTTATGAGGTTTTCTCAGGTGTATCGTGTTTTTTAGACAGAGCTGATTTAACTCTCTAATCTAAACCATTAATGAAAAGCTAAACTAAAGCATCTCCATGCAGCAGATAAAGATTTAGTCAGATCACACTTTGAGAAATATATTTTTACAACAAACAGAATAAAGCATTTCTAGACTGTGGTGATTTGCCACGCTCTATATTTGTTCCTTTGTTTTATTCAACAATAATTATCTCGTCTTAAAACAAAATCAATATTTATTACACCATCAAGTTATTATGCGTCTGTGATTTTCTATCAGATATGCCGGCATGTTTTCACTGTCTAAATGTGGCATAATTTCACCTTTTCTTCTGCGTGTTGTTCATGCTGATGTCACTCATGTGAACAGTGTTATTTTTTATCATTATCATTATTATTTAGTGGATTATTTCTTTAAGTCGGCTGCATGCTAAGCCATGTGTGTTTTCCAGCATGGACAGAGCAGGACAGACAGACAGGCACTGTTCCTAAAGGTAAGTGGTGGTTGTCAGACACACAGACAGGTTCCTTTCAGCAGGATGTTCACCAGCTCTTACAAGATGATGAAGATGATGAGAATTGTGCATGAGATGATAATTGACGGCATCGCTGGTTTTGCTTCATGTAAACGCTCGTTTTAATTCATGCATGTGGCTTTTTCTCACTTACTTGCTGCTTTTTACAAAGCTGAGTAAAATTTAAAAATAATCTCTCTTCATCTTTCTCTGTTGGCCTTCAGGTTCGCCAGTGGATAGCCGGCAGAGTCACGGCGAATTCATCACCCGTCTCCCCCTCCACTTCCTCTTCCTACCCTGGTCCCTCGCCCATCAGTGATTGGTCCACCCCACGTCGGGAGAGGTCCTCGCCTCTCCGCGGTCCTCATGGGAAGTTCGTTTCTCCGTCTTCTGTCGGCGGCTACAGTTGCTCCTCTTCTCCACCGGATCAGGGCACCCCTCGGCCCCGCGGGGAGCGGCACACAGACATGGCAGAGCTGGCTAAACATGTGAGTGAGACCTGAGGACTGGAAACACAGACAGCTGCTTGAGCTGAGAAGAATTATTCATGTTAACAGTCTTACAGAATCAAAACAAGACATTTTTAGTTTTCCACAGGTGGTTTGAAAGTTAATAACTGCAGCTTTTTGAGCTGTATTGACATGATTTCAATTAGTTTTATCTTTCAAAAACTGCCGTTTGATGACATGAATCAAGTCTGAATTGTTAAAGATGAGAGTTTTATAAACCTTCTTGTTGCTCACTGTTGTGTTGGCTTGATTATTAAGCGGTTTAATCCTTGTTATCACAGGAAGCCGACATCGAGCATCGAACGCAGGCGCTGAAACGAGAAGGATTCTGGTCAACGAAGCGTCTCACCCGCCTGACAGAGCCGCCGCGACCGAAAGTTCACTGGGACTATTTGTGCGAGGAGATGCAGTGGCTCTCTGCTGACTTCGCTCAGGAGAGGCGGTGGAAGAGAGGGGTGGCTCGAAAGGTGTGAAAAGTTTGTTATAAAGTTTCTGTATGTAAATATTTGTGATTATTATAACATAAAATCCTATTAGCTTGTTTAAAAGATTAGATATATTATGTTTCTGCTGCATGTGCTCTGTTGATGTGTAACCAGGTGGTACGGATGGTGATGCGACACCATGAGGAACTGAGGCAAAAAGAGGAAAAAGCCAAGAGAGACGAGCACGCCAAAATCAGAAGAGTTGCTTCGTCCATCGCAAAGGAAGTTCGGGCTTTCTGGAGCAGCGTGGAGAAGGTACAGATGATTCACAGACACCGAGCAAACAAAACATTCTGCTTCGCTGTTCAGCTGTGCTATTTTGAAAAGTTCATGATCTGTGTTTGATTGTTTTTGTAACAGTAATAACATGCACTTCACAGTTAGGATTTAAGTAAACACACACACTGACTGAGCAGGTGAAATTATGAACCGTTTGAGATGTTTAAACTCTCCTCATTATAAAGAAGTCTGATTTTGTCTAAAGTTTATTATTTAGGCTTTATTGTTGCTGCTTGTAAATGAACCCAGATGATTTCTGGGTAAAGTCACTCAGCTGTAAATGCTAATATTGGAGCTGTCTGTTGTTTTTTTTTTAATTTATTCATAAAGGTTGTGCAGTACAAGCAGCAGTCCAGACTGGAGGAGAAGAGGAAGAAAGCTTTGGACCTTCAGCTGGACTTCATCGTTGGCCAGACGGAGAAATACTCGGACCTCCTCAGCAAGTCGCTCGCTCCGACGAGACCGGCTGAAACCGTCCCTCTGACGCCCCAAAAACCGCCGCAACCTCCCGCCGATGAGGATGGTCAGGAGCGTTTTTATTTACTTATTTATCTGTTTTTCAGTAAAACCTGCACCTTCTACTGTAAAAGTAGCTTACAGTCTCCATGTGATAGTCTTCAGACTGCTTTCAGAGATGAATCATTGTATCAGGAAGGGACGTTGTCATAGCTACACACTAATGACTGAATTTTCTTATGCCTTCACCGCGGAGGTAAAATGTGCCATGGCAACAAAAAGCTGTTTTTTTTTTATTGTCAAGGTTATTGCATCTTTGAAAGACTCACCATGTTCTCACGTTTCTTTGCAAAGCCGGTCTGATCGCCGGAGCTCAAAGACATCTTGTCTTAAATAAGATGATGTTACCTCTGATATTTGTCTTTGCTCCGTTTCGCAACCGTCAGGCTTGAGACTTGTCAAACCTGTCCGGCCTGTGTGCTGCCCATGTTATCAACGGCAGCATTGAGGTGAATTGTGACTATAGTTTGAGGGTTTGTTCAGTCTGAGGAAGGACGGACACACCAGTGAAGTCCAGTCCCACTTTAACTTTATTATGAGACGTTTTGCGGTGCTTAAGTGCAATGACTTGTTATTTAAATACCCAGAATCCCTCAAATAAAACCCCTAAAATAAAACTGACAAAGTGGTTTTTAAATGTTTTTGAAATAAATGATATTTGGATGCTACAAGGAACGAAACTGTTCAACCTTCTTGAACTCCATCAGTGTAGATAAAGTGAGAAAAAGTTTCATTCTTTTTATTTGTAGTCTCTCTTTGTACAAAACTATTCTTTCTTTCCTCCTGCAGACAGAGACTTTGAGCCTCCATGTGAGGAGGAGGATGATGAGGAGACCATAGAGGTGGAGGAGCAGCAGGAGGGCAATGACGCCGAGAGCCATCGAAGGGAGATTGAACTGCTGAAGGAGGAGGGCATGTTGCCCCTGGACCAATTACTCAGCACCCTCAAACTGCCACAGGTAGCTTCACCAACACTGATGTCAACAAACGTCTCTGATGTCACAAGTTCTTACTCAGACATTTTTAAAATAAAACCACAAGAGGATTTTTCAGATCCAGCACAAAGAGCTGAGTGCTTTTGACTTGGACCTCATGTGTTTGCATTTCCTTTATTCACTGAATCATTGGATTTGATAGGAGTCGGGCTCAGATGAGGAATGTTCTGATGAAACCTCTTCATCAGTGGAGGAGGAAGAGGAAGATGGGGAATTCACTGCCAATGAGGAGGACGGTAAGAGTGCTCTCAGTGTAAGATGGGAAACAAAAAGCATACTTATCTTAGGGGAGAAAAAAGGTAAAAAGTGCACCAATAAATCAGTTTGAATGACATAAAATCTCTTTTTTAGTTGCTGTTGTAATGAAACAGTCCTGGAATGTGGGTCCATGTGTCTGCTTGAGGTGTGATATTTGTTTTGTTCCTCTTCCCGTTTTCAGCTGAGGATGAGGAGGACACCATAGCTGCTCAGGAGAAGGTGGAAGGAAATGTAGACCATGCAGAGGAACTGGACGACCTAGCAAGAGAAGGTAGGTGTTTTTTTTTTCCATATTCATGCATAACATGGAAAATGTGTTTAAAGTGCATTCTCTTTCAGTGAAGAGCGTCTGGTATCTGTGATTATTTATTAGGAGGAATTGGCTTCGTGTCAACTTAAAGGTTATCTTTCAAACAAAAGGAAATCTCAGCTCTTCATGGAGTTAAAACCTTTACATATGAAAGCAGGACACTTGATTCAGGACCCTGATTGACCTCATGTTCGCTTGAAGTTGCTGTAACTTGAAATATTGCTGTCAAAGCAACCACACCTTCAAACAGAGCTGCAACCTTTCCTCCCTGTGTATCTAAAAAATGCAACAGAGGAATGCAGGCGGATTATTTCACCGGCATGCATTTGCTTATAAAAATACTCGTGTGTTAACCCGAGAAAGTGTTTAAGAAGTGTGACAAGAAGTGTTTCCTGTTGTTTGAGACTGTCTCTTGAAAAACCTGGTTGTTGGTTGCTAATGGGCCGCGTATTAAAAGACAGGTTCTTTGAGGCTTGATGGCTGAATATGTTATCTTGGACTCTGACCTGCACTCAGAGTTCAATCCAGCTCATCCCTGAACTGCTCATTGATCACACATGTGCCTTTATGTCTACTAGACATTGGCCAGTGTTATAATAGTGTTGTGTGATGTCAACACAAGAACCAAAGAGAAAACCCTCAGAATAAACAGTGTGGATGAAGTTTGAATCAAGATTTTAGTCTTATTTTTATTCTACAATGTCTATTTCTCATCTAAAATGTATTTAGAAACATATTTTAGTGCTCTGTTTAAGTGTGTTGTGAGAAAGTTTGTGACCTGACCGCCATGTTGAAAAGAGATCAGCTTAAACAAAACAAACAGCTGGAACTTTTATTGGTCCGGTGCATCAGATACGTTCGTCCCCTGTGATTATATAGGAAAACTGGATCCTCCTCTTTAACCGAAATGACTCAGAAAAGACAGAAGATGAGCAAAACTCTGCCTTCTGCCATTTTGGTTTGATGATTCCTCAGTTGGATCGTTTCACATTTTCGTCAGTCTGATACAGAATCGTTGGAAAGAAATCTACATGTTTATGTATAGACTGAGGCATTCAGCTTTCAGTGACTCTGAAGCATAGTTTAATGGATGTGTTGTAAAGTTCAGTAATTGAGTAATCATAATGAGTTAATAATTGATCCCAGAGACGTATAATGTGTGTGTGTCAGTTAGCTGCATGTCAATAAGCATTTATTCATTTTAAGCAGCACCCTGTTTAAAAACAGGAGCAGTAAACATCCTCCTGACATGTTTCTGTTCTCCTTGTAGGTGATATGAGCGTTGAGGAGCTGCTGGAGAAGTACAAAGGAGCCTATGCCTCAGACTTTGAGGCTCCTTCAGCATCCGGCTCTAAAGCGAGCTCCGACTCGGAGGTGTCTGGGGATGAGGAGGAGGAGACTGAGGAAGATGAGAGTGATGCGGAAAGCAACACTTCCTCCTCAGGTATTAACCAGCTCACAGGGAATCAAAATAATCTCATGTAAATGTTTATCTGCTCCCACTCCGACGAGCCAAAAATTT
The DNA here is from genome assembly GCA_029814765.1 of Acanthurus leucopareius. Lineage (NCBI taxonomy): Eukaryota > Metazoa > Chordata > Actinopteri > Acanthuriformes > Acanthuridae > Acanthurus > Acanthurus leucopareius. Next base: position 994,276 of record JAQMCX010000033.1, read on the forward strand.
GCGACAGATTTTCAGAAGGGAAACATTTCCTCCTCTCCGTTTCTTTGAAAGATTGTTTTCAGCTTTTAACACATGCTGCCTGAATTTATGAGTCTGTCATTTTCATCTTTCCAATGTGCTTTTTCTCAGAATCACCAGGAGACAGTGAAGAAGACGATGACAGTGAGAAGGATGAGGAGGAGAGCGAGGAGGAAGATGGCGACGATGACTGTGGAGATGAAGGGATGGAGCTCCTGTTAAAGGAGGGAGACAACAGCCCACCTTCCTCCAGCTCGCGGCCGAAGAAAGAAATCAGCCACATAGCTGCTACAGCGGAGAGCCTGCAGCCTAAAGGCTACACGCTGGCTACGACGAAGGTTACTGCTCTGAGATTCAGAAGAATATTTTGTTCTAATCTTAATCTTCTTCAGGAAAAATATTATTTTAAGGAGTTAAAACATTTTTTGAGCTCATGTTTTATTAAGAGATCCTCCAAAGTAGCAGGATACTTTTTTCTTGCAATAATCTTGTCCTTTTTTGCAGTTTTTACTTCTCTAATTGTCTCGTTGTTTCTCCAAAAAAAAAAAAGGTCAAGACCCCAATTCCATTCCTCCTTCATGGCACATTACGAGAATACCAGCACATTGGACTCGACTGGCTGGTCACCATGTATGAGAAAAAGCTCAATGGCATTCTGGCTGATGAGATGGGTCTTGGCAAGACCATCCAGACCATCGCTCTGCTGGCTCACCTTGCCTGTGAAAAAGGTAAAACCTGCGGTGGAGATGGCTTTACTCCTATTTCCTCTTATTGCACTTAAATGCTACAGTTCATTTTAGTTTATTGGGATTGTCTTTTGGATTGCCGCTCTCAGTAATTGAACTCAGATGTTCCTTGTTTCATGACCGCTGCTGATATTCTGTCATTTGACTTGTTGTGTTTCAGGTAACTGGGGTCCTCACCTGATCATCGTCCCCACCAGCGTGATGTTAAACTGGGAAATGGAGCTGAAACGTTGGTGTCCCGGGTTCAAAATCCTCACCTACTTCGGCAGCCAGAAGGAGAGAAAACTGAAGAGACAGGTACGGAGTTAGTTTATAGCACAGGGTTGATTTCATTCATTTTTATGTTTCCTACTTTTCCTGAGATTGGAGGTGTTGATCAGCTGCTTTATAAACCTAATGATGACCCTGATGCACCTTTTCTTTCCTGTGTATCTGCATTAAATCTGATATTTATTGGTTTTCTCAAAAAAAACCACACATTTGAACCCAGTCTGTTGTTTTTCTTGCAGGGTTGGACGAAGCCTAACGCTTTCCACGTGTGCATCACCTCCTACAAGTTGGTTCTGCAGGATCACCAGGCTTTCCGACGCAAGTCATGGAGGTACCTGATCCTGGATGAAGCTCAGAACATCAAGAACTTCAAGTCCCAGCGCTGGCAGAGCCTGCTGAACTTCAACAGGTCAGTAGAGCTGGTTTTTAAGCCTCAGAAATAAACTTTTTTAACCTGAAGGGCTCTTTATAAGTTACTAATGTGTCAGAGCACCTTCAGTACAAATCAACGCTGTTTTGAGTGCTGTTGTTAACAGGAACCTGTGTGAACCTTCAAACTCGTACACATCATCAGCGATGTAAAATAGATTCATCTGCTCTTTAAACATCATGGAAACACACCCAGCTGGACGAGCCGGGAACACACAGTCCCTGTCTCGTGTCCAGGAGTGGTTGCTTAATTTCTCTGCAGACATGAAGAAGCTGTGCAAACCATCGACACATACGTATATTATGTCATTTGTCTCCTCACTTTACAGAGAACAATTGTTCTCTGAAAGAAATTACTGACATGCTGGTTTGGAGATCTTCGCCTGAGGCGGTAAACATGATGTTCTTACAGTCCAAACTTTCTCTGAGCAACATTCAATATATGTTCTTTTAACAGACGCTGTGACTCATTTATTAAACTATAAAGTTACATTTAGCACAAAGACAGCTTGATTAGTTAAAGGAAGAATGAAATCCTCTCAGCTTCGGGTGGCAGTTGTTACGATCTGGCTGATAATCACATGATTGGTGGTTTGATTCCTGACAGCTCGTGTTTTTGAAGGAAACATCCTTGAGCAACACCCCATTTTTTTTGCTGGGTGTCTGATTTAATGTCAAGTCCAAAGGTCCTTTGTATTAAAAATATTTTCGGAGATGGCCGTGTGGATTGCACATGAAGAGATCTGATACAGATGTCTGTTAAACATGCAGTCATGCAGCAAAAACACGTTTTCACTTTTGTTTCCATAACACACTAGTCGGTTGAAATCATGCAAAATCATTTGTTGTGCTTGAGGCAAGAGGGGAAGCACGTTTTTGGTGGGAAAAACTGCTTTGAAATGAATATTCCTGTAAACTGGTAACCAGTTTCCTCATTTTGTTTGTCTTGATGGCTCCATTTTCCCCCCAAACTCCTCTGCTGATATTATTCATGCACCCTGACGACATCATCATAACCCTCGTGGCTCCAGCTTGTTTTGGGAATCAGGCTTTTAGGCAGATAATCTGAATAAGTGTCATAATCGAGCATCATGCACCGAGGAGTTTTGTACAAACTACTAATGCTCATTGAATAAAATCCCCCGTGTCTCTGTGGTTCTTCTGAGCACATTTAAGGAAGCCTGTGTATCGTCTGTTCGCAGTCGCTTGTCACAAAATGTCAGCGTGCATTCAGCCGTAGAAGACAAGCCGTCATTGAGTATTAGCCATGTTTGACTTTGAACGCGTCCCCAAAACGCACCAGAGCACATAACCGTTTATCCACAGTCCACAGTGGTGTGTGAATGTAACCAGCTAATCTTCCCATTTGAAATGTTTTGCCTCTTATTAAACTGGCTGTAATTAGACGTACTTGCCATCATTTGGCTGGTGGCCTGTTCCAGCTGGTGGTAATTTCTCACTGTTACACGGAGCTTTGAAGAATAGCTTCTGCACACGAGGAGGAGAAGCACACACTGTTTTTATTCCTTAAAGCTTTCAGTCAGAGATCCTCCTCAGGCAAACTGAGTGGATGGAGAATGAGAGAGCACTTAAGTGTATACATACTGAAAGTTGGCACTATGTGATGAGCCTCATCAAAAAACAACTGTATCTGAAGTGTAAAACTTTGCACTTGAGGGTGTTTTAGTCCAACGAGATGTTTGAATTACAAGTTCGGAGGCCAAAAACAAGAACCGGCAAACACATTTGTGAATCACATACAATTGAAATGCAAAAATGACACTCTGAGAGATTTTTCAACTGTAAAATATTTGTGTTACTATAAAAGTACATGATGTTCCCATCATAACTGCAATAGTTCTTATTGATTGACTGATTGATCATAGTAATGTACTCGAAGGAAACTCTCATCAGTCTCTTCAGCTCCACTCAGCTCTCTTTTGCAGCATCTTACAGCTCGTTTGTTCTGGTTTTCCAGCCCAGCTTTACTGTTTTGATGCAGAGCTTTCACCACTGCTGTTTTCAGCAGCAGCAGGCAGCTGTTTCCATAGAAAAAAACTAATAAATCTACTGTACACACCCTGCACAGCACCAAACTACAGGCAGCCAGAGTTAGCAACTAGCTAGTGGAAACAGTGTAGAATAAAGCAGCAAAAGATATTTCGAGATATTTTCCTTCAGGAAAGAGGGTTAATATTGAACTTGAGAAGGTCACAAACTAAACTCAAATAAGTGTTTATAGTTTTCCTTCCCTGATGTGTGAAAAGGCCTCTGTTTTCCTCTGGAGCTTCTTAAGGTGGTAATGTGTCAGTGTTGTGCAGCTTGTGACCGTGTAGGTTCACGTCTTTGAACTAAAATCGCTTTTTATCTGAACTCTGTTTATTCTCCCTCATCTTAAAGGATCCTAGTAGTATGAATTTGGCATATTTATTCAAACGTTGACTCTGACTTCTCTCTTTGCAGCCACCGGCGCCTGCTGCTGACAGGAACCCCCCTGCAGAACAGCCTGATGGAGCTCTGGTCTCTCATGCACTTTCTGATGCCTCACGTCTTCCAGTCCCACCGCGAGTTCAAAGAATGGTTCTCCAACCCGCTGACGGGAATGATCGAGGGCAGTCAGGAGTACAACGAAGGGCTGGTCAAGAGGCTCCACAAGGTGCTGAGACCTTTTCTGCTCAGGAGGATCAAGGTTGACGTGGAGAAGCAGATGCCCAAGAAATACGAGCACGTGGTTCGCTGTCGCCTTTCCAAGAGGCAACGATATCTCTACGATGACTTCATGGCACAGGCCTCGTAAGTTACTACACAGACTGCAAATACTGATATTAATACAGTAGATTGTATCAGTTTAAGCTGAACTTAATGTAGCTATCAAACAAAGGTAAGTAATTGGGATATAAATTTATAAACTTATATCACAGGACACGGGAGACGCTGGCCAGCGGTCACTTCATGTCTGTGATCAACATCCTGATGCAGCTCCGTAAAGTTTGCAACCATCCCAACCTGTTCGACCCTCGACCCATCCAGTCTCCCTTCATCACGCAGCCCATCGTTTTCCACACAGCCTCCCTGGTGCAGGACGCCCTGGAGGTCTTGCCTTTAAAGGTCAGCACTGTAGGAACAGTAAAAAAAGAAGATTTAACTTCGTCATAAAATCAATCCTGAGAAAGCAATCAAACATTTTAATGAGCAATATGCACTTAGTTCTTATTGAGAAGTGAAACCTGATGAAACAAATAAAACATGTTTGCATCCTCAGCGCTGCGACCTTTCTATGTTCGACCTCGTTGGTCTGGAGAGTCGTGTGTCCCGGTACCAGGCAGATGTCTTCCTGCCGCGCCACAAAGTCAGCCGCCAACTAATCCAGGAGATCATGGAGTCCCCTGAACCGCCTCCAAGACCAAAACCAGTCCGCATGAAGGTCAACAGGTACGCAGCATCTTTCTACTGATACTTCAAATACCTTTTTAACTTCTGGTTGTGCAGGCAAACCCATAAAACATCTGGGTCAGTGTGCATCCGGTTTGATCAGTTAGACGTAGTTTCATCTGTAACTGTTGTGAGCTGTGTTATGAAGTTAAAGCAGGAGGTAAAGATGGACCTCTGTGTAGTAAAATCTGTTAAATACTGCAGTGTTTGATCTTTTGTTGGTTTGTCTCCATTTCAGGATGTTTCAGCCGCCACCTAAAGGTGATAATCGTCCGGTCCTGCTGGTGAACAAACCCACCTGCTCCGTGCCTCCTGCAGCTCAGCCCCCGAAACCTCCTGCAGTTACTGAAGTCACCTCAACTCCTGCAGCTGCTCCTGTGGTTCAACAAGGCAAGATTACCACTTGTGATCAATCAGCTTGAACTAATTTTCAAAAAACGCAGTTAAATTTAAAAATCTCAGAAGTGTTTTGCAATTGCTGATGTTTTATCTTTATTTTTTGCTTCTTTCTCCTGTTTTTATTGCATATTTCCCTGCAGTGGTGTGTTCAGTGGCCACCACGCCCCCTCCTCGGCCTCCCGTGCATCTTCCTGCTCAGACTGCAGTGAGATCCAGCGCTCCAAAGCCGGTGCTGACCGTTCGGCCTCCTGCTGCTTCTTGCACAGCCAGCATCCCAGCTCACCCGAGTCCGAACCCCGGCAGCATCATGCCCCAGAGGGTCCTGCTCAGCCCGGATATGCAAGCTAGGCTGCCTTGTAAGTGTACAGCGATATAATTTTCAGTGTTTTTTGGAGTGAAAATGACCTTTTTAAACTGTAATAAAGACTTTATTGTTATTAAGTTGTAAACAAAAATTACACCTGGCAGTAAAATTGATGTAATATCGTTATTAATCTGTGTCTTCTCTCTGTTTTCTCTCCTAAGCTGGTGAGGTTGTTAGCATCGCCCAGCTCGCCTCCTTGGCAGGCCGACCGGTGTCGTCATGTCAGGGCAGTAAACCCGTCACCTTCCAGCTTCAAGGCAACAAGCTGACTCTCTCTGGAGCCCAGATCCATCAAGTCCCTGCAGCTCCTCCACGCCCGGTCCAAGGTTAGTGTTACACCCCGAAGACTCTGTACAAAATATCCACTTACGTGTGGTTTGTCTTCATTTGGAGAGAATACAATCCACATTCATTCACAGGTCAAATGCCTCCGTGGCAGTCTCAGGTATTTATCGTTTTTGCATGTTAACACACACATGAATTTCTCCGATCAGAGTAAAAGTTAAAATATAGAAGCAGACAGTTTTTCTGGTAACCCTGCACAGACATCCACTAGATAAAAATTAAAAATGTATGACTGTTATATTTTGGCTTCACACCAGATTCCTAAGTACAGATAATAAGAAAAGTTTACCTTCAGTTTCTGGCAGAGCCACAGAAAAGTAAGACTGTTATTACTTTGTTCATAAATGATTAATGCCAGACTGCAATATAATTAATGACATTTTAAAGTGAAAATGCTGCATTGTTCTGGTTGCTTTTTAAAGATGCACAAAAAAAATGTGCCATGAAATAATTCTGAGTTCTTAAACTGAAACAAGTTGGTCTCATCGAGGAAACTGAGTTGTTTCTTTTGTCGTGTTTGTGCAGCTCGACAGTTAAAGTCTTATAATAAATGAATAATGTGTGATGATGTGGAGAGTCTGTGGGAAGAAGACTGATTTCCTGTTTGACTCACCCTCATGCTGCAGGTAATGTGATGCACCTGGTGTCCAGCGGGGTGCAGCACCACCTCGTCAGCCAGCCTGCACAGGTGGCTGTCCAGAGCGCAGCCAACACACATCCAGCGAGCGCCTCCACCACTCTGCCTGCAAACCGACTGCCTCACAATGCCTCCTCACAAGGTTTGGGAACGCTCTTCCTGTTTCTCTTTATCTGCCTCTTAAAATAAAAACAGGAACATAAATTAAGCCTCATTAAATATCAGAATTGGCCAGATAATTTTTACAAATTGACTCTTAATGATATTTTGTCTGAAGACCCTGAAATATGTTCTTTAATTGGATGTGACAAGTATTTTTTTATTATTTTATCCTCTTGTGACTTGTTTAAATCTAATCTTCTGCTCAAAAAGAGGCGGCCATGTTTCTCAAAGCTGTTTTGTTTCGTTTCCTCAGTGACCCCCGCCATGGTGAGCAGCCCTGGCGTCGTGAAGATCGTTGTGCGGCAGACAGCAGGCAAGGAAGGCGGGCCCGTGCCGACGCTGGCCGTGGCCCCGTCCCCTCGTGTTGCTCCTCAGGCATCCCCCTCCCCGCACCCTCACGCCAGCACAACCCCTGTCAGAAACACTGCTCCACTGCAGATTGCCCAGCGCACCCCTGGTCCTGCCACCGCCCACTACACCTTAGCTCCTCCCGGAAACCCTAGCTCCACCCCGAACCAGCCCCACCCCCCTCGCCCCGTCCTCAAAGTAGTGCAGCCTCCTCCGTCGAGCACAGAGCAGCCAGGTGAGAGAACGAGCTCGAGTAATTTTTCCCTCTCAGCAATAATTCATAACCCCGTATGCATGCATGACAAGATTAGTTGCAATAATGATCTGACCCAGTTCTGCTTTGGTAGTTTTTTTATTTTTTTCGTCTCCAACATCCCACTCCAGTTTTAATCTGCTTAGAGCACCAGATGTGGTGCAATGTAGGACGAAACATGCAGGGAAGTTCAGGCAGTCGCAGGAAAGAGTCCAGAAGCCAGTTTTAGTGCATTTAAAAAATCCTTTATGGACTCGGTTTAAAGACGTAAAAATGATCTGCTGTGAATATTTGTGTCCGATATAATTTTTCCACAAAAGAAGTTTTATTACATTACATCTACTCCTTCTCCCTCATGAATAAAACAGAGTCTATCAATGCGTTCACATATATAATTTGGCTTCCTGCTGGAAGTAATTTTCCTAAGTGTCATGTAAATGAGAAAATTAGTTTCTGCACTCAGGGGGTGACAGCGCAGAAACTTGATTTTCCTCAAGTTAAACCTCTCCTTGAGAATGCCCCTTCTCTCACACGTGGACAGGAAACAGGTTTTCTAATCAGCTTTTTACAAAGTTGCATGTGCAAGACAAAAGACTGCAGACAGGCGAAGGAGCAGCGTCCTTGAGTCTGACTGGAACTAACAAAAAGTAGCCTCTACAAACCAAAATAAATTGTTTTTCATTGGACTTCATGTTAAATGTAGGCAGCTTTGCTTCGTCTGCTTCCTGTCACTGCACCAAACCCAGAAAAAAACCAAACTCAGGATCTATTAAGTGTAATCTAGCATGAAAACTGTTGTGATAAGTGAACCATGTCTCTAAATCATGTCAGGATTACAGATCTGCTGAATGTTTTATGGATTTAGAGTAGCCAGTTTACTAGAGTGCATCTTCTATTACCCACATAAACTTGTTCCCATGAGTAATCCACTACAGTGCATGAAAACACTAAATGTTAATTTCCAAACTTTTAACTTTGCTTGACACCAGATTTCTCCTTTTCCACTCTAAGTCCAGTCTGTGTGCACAGTGGGCTTAAATTTTCCACACTTGTCACACTTGTGTAAGTTGCATGCTGGACCGGCGTCCAAACTAGCTTATAAAACAGCTGTAAAAACCAAAAAGCAAAACATATTTTTGACGGGAGTGCAGCTGAAATGCTATAAAATCTGCACAAGATAATTCATGTTCATTTTACTGCAGAGTTCAGTTATTTATAACAGACATGTTTGTTTTACTCTCTCCTCTCTGCTCCCCTCAGCTCCACTTCAGGTGGCCTCCTCCTCCTCCTCCTCTGCATCCAAGTCTTCAGCAGCACCACGAGACAGCAGCAGCAGCAACAGTCAAACACCAGTTACCACAAAGTCCAGACTGAGTTCATGGGCAAGAGCCCACCCTCCACCCAGGAAAGTGCCTCCTCCACCTCCTCGCTCTCCTTTCTACATGGTACGCATGTTCACTTCCACCATCAGCTACAGATCTCAGTGAAAGATACTTGAGTTGTTTCATTCTTTAATGTTTAAGTTGATTTATCTCCTCACACGTCTGAACAGCAACAGAATCAGTGGCAACAGTACATAAAGCTAGTTTTTCCTCTTATTTTTACAATAATAAATGTTGTTTTAGCTCAGTTTTAGCATTTGTGTTGCAGCTCTTTAATGTTTACACTCTTCCTCCACAGTCATGGCTGGCAGATAACCTGAAACAGCAGCACGACAGCCGCATGGACTTCATCTTTCAAGTCAACGAACGCCACTGTGGGGCGAAGCCCGTGTATGGCCGGGAGGTTTTGGACTTTCTGACTGTTCTCCCTGGTCCCCGTCCTTCGCCGGCCGCCCTGAGGTCTGAGGGCGAGTGGGGCCGCTCGGGCCAAAGCAGCTGTCTGTTCGCACAGTGGCAAAACAAACACGACTACTGGTTTCAGAGTGGAGCTGTGAGAGAGGCCATCAACAGCATGGAGGACAGGCTGGAGCTGCTCAGTGACATTATAGACAGGTAGGTAACTGATCAGCTGATTTGTTTTCTCTTTGGATAATCTCTTTCATTAGAAATATATGTTAATAAAGTGTTTTCGACTTGCTGTGTCCATTCTAGGTATACATTTGTGATTCCTCCAGTCGAGGCTCCTCCGATCTCCATGCACTGCTGCCACCCTCCTCCCTCGCTGAGCCACAAGCAGGCAGCCTTCTCCGCCATGCTGACGACTCAAGTCGCTCCGCGTACTCGCAGTCTCCATCGAATCCAGTGTAACATGAGGACCCAGTTCCCGGACCTGAGGCTCATCCAGTATGATTGCGGTGAGGCATTAAGAGGCTTTTTTGCAGCAAATTTGATACCAAGAGTGGAGACACGATGACGATCTTTTCCCCAGGGTTCACGGTGCTTGCCTGTTTGTATAAAATGTGTTCTAGCAGTTTATTATTCTCTTCTGTTGGTGACAGTTTGCTCCCCTAAATAACTTGTATCCTCACTGTGTCTCTCCTGTGTGCAGGTAAGCTACAGACTCTCCACGCTTTGCTGCGAAAGCTGAAGACAGGAGGCCACAGAGTGTTGATCTTCACTCAGATGACACGAATGTTGGACGTGCTGGAGCAGTTCCTCAACTACCACGGACACATCTACCTGCGTCTGGATGGCAGCACTCGTGTGGAGCAAAGACAGGTGAGAACTTACAGCATTTTGGACTCGTTTTCTGAAATCTTTTGTCCGACCTGCCTGAATATTACTGTTTGTCTGCTTTCATTCATCTTTAATCACCCTGCGTCTTTTCCCTTCTCCTTCAGGCCCTCATGGAGCGCTTCAACGCAGATCGGCGCATCTTCTGCTTCATTTTGTCAACTCGCAGTGGAGGTGTCGGGGTGAACCTGACGGGGGCCGACACGGTGGTTTTCTACGACAGCGACTGGAACCCCACGATGGACGCTCAGGCGCAGGACCGCTGCCACAGAATCGGACAGACCAGAGACGTCCACATCTACAGGTAAACGCATTTTAAAAACACAAGTTCTTTTACAGGAGCAGCACATGTGTGACGTTGGTGTTTACATCTGCACGGTTGTTGTGTACAAAACAAAAACAGGAAATTGTAGTCAAGGGAAGCATTTCTTGATATTTGTGGTCCATTTGAGGCTGCAGTTTCACTTTCACTTTGACTTTAAAGCATTATCATAACCAGACAGTAAAGTGGTTGAATTCTTTGTCCAATAAAAAAGTTAGTTGTTTTTGTTTGTGTCACAAATGCCGCAAGTCTGACTGAGCTTTCAGGATATTTTGTAATTCTTCTCTTTCTGGGAAATCCCTTCACTCCCATTTTGTTGTGGCAGACATTTAGATGCCATTTCTGTAAATGCATGAGTTACTAATTAGCAAAGCAAATAAATATTTATAAAAAACATTTCATACCACAAGGCAAGTATGATTATGGTTATATGCTCAAGTTTTTTGGTCCATGTTTGTGTCGGGAAGCATGTTAGTAACACAATAAGTGAAATAACAAGGTTCTAGATGAGCTACACCTAAGAGAATGAAGCCTGTTTATCTTTTTAAAAAGTCAAAATATCTTTAAAAAAATGTTTTCATATGTCATCAGTGTAGTTCAAAAGCACAAATAACAGATGAGGGCTTTAAAAACAATAAGACTATAAATAGCTGGTGTATTATAGAGAAAAACAAGGAATGTGGGAGTGAGAGAAGAAGAAATGGCATTTGATTAAGTTGTCAATCAGTTCTCCTGTTATTTTAACGACATTGTATTTCCTCTCTGATGAGCTACGATTCATCAAAGGGGAAGAAATGTAAATTTTAACAACATTTTAATGTGTTTTTAATGTTCCTCTTCAGGCTGATCAGCGAGCGCACAGTGGAGGAGAACATTTTGAAGAAAGCCAATCAGAAGAGGATGCTGGGAGACATGGCCATCGAAGGAGGAAACTTTACCACCGCTTTCTTCAAACAGGTAGGAATTTAAAATAAGAATACTTCACACAGTGATTATTTACTGAACCAGCAACAGTCTTTTGTGCAGAGCTCGTCTTTACTCCTCCCTCTCTCCTCTGTTGCCTGTTGGAGTTTTATGGCTGCCTCACAGAACTGCCATGTTTATCATGTGATGATGAATCATTGGTTTATCCAAACACCAACATGTTGTAGGTGTGTGTTTGATGACTGAGATGCCTAAATGATTGCAGTCACTGTTTGCACATTAAGAAATGTTTGCACTGCAGAAACACAGCCGATGCTTTCTTCCCCCTTTACTGCATCCGTCAGATCTGCCTCAAAAGGAATACCTCTTCTGCTGTTTGAAGAATGCTTTGCAGAGTTTTTTAATTAATAAGTAAATTACACGCCAAGTATAACTGCGCTTTTTAAGTATATTGTGGTTATAATGTCAGGACATTAAGCAGCTCAAGTGCTGTTTTGTTTTTTTGTCAAGTACCAGAGAGGCATTTACTTTGCTGAAGGCGTCTCATTTTCACTTTTTTATTTCTCAGCAAACCATTCGAGAGCTGTTTGATATGAACGACGGGGAGAAGAGAGAGGTGGCAGCAGAACTGTCAGTGCCCCAGGCTGAGGAGGAGGAAACTGTCAACAAACAAAGCACCACCATTCTGGAGCAGGTAGGAGGCATCACAGGAGCTTTACACTTACATATATGATGCATGTAGCAACCAGCAACGGATAACTATTAAATAAGGTTTAGATTAACCAAATCAAACAGTTTCTAATCAGTATCCTGGTATAGAAATGAGCTGATTATCGTGGAATGATTTTTGCAGGCCCTGTGTCGAGCCGAGGATGAGGAGGACATCGTGGCAGCCTCCCAGGCCAAAGCCGAGCAGGTGGCAGAATTGGCAGAGTTCAACGAGAACATACCATTGGATGACGGAGGGGAGCAAGAGGAAGTGGAGGAGCTTTCCAAGGCTGAGCAGGAAATAGCTGCTCTGGTGGAGCAGGTGAATATTTCAGATCTGGAATTCAACCATGAATTTAAAATCCAGAATAATCTGCTGTTTATCCGCATATGTAGAGAGTTATTTTATTATCAGTTAAGTGACTGTATTCTGTGTCTGTTTCAGCTCACTCCCATCGAACGCTACGCAATGAACTTCCTGGAAGCCTCATTAGAAGATGTCTGCAAAGAGGAGTTGAAGCAGGCTGAGGTAACTACACAGCTTCACCTTTACCCAGTTTCAGTTGAAATAGAAGCTTTTTAAATGTTTAACTTCAGCTTTGAGCCTCAACAATCATCTATGATCAACAATGAACTATTTCACTTTGTGTTGTATTTTTAGATGTTTCCATTCTTTGTTTAACTCTGCAGAAATAGATTATAAAGACATTTTTATGGGTTTGTACAGCCAAATTTCTGTATCTGGAAAAAGTGAAAAAAAAACCTGTTATGTCTTTGTGCGTTTAGGAGCAAGTGGAGGCTGCCAGGAAGGGCCTGGACCAGGCCAAGGAGGAGGGCTTGAAGCTTCATGCTTCATCTGATGAGGACGATGATGACTTCTTGTCACAACCAGCCTCTGTGGAGCCGGCTCAGCCAACACCAGCCCGCCGTGGCCGTAAACCCAAGGACAAAGACAAGGACAAGATTGTCACCTCTACGAGGACCAGCGGTCGGCTGCGTGGGGCTTCACCCGACACTGAGCCTGAGCCTACGACCCCTAGAGAAGTGCCTGAAAGACCCCGGTTTGGTCTGAGAGGACGAGGAGCTGCCAAAGACACTGGTGCTGTGTCTACCCCCCCATCTCGCACAGACCATCAGAAAACCTCTTCAACGACGAAGCTTCAAGATTCCTCGAAATCTTCAAAAGCCTCCTCTCCTGCCAGAGATCACCAAGCCACCAAAACCAGAACTTTACCGAACCGCTCCCATCCCAGTCCAGTGCCTTCTCCTCCTCCTACAACCTCTCCCCCTGGAGGGAAACAGCAGTGTGTTGGAGAGAACATCAAAGCAGGTAGAGAGGAGAAAGAGGGGGAGAACGAGAGGAAAATGTCTGAGTCATCGCTGGAATCTAGCTGCCCAGTGGACCATCAGGCAAAAGATGATGACAGCAAAGACCACAGCGCCATGTCTCCCCCCTCCACCAGCTCCCGATCTCCTCGCAAGCGTCAGTCAGCAGATGGGGAAGTCCTGCGGGGTCTGGTTGAAGACTCCCCATCAGCCAAAGTCTTGCGAAAGCTTCCAGGGAGGCTGGTCACGGTGGTGGAAGAGAAGGAGCCAAGAAAGAGGCGACGGCGAGCGAGCAGCACTGGTGGTGGAGCTTCTTCTGAGGAGGCAACTGTGGAGGAGAACACTGCAGGATTTGTCGAAGAAGCAAACAAAGACACCACATCACCGAGCCCTGACAGCAAACCCAAGGGGACCGTTACCAAATCTCCTCAGGACCAAGACTCTACTCCCAGTCCCTCTATGCACCCTCAGCCTGTCAGAGGTTACCCTCCATATTCCCCACCCCATCTGTCTCCTGACATGCCTGTGCTAAGAAATCTTCCTGTACGGCGCAGGTTGGAAACTGAATCTCGCATGGCAGCTCAGCTGGGAGAACAGCAGCAACATCTGGGGAGGGGAAGGGGAGCGAATCAGTCCAGAAAGACGGACGTAACACCTGGCAAAGACGCCACTCCAACTTCCACAGAGTCCAGTTTGAATTCTCTCACAACACCTTTGAAAAGAAAGAGGGGCCGGCCCCCTAAGACTTCTCCGAGGCTTTCTGAGCCTGAAAACACAGTGACCCCTCCCACACAGCCCACCTCACCAAGTGTGGATGGAAACCCCCCTCTCTCCCCTAAACGTAAGAGGGGTCGCCCTCGCAAAGACTCCACAAACATGCCAGAAACTATTAGTGAAGGACAGAACTGTAAAAATGAAGCCACCACAGCTTCTTTGTCTGGTATATCAGAGACTGATGCCGGCACAGAGCCCACAGCCCCATCAGCCCCCAAGTCGGACCCCCCTAAAGCTGCTGTTTCCACTACAAGTCAGCCCCCACAGTCTGCTAAAACTGAGGAAACTGACACCAAGACTGAGGTTTCATCCAAAGTTTTAGCAACTGCTCCAAGTCAGGCTCAAGCCTCCTCAGCAACAACAGATCAACCTTCCACACCAGTCTCAGCTTCGAGCCAAGCACCCGCTGCACCTACCCCACAGGTAACTGCACCCCTTTTTGCGGCTGCTTCCACATCAGACTCAGTCAGCTCGGCTTCTGGCACAGTTCAAAGCCCAGACACAGCATCAACCCAGGTTTCCTCTGCATCCTCTGTCACACTTTCCACTGCTGCCACTGTCACAGTCGCTACTACCATGACTGACACAACCCCTCTGCTGCCTGCTGGTACTGACACATCAGCTTCAGTTGTAAAACCAACACTAATGGTTTCCACAGCTTCTGAAACTCCCGTAGGGTCAAAACCTCCTGTTTCTACAACTCTGAAAACAACAGGACACAACTCGGCCAAAACCACCACAGTTGCCACAACAGCTGCTATCACTTCATCCACTGCGTCTTCATCTCCAGTGGCTGTTAAAGCAGATCCAACATTGGTCCCTGACACAACGATAACAGCAGCTACTGATGTGATCTCAAAGACGGTCAGCGATTCTCCAGCAGTTACCACCAAAGTTAAATCAGTCCCAGGTAAACCTGCTGTTGTGAAGGACTTACCAAAAGCCTCTGCTCTGTCAGCTTCAGCGTCCCCTCCAGCTGTTGTAACCTTAACCCAAGCTACTGCAACATCCACCCCCGCTACAGCTGCTAGCCCACCTACAGCTTCACCTGTACCAACCTCAACATCCTCCCCTTCTACAGCAACAACTACCCCGACGACGGCAAAAGATTCAAATTCAAAAAGTCCAAGTGCAGCTGCAAGTCCCACCATGTCTGACAACACATCTACAACACCATCAGTAGCAACAGTCTCCTCATCTGCTGCAAATGCAGTTTCATCACCTCCAGCTGAGGCAAAGACTAATGTGACAACCACCAAAGCCCCTACCGAATCAGTCTCAACCTCACCAACAACTACAGCTGCACAGGTAACTACTGCTTCAGTGGTTGACACATCCTCAACCTGCACTCCATCCCCCACGACGACTTCTGCCAGTGTAGCGACCACAGCAAAGACAGTTACAGTAACTACATCAACCCCCACAGAGGGAGTGAAGGTAACAACCTCTGCAGGAGCAGTCGCTTCCAAAGAACACATGACTTCAGCTAAACCTTCCACAACTGCAGAAAAGACTGTTAAGATCCCACAGTCAGTAACTATTTCCACAGGTGCTACACAAACTCCATCATCAACAGTCACTACAGCTACACCATCCTCAGAAGAGTCAAGTACAGTTGTCACCACAAACATCACAACTACCCAGGTATCCTCAACTGAAGCCACCCGTGTGTCAGAAGCTACAGTAGCAGCAGCAGCAGCAGCAACAGTTCCTCCCATGTCCACCACACAAACGTCTGCAGTCACTTCATCGCAAGAACAAAGCTCTGCATCCACACAAGTTTCCCCAGAGGTTTCTTCAACAGCCCAGACAAAGGCCCTGCTTCAAGCATCCACACCGGCCTCTGCTAGTGTTTCATCTGAGGAGCAGTCGTCAGAATCAACCGCAGCTAAAAGTGATCCAGACAAGGTGAAGGAAGCAGAGGTGCATGCTGTGAAGGCTGAAACAAAGACTAGTGAGGAGGATGATGACAAAAACGCAGACATCTGTGAGCCTCAGCCTAAGAGGAGAAAGGTGGAGAGTTCCTCTGAGACCAAAGACTCTGAGTCAAGGAAGGAGGAAACAGGTGAAGAAACACAGTCTGCATCTGCCTCTCGGAAAGAAGAAACTAAGCAACAAACGACGGAGCAATCCACTGAAGAACAAAAAACTCTGATCCAGAAAAGGCCTCTCAGTCGCCAGAGTAGCCAGGAGTCCACTCGGTCATCTTCTCCATCATCTGGGTGCTCTACATCGACCCTCACTCGTCACGCACATCACAAGAGGACTTATGAAAACAGACATCCTACCAAGAAAAGGCGGATGGATGTGACCGCTGAGGCAGGGTCAGAAGAGAAAATGGAAGAGGGTGGAAAGAGGACAGAGGAAGGCAGCGAGAAGCAGCATGCGGCTGCTTCTCGGAGAAGACGTTCCCGGTCTTCTTCGTCTTCTTCGGACTCTGACAACAGCGAGAGCAGGAAGGAGCACCGGTTGACTCGCTCATCCAAGCACAGGCTACAAGATCAGGAGAAGGAAAAGGGCAACAGCAGACAAGGAAAAAAGCCTGCGCACAGCTCTAACAGGAACTCGTCGAACAATGCCAACACATCCACGGGTGGAGAGTCTGGCAGTGACACGTCTTCTGTTAGGATCACCAGGAAGTCGGCAGGATCTCAGCCTTCACAGGATAGTAAAGCTCCGACAAACAGCGCGTCCTCGTTACCTCCTGAGCCTGAAGTCTTGGGGAAGAGATGCTCAGCACTCAACGCAGCAGCCAAGCTCCTGGCAATGAAAGGCAGGGTTGATACCCCCGGACACACCACTCGGAAGGATTCAGGGGCTAAAGCTGCCGGGACCTCACCTGCATCCTCTGCTGACAAGAACCAAAAGCCGAAAAGCAAAAGTGTACCACCTTCCCCTCAGAGTAACTCTGTCAATCTCACTAATAACAAAAGTAGCGGCAGCAAATCCTCAACACCGAATCAGACAAGTCGCCCTGCTTCCCGTTCCACCAGACAGTGCCCTGGTTCTCTAGTCCCGCCTCTGGAAGGGGAATACAAACGGTGTAAAGCAGAGGAAAAGGAGAGGGGGAGCACCAAGCCGTCAGCGGGAAAGGAAGGCGAAGCAGAGGTGCAGTCTTCGTCCCGGGGCCACAGTGCCTGCAGCAGCATGAGCAGTGATGGCGAGGGTGACGGCGGCGGACGCAGCAGCAGAAGCCGCAGCAGCAGCAACAGCAGCCAACGCACCCACAGCATCAGCTCTCAGAACACCGAGCACAGAGAGTCCCGCGCCGCCTCGTCCGGCAGTGAACGCAGCTCAGAGCATGCAAAGACTAGAGACAAAAGAGAGAAGCAGGGCCAGCAAAGGGAGAGTCGGCAGGACAGCAGGAGGTCTCAGAAGCTCTCGCAGGAGGTGACCAGCAGTTCGGGAACGGAGGGGACACCAGACAGGGTGCTGCGCAGCGTTGCAGCGCTCGCAGCCGTGCAGGCCCGGTCACCGGCCGCAAGCACCCGCTCCTCTTCTGGTCAGCTTCGTCACAATAAGACATGATCAGCGTGCCAAAGGGAAACGAATGGAAGCGAGAGTGTTGTCGCAGAGCACGATCGAGAGCATGTCATGACCTCCGAGGTTGCTGCTTTGTCTGAACTCTAATAACCTGCAAGGGAACTGAGTGCTGCACAAGCCAGGGACCTGCTCTGCCTCTTGGACCCTCTCCCTTTCCAGTTGCAGCTGGTCCCCTCACCAGCTCGGTCATTGTCAGCTGGGGGAAGGCTCAGGGATGCCGGACTGAGAGTAAAGAAACGTGGCGCCACCATTGTGTGTCCGTACACAGACAGAGAGATGGTACAGTGGATGAACTCACCACTGGGACTTGAGGGGGGCAAAGGTGCAAGAGGTAATAAAGGAAAGTTGTTAGTTCACATTATGTACTGTAATCATTAAAGACTGGAGCACTCAGATCTTATGTGTTAAGATGGGATTATACAGCACCCTCTTATTAGGGTTATAAATAAAGTCATTTGTGTGACATAAAAAAACTCTTGAGAGACCAGTTGAATTGTAAGTTGGAGGTTTTAGAAAGTTTGATTTTTGAAAATTTCGTCAGCTGTCCTGACTATTGTTTCTTTGTAGTCAGTTGATAAGTTATGCATATTTTATTATTTCTTCCAGGGTATATTAGGAAGAAAACTGATCTGTCAATGTGATCTTTGCTGCACTATGCTGGAGCTTGTCTTTGCTAGTTGGGCCCTTTTTTTCATGTCATTTTTTTTCTATTTTTTAAATTTTTTTTTTTCCTGTTCATTGGATTCATTCTTAAATCCAGCCTGGCATTTCTCATTTGCACATCTGATAACGTGGCCCTCTGCTCATGAGTACATTGTGGTGTAGTAAGAAGTTTTTTGCATCGACTTCAGTCAATGAATTGGTTCCTGGTACCTCATGATGTATCTTCAGTTCAGAAAAACGTATTAATTGAAGTTGCTAATTGTCGTGACGATGTTGAACCTTTTGGTCACTGCAGACTCGGAGCAGGAACAAAATCAAATTTCTTTGTATTAACTTCCCGAAGGCCGATATTGTCACGGTCCACTTTGTCATGTATTTATATCGCGAGGGCACGTAAATGTTATTGGAATTAAAGAGTGCCTCTTTGGCCAAATGGGTTTGAACCTCAGATTGCCTTGTGAAGCGCCTGAAGCAGGGGTGTCGAGCTTCTCGTTATAATAATAAAAAAAAAAAAGAAAAAGCCAAACAAAATGGAAAAAAGAAAAAAGATGCAAACTCCCCCTCCACCCAAACCCCCAACCCCCCTCCTCCAGAAAACATCAAGAAAAGCACCCCTTGCATCAGTGCAACCCAAATGTTTTATTTTTCACCTGAGTTTTTGTCACCATCACTTCATTGCTCTTCGTTATGTAAAAAAAAAAAAATGAAAAAAACTACTTGGACAAAATATGTGAATAAAATTACTGGTACAGTTCCAGACGACTGTAACATGTCGAATTACTTTTGGACTTGTCTAAGCTACTTTGAGCAAAGGTGATATTGGGGGGGTGGGGGTGGGTAGGGGGGGGTAGTTTATGGTGATGGTCTTATTTTTTCATTTGTCTCTTTTCATTTGTTGCATTCCTTTGATCCCTTGTAATTCCACGTTGTTTTACTTGAAAATTAAGACAATTACAGTTGAATAAAAAGACCAAAAATTAGTTGCCATTTTCATTGTGTTGCAGATTTTGTTTAATTGTGGGTGAAAATTACAGGTTCATGTCAGACTTTATTAGGTCGTGTAAATAAAAATGCTTTGGGGCAACTTAACATGTTAAAGTGCAATAAAGCTGATTCTGATTCTCACGTGTGAATTAAAACAGATTTCATACAGTGAATGACAAGGCCAACACAACAATAGAACATGGCAGTATTTATTTTAAAAACACATCTATATTAAAATGAGTGTGATGCAAAAAATTCAACAGCCATAATTTTAAACAGTAGCAAAGTCGCTGCTCTTCGTCTGTTTGCAGAGGCGACTCGAGCGAGGACCGAACAACCTTCAACATAAAAACTTTTGGTTTATTTTTCCTCACAGATTTGTCATGTTGTGGTGCACAGCAGGTACTGTTTGTCTCTGAAAAGGGGCTTTTCTGGTTATCTAACATCACTGCTCCGGGATTTCATAGCATAATTAAAACTAAAAGTAGCTAAACTAGCAAGACAAATGAAGACTTTGCACAATGTGACAAACAGTGAAGAAAAATAAAAATAAACTGCTGAGACTAAGAGGTGTGAGGCTGAGCCGTGGGGACTCACAGCTGGAAAACTGTGGTGTGAATTCAAACATATATAAACAGAATAAAAACTCACTTCATCCCTTCTTGACAACGTTTGTGCACAACATCACATTCTCAACTTGAGCTGTTCGCATGGACATAAAAGAGAAGGCACCATTTGAAGTGTTTGTTGCAGAGTTTTTCCTCGTAGCAGCTTACAGAACACTGTTCCAATCATTCATACAAACAGGGAGGACAAATAAAAAAGTGGCCTTGGGCCTTTAACTGCAGTGCTGAGACACTTTTGTAAAATAAAAAAAAGAAAGTGGGGCTGTTATCTCACCAAAAAAAAAAAAATCTATTTACATTTGTTACATGCAGGCAGTTTGAAACTTTCAAGTTTTAAAAATCATCTGCATAAAAGAATTAACCAGCAATATAGGTTATGTACAATTATATTAGTCTATTTACTTTATATGCCTATAAAAAGAAAGCCCTCTGCTCTATCACAATTTTTATTCACGTCTCCAATTCATCAACAACAACTTAACAAGAATCAGCGCACAGTTTTCCTGAGTACAGTATGATCAGCGCCAGTGTTGGGTTTCAATACTGCATTGTGTTCTGCTCAAGGCCACTTGTTTCCTCTTGTTTATGTAGCAGGGGAGGTTGTGGGGGGGCGGAGGGTGGGGGGCGCTGACGTAACAGTTCACAACATGTCCTGGTCTTTGTGTTGCAGACCAGACTATTACAGGAGGGGGGGGGGGTATTTTTATAAACCAGCAGCACAACCTCTCGAGTGGAAGTGGAAATGCAGGAAGGATTGTGTTTGAGTTAAGACGACAGAAACAAGAGGCCTGTTAGAGGGACACGAGTTTCAAACTGAACCAAAGAGGAGGGACGACGAAAAACTAAATCCACTGACTGAATTCACCCGTACATCCTGTGGGCTGAAGTTATTTACATAAACGGTGTGGGTGGGGGGGTTTCTGAACCCAGAATGTGCTCCTGCTAAACCAATCAACAGCCAACTCACACTGCCGGGCGTTAGGTGCCGAAGGTGGTGACCAATGAGATGACCAGGATGAGGATTAGGATGGCCAGGCAGATGGCGATCCAGACCTTCTTCTGCAACGGAGGAGAAACGAAGGGATCAATTAACACACAGGATTTAAGGACTTTTCAAAAACTTTCCATGCCCTGTTGCCTCAAACTCAGGAAGCAAACAGCAGCTGAAGGTTCATTTAGACTCAGAGGAGGAGAGCATGTAGTCTCATTGTGAAAACTCTGACACAGAACAAACAACATGATTGTAAAATGACGCAACTGCAGAAGAAACACGAGTAAAAACAGGCTTTGATTTAAAAAGGTGTCAAGGACCTGTGGGAAAGCTGTGCACTGTGAACCAGAGCAGACTGAAACTAATAGATGTGGGTGATGTAAAGAGGGAATACTGTAGTTTTTAAGTGGAATATCAGTTAAAGAAGAGACAGCCTGTTTGGTTTGTGCAGCAATAAACAGTCTGACTTTGTCCATCAAAGACATTTGAGCGTCTGTTTCATGGCGTCTGAAGCGTCTCACGTGAAACCACACCGTACCTTGCGTGCTTTCTGCTGATATGTTACAGCTTTCTCTACGTTTTCCTTCGCTCTCTCCACATAGTCAGACGACTGTTTGATGTTGTTTTCAATCCGGTTCACCATCTCCCCCTGCAGGAGGAAAAATAAAACATCTGAATCAGACACTTAAAACACCCAAACAAGTCTGAGACACTTGATCAGCGTCTGCTTCACCTGGGCTTCCACCTCCATGGCGAGGTACTGGAACATGTCGTGCAGGTCTCTGATGCTCCTCTCCAGCTTCATGATCTCGTCGTGCCGGGACTCGATCTCGTTCAGAGCCTGTTTCGTGGCTTGAGCGTCGATCAGTATCTGAATGCCACAGTGCAGAAGTGTTTTAGTCGCATTAAAGATGATGTAAAAATCTGCCATCATTCACAAATTTCAGGGTTTCATCTATGAACAGAGGTGGAAGAAGTAAAAGTACTAAAACAACCTGTAAAAATACTCAATTACAAGTTAGATGTTGGTATTTTCAAGCATTAGTTGTGTCTTCAACAAAGCTTTTTATATGTTTATGACTTTTTAAAATAAAATTTGAGTATTTTAAGAAACTAAAGCTGTCAAATAAACGTACAGTGCTTGAGTAAATGTACTTTATTACTTCCCACCTCTGTCTTTGGCATTAAAAGCCATCAGGACTCTTCTCACTATGAGCTACTGAACCACTAAAGACGTTTCGGGGGGCTGCAGGGGGTTTTGTGACCTTGCTTACCGAGTCTGTTGTCCACTCTGAGCAACAAGAGAAGCTACAACAGAACAAACCTGTCATCACCTCGAACACACCGTCACTGTAACTACCAGTTAGCAGCAGATGATGGTTAAAGGAAAACACCTGTGACTGTAAACGTGTCGCTGCAGCAGGTGCTGCTGTGGTTTTTTTTTTCCTGACATACAGTCACATT
Organism: Acanthurus leucopareius; assembly: GCA_029814765.1. NCBI lineage: Eukaryota > Metazoa > Chordata > Actinopteri > Acanthuriformes > Acanthuridae > Acanthurus > Acanthurus leucopareius. The sequence continues at coordinate 1,016,679 of JAQMCX010000033.1, forward strand.
TCACACGCCCTCACTTCCTTTTTCTTTACTCACATTTTGCGTGAAAACATCCGTCTGCCCGCTCTCGAGCATCGTATCCAGCTCCTCGTCCGTCACATTGTTCCCAGCTGAAAAAAAGACACGTATGTTACATCTGTTTCTAATTATTTTTATCTGGAAAAATGTTGCAAGAGAGAAACTGAAAATGAGGAAAAATAAAATTTCCCCTGATCTGGAGTAAACAGAAGCACTGGCCTCCTGTCAGTCTTCTGTGTGCCCTAAATATAAATTAATTTTCTTCTCCATCACTAAAGTGATAAAGTTTTATAAGAGGGCAGCAACTCATGATTACTTTAACTATTGATTAGTCTGACAGTTATTTTTAATAAATCATTTCTAGAAAACAAAGCACTGTGATTAGAAATTTAAAGTTTTTATTCTTGAGCATTTCTCTTCATTTTGGAAGATTATTTTACCACCAGACTGCAAATTCAACCCACTATGGCAGATAGATTTAATGTTCTTTCTGACAAATGCAGCGCCCCCTCTGGTGATCACAGATAATGAAAGATATTGTAGTAAAAACAAAGAGGGGCTTTTATTTAAAACTGTTTGTGGTAAAACATTAGGACCAGAAGTGAGTAAAGTGTGTACACTAGAGAGTGAAAGAGAGAAGAAGATGACATGTGACGGATGTCATGGGACAACCCGTGATGATGTAACCTGCAGCCCGGCACGCTGAGACCACAGCGAGAGGGGGAAGTGACAAGTGCAGCTCAAGCTGATCTCAGACCGCAACACTTAAACAAATAAAGAAAAAAATCACAGCAGTCATTGATGGACTCACTGATTTTGAGTTGCCTCTGTATTCGCTCCACGTTGCGGTCTCTGTACTGAGCCTGGATGGTGTTGCAGTGACCCATCAGCTCCACAAACTCCTTGGACAAAACCCCGTGCTGGAGAGAGAGAACCGTTTCAGTCACTATGGTGCAGTTTCATTTTGTGGTCGCTGAACATTTGAGGTCTTAAATGCAAGATGATTCAACTTGTTCAACCTGCAAGAAGCCACATAAAAGGGCTGACTAATGTGTGACACACCCAAAAACCCAGCAACGCACAGCTCAGACGGAAAACAGCGAGTGTGTCAGGAAATAAAAGCAGAAACTAAGAGCCAACCTGAGTCCTCTGCATCCGCACGTTTATGGGGATGTATTTTCCATCCTCCTCCTCCCCTTTCTTTGATTCAATACCTGTGGAAAGATTATTGATGAGTGGAAAACAAAACAAACAAAATGAACACAGAGTTCACTCGTTGTCATCAATACTCACTCTTTAGTTTTCTTTGAATCTGACCGGCCAATGTTTTGATCTCATCTCGAAGAGTCTGGAGCTCTCTCTTCAAACCTTCATGACAGAAGAGTAGAACAACATGATCAGCTCTCAGATATTCTGTTTCAGACTGATGCATGAAGTGGACTTCAGTGATCCAGTTTTAACCGTTTTTTTAGGCATGTTTTGCACTTTACATACAAATCTGAACTGATTTATAGCCTGATGATGCAATAATGCTGACCTTAAATTAAAGCCTTTTTAACTTCCCCCATAAGTTTCAATTTGAGTGGGGGAGGGCATGAACTTTATCGGGGGGTTTTCACTGAACTATTTTGACCACAGCTCTAAATGAAAACACTTACTCTCCTCTGGCAGCGGCTCGCCCAGCACAGTTTTCTGCTTGTTCTCCAGCTCAGACACCATCCTTTTGAGATTTTGCAACCCCTCGTGAATTTCATGCACCTACGAAACAGTAGTAAACTTTAACAGCAGAAGGATAAATAACATTTACTTCATCAGCCCGCAGTTAATCCAGCACATCCTTGTTAATCAATTAGTCATTCATAAAGCACAAATGTTCAACATGCTCTCTGAGTTGGAAACCGTTTGCTCAGACTTCAACAAAGCAATTTAAGATGAGATAAGATAATCCTTTATTAGTCCCACAACAGGGAAGTTTGCATTGTTACAGCAGCAAAATGATATCAAAATAGAGAAGCATCCATATAAACTTTTGATAAGAGCAATAAAACAATTTGATACTGAACGTGCATATAACGATTATAATTATAAGCTTGTCATTTGTGCAGAACTAGTAACTTTTTGAGCATTTCATGTCATGTGCCACAGCAATAACACTCAATCCTTTTCAAGGCAGCCCGCAAAAAGGACAGTGGGATTTGCAGAGAATGATGTTGACAAAACAAAACCCAGAAAGCAGCAAAATATCAGAGATGGAGTGTGTTTGCTCAGAAAACCACCGCGCTGCACTTTAACAATGCAAACAGACTTGCATGAACGCACAATGCTCAACATTTTAAATTCATTTTTCCCAAATTAAATTGGTAATGTAAGGAGTGCTTTAACTTTGGATAAAAGCTTAAGGATCTACCTCAAATTGATTTAAAATCAGTGATTTGCTGCTGATGGTAGTAAACTCTACCTTCTTAAAGAAGACTTCATTCTCCTTCTCCTCTTTGGCTGAAGAGGCTCCATGTTTGATCATCAGAGGTTTGCCATCATCGTCGTCATCTGAAGCCTCGGCTTTCTGCAGTCAGGTTGGCAAAAATAAAGCAAAGAGGAGACAGTCAGGGTTTTTGTGACTGAGCATCTTTCCATCTTTAGCACATTTAACTCCATCAGTCCGAGCAGCCGTGCCCTGTCCCGGCCTGGATATAGAAGAAAGGGCTGGAACGGAAGTTAGAGACGAAATGTCGCTAAAGTTAACTTTAACACATGTAGTCCATTTAAGACTGATATTTTTAACCGCTTTTGTCGGTTTACTTTCTCAGTTAAAGTTGTCACGGATGAACACTGAAGTTTAGCGGCAGAAACCAGACAGACCGAACTTGTCAAAGTTAGCAAGCTAACGCGCTAATGCTAAAATTAGCCGTTAACTTCCAGACTCACGTTTCCCAATTCTTTAGTTCGGTCCCTCATTTTTTAAAGGCGAAGCAGCCGGTTTACAGTCAGGAAAACAGCGACTCCACGCCGGAGAAGGTTTAATTGTCCCCCAAGCAGAAAAGTTCACTGTAAAAGCTGTAAACTTCAGTCTAATGTCATTGAACAAGTAAACTCCACCAACACTACTTCTTCTGTTGTGCTCCTCAAAACATTGAACATCGACTCACGGGCTCCCCCTGTGACAGCGGCGTGTAACTGCACGGGGCAGATGCTAAACTCCACTTTTTTATATGTATTTTATTAGTATTTATTTATTTATTTATTATTATATTATTCAGTTGTATATCTTTTCAGTATTTATTTATTCATTTCAAGTGCTCTACTTTTTTAACCTTGTGCTCTAAAAGTTTTATTTCATCCGCTTTCTTTCCTCCAATAATTAAGTTCTAGTCGAGCAAATTGTTACGTTTTTATATTTATTTTATCAATTTATTATTATTGGATAGGTTTAAGTCTGTTTAACTTATTTATCTTTATTATAATTTAAAGCACTGTTGATTTTTATTATTAATTCCCATTGTGTGACACCTTACTGCATTTTAAGTTTTGTTTTTAACTTGTTGTTATTTCCAATGACTCAATTCTTCCAGGGGATGTGGTTATAGAGACATTTGTGGTTAAGAAGAAGTAGTTTGTAATTTTGGTATGTTGTGTTAAAGTTGCGTTGGTATTACCTCAATAACTCATTGGCAAAGATTAAAACAGTTTTAGCTATATGTACCTAATAAACTGGACAGGAGTCTTTATCGTGATAAAGTTAATTTCTCTTCATGTTGGTTACGTCTTTGAATAGTCCAGCCAGTGTCATCACTGCTGCTCCTGTTGATCAAGAATAAGATTTGTATACTTGACTCGAACAGCCACAAGATGGCGCTATTTGCCAGCACAAACTGTAGCTGACACTATCATTCAAGCTGTAGTTTACACTCAATCAGGAACACTAAGAGGAGGCTTAACTAATCTTTTAAAATCTGTAAAACAGGATTTAACAATAGAAATTAATCTGGACGGACCACAAAGCCTGTATGAGTGATCAACAATTATTATTATTATTATCATTTAAGACATTTTTAAAAATAGGGCTGCTGTGTGTAAGTGAGGGTATAAAGACCTTTAATCTAAAACAATGCATTATAATGATCGTGTGTATTGTATGTAAAGTTAAAGCATTTACATCAGTTAATGTTTCAGTTTAACTTAATAAATAGTATATTTAACCCTGAAATTTAAAGTAGAAGTATAAAATTGGATATATTTAATCAGAATCAGAATCAGAAATACTTTATTGATCCCTGAGGGGAAATTCCCTTTAGTTACAGATGCTCCCATTCAAAAGTCTTAAAAGAAGTAGGAAAGTATAAAATATATCAATAAAATTTAAACATAAGTACTAATATAAAACAAATATATAAATGTACATTTTGTTCTTGAATCTACAATATGAGAAATAAAACAACAAGTAGCTGTAGTAAAAATGTCTCAAAACAGCACTGAAGTACATTTTTGGGGAAAAACCTGGTTATTTAATTGTATTTATGTTTCATCCGCTGGTTAAATTATGGTATCATGTATTCAGATGGACTAAAACTCTAAAACGTCAGTGCATTGAAAGCTGACATCACCTCTTTGTGGCTCTGAGGGGAAGAGATATATGTGAACTACATTTCCCATAGTGCACCGGCTGAGAGCGTCGTGTCGCCAGCGAGCTGTCAGTGTTGGGGGAGAGAGAGAGAGAGAGAGAGGAATCGGTCCAGCATCTCTGGAGCAGCGGAGCGGAGCGGATGACAGAGACACGCAGTCCTCATCAGCGAAATGAGGCGGATTTAAGCTCCGTGTTCCGTCGCCGCGATGCGCCAACTGGATGTTTAAAGACCGAAGCTCGTCGCCTGCCATCGATCAGCGCGGAGATCTGACTTTAGTCCATCAATGAGATATGTGGAGTGGCTCTACCGCCCGGTGGTAACGCAGAAAAACACAAGATGAAGAAGCAGTTCAACCGAATGAGACAGCTCGCCAACCAAACAGTGGGCAGGTAAGAGCTGACATTTATGAAAAACACGCACGTTCACGCGCCGCGCACAGCTGGACGCCTCCGGCTTTAATTGGCTCCGACACGAGCGACCAAAGCAGGAATTTATCGCCCGTGTGTCGGCTGCCAGCTTACGGCATTTCAGCCATTCACTAGATGGGCTTTCGCCGCTCAGCTGGTTTGATTTGCACAAAGCATTGACTGTCAGTGTGGGTCACAGTTGCGGTGTGAACGTTGTGTGATTGATCGGGCTCCGCGGGGAGGAGCGTGTCGGCGCGCGGATGAGGAGGGAGCGGACATGGTACCCAAGGAGCTGCGGCCGCTGCCCGCTGACCAATGAAAGCAAAGGGCGGCCCCCGGGCACCGTGCAGAGGTGGGGGGGCCGGGAGACAGATCACCCAGGGCCACTTATTTCTCAGCAGTGACATGTCCACAAACCTGTTTTTATTTCAGTCATTTTATCATAAAGGTGTGCCTTTAATTGCCACAGATGTTACACCTGAATATAATGGTTATAGGAGATGAAATATGGATGGCATGCTGTTCATCTGGAGGCAAAGCATTCAGAGTTTATTTATAAGACACATTCAATACATGATGGAATGTACTGGTTGATGTTAATTAGCCTGATTGTGGTCTGGGTGGATTGGAGAAACAAGATGACAGGTGTCTAAAATTACAAATAACAAGGTGGAGAAGTTTTTTGTATTGTCTAGAAACCAATTAAGAGAATAGTTTTACTTACTGGTGATTATTTGCTTTCTTTCAAGCCTCTGATGAGAAGAATGATGCCAATTCTATGTAAATATGGCGCTAGAGGCAGGAACTGTTAGCTTAGCGTAGCTTAGAAACTGAAAGCAGAGGGAAACAGCCAGCTTGGCTATGTCCTAAAACCTCTTTTATGATTAAAATAGGGAAATCACACCCAGTATTAAGTGATTTTTAGAGATTCTGGTTGGATTTTTTAAGTTGAACATAACAAGAGAAGCTGTGAGCCTTAATGACACCAGAACATTGAGATTTTTGTTTTTAAAATGCCAAACGAGCATCAAATCTATGAACGTGACTGTTGTCAGGACAGATCTGATGATACTTTAGAGTTGTCAGTATTAAGTTGATTTGTTATTGTTGATTTGTTATTTGTTGTTGGTGGTTTGATACTATATTTGTTTATTTTAATGTTGATTAAAAGAAGCTCAAGAGTTGAGCCTTGTGGAACTCCTAGAAGAATTGGTCACTTAATGCAAACTGTATGAAAAAAAGTTAATATTTATGTTAATTCTTTCAATATTTAGGAAGTTTTTCTTAAAGTTTTAAAGATATTTCTTTTCTAAAAAATGTTTATGGCATCATGTCTTTCCAGGCATAAGTGGTGAATTTGGACAACAGGGTATTTTCTGTGATGGAGAGTGTGTCCCATCTTTGTCAGTGCTCATTGAAAAATAAAGTAAATTAGTGTGGCATGCCGTGCTAAGGTTAAATGGCCACAGACAAAATGACTTTTGCTTTTTGGAGTCAAGCTCCAGAAAAGCTTTTTTTAATCCTGGAAGTTAAAAAAGAGTCCAAGCTCTTTTTAGTACCTCGCATATTGTTCAAACATCTCTACATGTCACGGTTAATAAATGCAGACTATGAATATTTAATCCTAGTAAATCCTGACCGCACGAAGCTGCATCAGATAGTATGCAAATGTAAGAATACTTTGGAGTAACGTGCTTAGGTTTATGTGATTTATTTGTTATCAGTGTGTTTGCTTTCCCTGCGAGGCTCGATGCTGCAGATAAATCCAGAGTTTGTTAATCTCTCAGTCAGGACCTGAGGCTCACTAAATTGTTGTCAAAAAGACAGATGACCTATTTTGGCTCCTGTTTGAAAACACATCGTATCAACTTTTCAACTTAATCCTTACTATGAAGCTAAAAATTAGATTTAAAAAGGAGAGTTTGCCCTCAATGTGACTTTCAAGCCAAATAAAGGTCATAAAAGAAGCGTTCGGCAGTTTTCTGTCAACTTGTTCAAACCCTCGGGCTGAATTGGACCGTGCAGGGAGGAATCACAGCTGGATCCCAGTCGAAGAGGTGTAGCTGCAGCTTAGTTTTCAATAGGTGTTGTGAAGTCTTTGTCTGCTCTCTTTCTGTTTGTTAACCCCACCCTTAGCCCATAACTGAAAGTCAATGTCAACACTGCGCCTTTGGCAGCTTGGATCAAGCGTTGTTTAACCTTTTGTACAGTAACTGTTGCATAAACTTGAAACAGAAATCTTCACCGCGTTTCTCTCGGCTCAGTGTACATCTGCAAACCTGTCTAATTAGAAAACAGGTTGATTTGCAGCCTGTCAGTGCCTGAAGAACTCGCTCTAAGCATACATTACTGAGGTGATGTAAGTGCACCATAACCTGTTTGTTTTGCTTGGCTGACGGCCGTAACTGACAACGCTGGCACTCTGAAAGGATTCGGTGTCAAGCTATGTTATACCTCGCTCACCCACGCTGAGACTGCAGGCAGAGGCGTTGATACAAATCAATGAAAAAGGTATTACTGCAGCTAATGCCCAACAGAGTGGACTTGGCAGAGGCAACAGAAATCCCTGGAGGATATTTACCCATCGCTAAGTTTGAAAAAAATCACTGGAATTGTGCCTCGCTGAAGCCCAAAGGGGTGAAACACAAAATGCACTTTAACAGATAAAAAAACCAAAACCAATTATGTGTAAATTTATAAGCATAAAAATGTGCTTGCGAGGCCAGGTGCTTGTTTATTCCTCCTCATCTGCCTCAGAGCCGGAGCAGCAGAGCTCAGCGAGGCAGAACATCCCGGTAATGAGCTCTAACCTGTATCATAAGAGGCAGAACAGCAGGGGCAATTAGTCATATTTAGAGGGTAGAGCCTCACTGCCGGCCACACAGGTAATTGGTGATATTTCTTTCATGACCTTGGCAGCAGGCAGCACGTGGGTTTGTGTTGGAGGTTTGCAGGATCTTCATGTCCCACAGATTTAAGAACAGAGCAGCGATGTTTCACACAACCTGCAGGTGTAGTTATTATAGATTATCATTGTTTTTTATGATCATTTAGCTCACGGTTCAATAGATAAGAATCCTAACACTAATTTTGACATATCGCAATTTCTTTTTTTATTATAGTGACACAGCTTTAACTTTATTCAACCATCCAGTGATATCTGTCAAAAAGTATGAACTTAGTCAACTTTAAATTGTTTCAGGAAGCTTTTTCTCTGCTGCTCCTTAACCCTGACACATAACCTTTCTTAGAGTCCAAAACCTGTTTTTATGCTTCGTTTAGTGTTTGTATCAAACAAACATCATGTGTCATGTTGATTACTGAGCCTCAGAGGTGCTGATAGGTGGGTTTTATTACATTTGAACAGAGTTAAGCAAGTTTTTTTCACCTGTTTTCAGTCTGAGTTTCATCTCGTTGTCTTTTGGCTCAGACTTTATATCGAACGTTCAGACAGAAGAACTAGATCAGTTTTCTCCGGGAAAGCAAATAAACATTTGTCTCCAGAGTTCTGACTTATTTCTCAACCGTGACAGCAAACAAATAATGGAAGAGCTGATCCCAGATCTGACACAAATGATCAAATCAAATGTCAGCTGAGCTCAAATCTTCTCTGTGACTTTTGCACAGCGTTTGTTTAACATAATTACCTGTAAGTTTTGTCAGATGTTGTTTATGAAAGAAAAACTAAGTCTGTTAGCTTTAGCTAGCATGCTGAACTGTGGCACAGACCTGTACAAATACAAACTCTGCATGTTTAAACTGATAGTTTGCCTTGAATATGATCCATTAGAAGTTTTAATTTGGTTTTTTCACTTTCTGCACCTGATAATTTGACTCAGAGCAAAATATAGAACCAAATAAAGGAAGATGAGACAGTCATCAAACCTTTCGATTGATCTGTTTTGCATATACATTAATATAAATATAAAATGATTGCTCACTGAATGTGTAGAATGGACAGTTTTTAGGTTTTAAGTCCTGTATTTTTTTTAAAAATCCTTTTTTTACTCATTGTAGATGTTTTTTTTAAGTATATCTGGGAAAATATAATTATGCATGCTTATTATCCCAAGGCCTTTTCTAAATATATATAGCTCCTCTCAGAAGTGTATCTAATTTAATTGTGTTGTTTTTCTCCATCGAGTGTATTTAACTTTCTTTCACGCTCGTTTACTCCCCTCTCATTCTCATTTTGGTCCAGGGACTTGATTTGTATTGTAGCAAAGGGAATAAAAACTTTAAGTTTGGGGGTATTTATCTATTTTCTCTTCCTTTCTTTTGGCTTAGAGGAGCATTTGGAGCCTCTGAAACGTCCATCTGTCTTTATGGCTTTACTGCGAGCAGAAAACACGCACATGAGCATCCTCAAAGTAATGAAGCATCTCCCTTCAGGACGACGCTGCTGCATTGCTCCAGTTAAGGATATAGGTCAAGAGAGGTTCAGACACAGTTAAATTCATCTCCAAAACAGTTCGGCTGCACCATTAATCCTGCGTAATGCTGCGTAAACTGTGCGACTGAATGAAAATGTGTAACTCTGCGAGCACAGCGAGGTTGTGGCAGGAAGGGGACGGACCTAATCCTCCTCTGGCACCGTCACTTCGACTGCAGAGGGGTTTTTAATTCATCCTCTCATTCACAGTTTTGCACTGGTGATTAACAACAGAGGCTTGTTGTTTGATGACGCACAGAAACAAGTTTCCCTTTTAAAAAAGCAGAAAAAGATGTAAGTTCATGTTAAGTAAATAAAGTTGAAGAAAGTCAAAGTGAAATAAGACTGAAAGCTCCAAAAAATCTCTTAAAGACGTGATGGAAAGGAGTCTAATCTCCATCAACAGGCCTGGAAGTTGTTTCTTATTTTCAGGCTGCAGGCGACAAAACCTCAGAAAGTATTATTTGTATTTGCTAAAACCATTATCAGCTGTCAGTCCGTTAGCTCTGGTGATTGAAGAGAAGCCAGTTAATTGCATGTTTTTTCATAGAAAGAAACAGAAGCACGGCTGCAACGGCTTCATTACTTTTGTTTGTTCATTTCATGCATTATTATTCTGAGCTGCAGGAACAAATGGAGACTTTCTGATCGATGGAAGGACCAGCGACCGGTGATTCTTGTGGTTTCTGCTGGTGATGCTGGCCTTGTTTTTTTACTTGCTCTCCTTCGTTGAAACCTGAGGAGGAGCTCATGTAACCGGCCGTGTTTGTCGGGCTTTAGACGGCGCTGTGGCGGCAGGAGGGAGGAGGGCGTGACGTGTCGCCCCGCTGTGCCCCTGACATGCTCTCAGACCTTTGCTTCTGTCCGTGACACAGTTTAATCTGTCGGGCGAGTCGCCGCCGCCGCTCGCAGCAGAGAGCTCAGCAGTGTGATGCTGAGATTCACGGAGGAAACGACAAAGTGCAGACGCCGTCGTCCATCAGCAAACACATCATCACCCTTTGACTTTGATTGAACAGTGTTTTTTTGAATTCGGACGGCGCTGGTTGAGTTTGTTTGACCTTGTCAAGGCGACGAGTCTGCAGGGACGTGAAGACATTTAGAGTCGCCCTCTGTGTCTTCATGTGGGTCCTAAACGCAGTCCTGTCTCCCCATCAGCCCCTGACCTCCTGCAGCCAGGCTGCAGAAACTCCCCCATCATGACCTCACTGACATCACATCAAGGCTGAGCTTCACCGTTTTCCTCTGAAAGACAGATTCCACATTCAGCTTCCTGTTCAGGAGCTTCTCTCTTGCATATTTACATCAGATTAGTACAAATGGCTCCATGGAGGAGAAACATAAATTATGCTGATCTTTCTTTTACTTTTCAGTGAGACCATCAGTTTAAAGATAATGAACCTATTTGTCAAACATGCTGCTGGATGTGTGTGTGTGCACGCGCGCTAATTCCAACAACATCCCAGGATTTGATAATTGATTGCCCCTTAATGTGGAACATAATTAACATTCATAGCGAGGCCACTTTTACACACTGAGTGCAGTGGGGATGTGTTGTCCTAGGAGCGAGATGAAATGATTCAGGTTGGTGTTCATGGTGGCCGTGTGTGTGTGTGTATGTGTGTGTGTGTGTGTCTGCGTCGTGGAAACGTGAAGGGGAGGCGAGTTCAACCCGACGTGGATGCATCTTGTTTACAGCGTGAAGTGTTGCTTCTCTTCAGGCTCCTCGGAGGTGTTGATTCACAGTGGACGGCTTTTAATATGAGCATCATTATGAGGCATTACTGTCACACACTGCGCTCACTTCTGTCTGTGTGTGTGTGTGTGTGAGTGTGTGTGTGTGGCTCATTCATATCCAGGCGAGCAGCTCCAGGCAGCATTAGCAGCTACAAGCATGAAACCAAATTTCAGACCAAACTGTTGGTGGAAGTGTTGCATTCTGGGTATTAAAGGCTCCAGAATTGAATGAGGAAGACGAACAAATGGGAAAAAGAAAATGAGATCTTCGGCTTTTGCTGTATTGATTTTTTATCCTTTATTCTTTTCGAATGGTCGATCATGTGTCTGGTTTATATAATTGAAATGCTTTTTCTGTGGTGGAATGTTTTAATAATGTCATTTTCTCACTTCTACACACACACATGCACACACACACATTTTCATGCTGGGAAAATAAATGCATGAACACACCCTCCTCTCTTCCTCTCTTCCTCTCTTCCTCTTTCAAACATGCTTTTATTGCCTCACGGACTCATTTACCTGCCGACCTGTCCGTCTCTTTCCTCTGCTGTGAAACTCAACTTTGCAAAAGTGCAGCATGTTCTGCAACAATGCTTTGACAGTTCTACCCTGAAGGTAATTAGCATAGAAAGAGGAGATGAAGGGGTGGTTCTTCTGACAAAAATAGCTTACTTGTACACAATGGCTGAGGTTTATGATTACAAGCTCCCCTCCTGTTCCACTGAAGCTTGTAGAACCTGATCCTGTTTCAGTTTCAATTACTTCATGGGTGTTTTTTTTAAAAAAAATCCTGCAAATCAGCTGTAGATTTTGTGTTGAAATTGCAGCACCGGCTTGTTTTTTTTGTATGTTTTTGGTTCTTCTGACATCAGGTCTTTGGGTGAAACCGACGGAGTCACTAAGGGAGATGTCACTGCCAGTGAAGCGTTATTGAAGTCACTGGAGTGTGATGATGGAGACGTTGCTCCGGGTCGTTGCTGAGCCTCTGAGGAGCCGACAGACAGACAGACAGGCAGACAGACAGACAGACAGATACCCAGCCTCCTCTGCTGTTGCTGCTTGTGACAGTGTTGCATTTAGAAAATAGTTTTGGTTATTTTCAGGGTTTGAAAATCAATGTTGAACCTGTGGCAGAGATTTGCTCCCATTCAGTCACAAGCACATCAGTGACGTCCGACTCTAGTTGGAAAAACTGTTTCAGTTTGTGCAGAAACACAAACTGTCGCACTTTATTTTCTTTGGCTGCTTCAGTATCAAGATTTCACTTAATTTGAACTAAAAGCGCACGTGACAACTGGTGTGTCCACATACTTTTGGCCTCAAAGTTTATTCAGCACTAACATGGGTGATGATAGACTGGCAGCTCCCTCCGAGTCCCGTGTGTGTGTGTGTGTGTGTGTGTGTGTGTGAGCACATGGCGTCCTGTGACACACCCATGTTGCCACAGCGACCGGGGTCCCTCAGTTCTGTTGATGCTGATGTCACCCACCCAGTCGCAGCCACACTCCACCTTTCCTGTGTGTCGAACGCCCGCCCGCCCGCCCGCTGCCGCCGCCGTCCTGGAAACATTAGCTCAGCTGTGAACGAGTCCCACCTCGCTTTGAAAACAAGCTGCAGCCTCTGAGGGCCTTTTAAACACTCTGAGCTGAAACCTGAGAGCTTCATCAACATGCCAGCAGAGCCCGAACAGGACAGGAAATGACATCACACTCCCAGAGCTCCTGCAGTTTCTTCACACTAATCGAAGCTAATTGTTAGTCTGTTATTGAATACAAACCCCACATATGACCGCATGCGACGCAGACGAGCTGATGTCTCACTCACGGCTGCCAGGACGAGTTTAGCCGAGCTGCCAAAGTGAAGCTCCAGAGGAAACACATCGCGTTCACTTCCTGTCTTCTCCTGATGCGAACTTGAACGCTCGTGTCGACGAGGGACGGTCCGAGGCGACCATGAGTAAACATCTAAACTGTGATGGAGAGCAGCTTCCAGGAGACGCAGTTTGTTTTAATTCATCAGCTGCTTGTTCGAGCTGAGAGGCTGCAGGTCGTCAGCTGTGAGAGAAAAACCGTCAGATCTGCTTTAAAAGTAAAAGAAGCAAAACTTAAGTATCATAAAGCTCTGATACACTCAAAAATTATGGATTAAAATGTTTTCTTCACCTGCAAAAAATGTATAAGCATCAAAATATTCCTTAATTACCAAAAACAGCAGTGCTGGTTTGCAGAATTGCACATATATTTTTCATGTTGAGCTTTTTACTTGAAACATTTGGCATCTTTTTGTAACATTTTGCATTGAAAATTGTTTTTCTTAGATTCCTGACTCAGTTAAATTTGAAGACAGAGACATGAAACACATATAATTTTATCCAAAGTGGCTCACTGCATAAACATCCTTATTCACAGTAATAAATAATCACAAATAAATGTATTTAAATCCTGAAATAAGTAACTAAAAAACACTTCCTATGGCTTCAGAACTTCATTAAGAAACATTACGTTTTTTTGGTATTTAAGTAATCCAGTGAATTTTCCCTGTACGTCCATGTGTTTGTTGCAAAAAGGAGCTGCTAACAGCTGATTGGCTGCAGATTTAAAGGCGCCAACCTGCCAAAAGGTGAACAAACACGGGCTCAAGCTGCCGACACAAACAGCCGGTTGAGTCCTGAAGTGTCACACTTTGAGTTTTCCTCTCTCGTCGAGCCTCATCGGAGACGACACATTCAGATTCTCTCACTCAGCTGTTTCCTCGAGCCGCCTGAAACCGCCGGCGCAGCTGATGGAGCGGCGAAGCCCTCCTCGTTATTTACACATTATCTCATGTAGCCGACTCCGTCAGGAAGAGCTGGAGTTATTCATTGGCTTCTCTAATGAGAAGATTTTTTCACTCCCATGTTGTTGCTTCTCTCTGCTTCAGCTCGTTTGTCTCCAGAGAGATTTGTCACTTCCTGCGGCGAGCGGCGAGCGGCTCTCAGCGGAGGATGATTGAGACGAGCCGCCGTAGACACGAGGAAATGATTATCCAGGCGTTGTTTTCAATTTCTGCCTTTATTTTTTTTTTCATTCAAACACGAAATAATTTAAGAGAAAATTGAAAGGAGCTCACTGCGAATGTTACAATAATAAAATCATTACGTTTCAGGTTGGTGCCTCAATTTCTACAATAAATTAAAAAAGTTAGTTTGTTAGTTTGTTTGTGCAGTTTTCTTTTTGCAATAATTCCTCTTCAGCATGACGGCACAAGCTGCTGCAGGCGTCCCGTCCTCCGCGTTTCATCTCCAACCAACAACAACCAAGAATCAGCAGGAACTAGTCCTGACTTGCAAACTTATGACTCCGTTTCAGTTTGAAATATGAAAGAAGACGTTTCCAATCAGACCAGTTTAACATTGAAAGTGTGGTTCTTTACCTCACTGTACAAAATAAAAGCGGTTTGATCCACGTGGAGTCGGATGGAGTTGGATGGAGCCGGATGGAGCCGGATGGAGTCGGATGGAGCTGGATCGAGTCGGATGAAGTCAGATGAAGTCGGATGGAGCCGGATGGAGTCGGATGGAGTCGGATGGAGTCGGATGAAGTCGGATGGAGTCGGATGAAGTCGGATGGAGTTGGGGGAAGTCAGATGAAGTCGGATGAAGTCGGATGGAGTCGGATGGAGTTGGAGGAAGTCAGATGAAGTCGGATAGAGCCGTATGGAGTCAGACTGAGTTGGATAGAGTCGGATGGAGTCGGATGTAGCTGGATGGAGTTGGATTAAGTCGGATGAAGTCAGATGGAGTCGGATGGAGTTGGATGAAGTCAGATGAAGTCGGATGAAGTCAGATGAAGTCGGATGAAGTCGGATAGAGCCGGATGGAGTAGGATGGAGACTCTCTGCCCGGCCAGCTGTTGGAAGGCGTGGTCAGAGAGACGCCATGTTGGCCTCTCCTGCTTCACCTGCTTCACCTGCTTCCCCTCTGCTGCTGCTGCTGCTGCTGCTGCTGCTGTCTGTGTCTGTTAAACTTTAATGGGAAGTCAAACCCTCTGAGCTCAGGTGTCGCCGCCTGTTGCCGCCTCGCCGTCTGTGGTGTGAGACGAGGGACGAAGGTGAAGAGGACAAGTTTACGTTCAACAGGAGGGAATCTTAATTTATGTGGCTGCTTTATGGACAAAATGAGACCAACATGAGGTTGAATAATCTTGTTTTGTCGACAAATCTCCAACATTTCAAACTCTACAAATATAAAAATCTGCTCATATTCTGTTTTTTTTCATATTGTCAACAAATCCTGTGAGGAAACCAAAGCCTGATATATCTTCTTCCTCTGAGCCACAGAGCTCCATTGTTGTCCAGAAACGATTAAAAACACATTTATGAGCCTCGCTGTTGTTCTGGCTGACATGATGCTTCATTACAATGAACACACACTCTTTATTTTGACCCAATCATGAACCTTCCTGCTCTCAAGAGCCACAAATGTGAATAAATCTGCAGCTGAAAAACAAAAAACCCTCCGGTTTTAATCACATCTGTAATGCTGGTAATAATTTAAAGAAAATTACAAAGTATTTTGTAAAAATTTAACTATTTGTCACTGATTTTAAAGACTGAATCTTCAGTAGGAACCATCAGGCACAAACTGAGAGTCTCTGACAGAAAGGAGACATTTTGTTTTTGGTCTTTTTCATTAGATTTGTTGTCAGTAAGAAATAAAAACGCTCCCCGCTGTATCATTCAAACTTTGGATTGAATTTAGTTTGTCTATTACTTCAGTAATTTCACATTTCTGGTTGGAACAGGATGCTGACGGAGAACACGATGCTGCTCTGTGTTCATTACTGTCGGCTGGAAGGCAAACACACTTTCTGATGCACAGCAGCGACACAGAAGTGTGTTACAAACTTGAGTGAAGCAGAGTAGTCGAGTAAATATACTCACGTAAATTGCTGTGACTGGAAATTCACTGTTCTGGGTTCAGTCAGCTGTCAATTTAGTGACGACGATTACAGGAAACATGAGATTACGATGAGGGAGAGACGATGTTGACGTCAGAGGTCGGCTGGTCGTCGCCGCTCAGTGGAGGTCTGAGATGTTTTCTTCTGTCTGAGATGAACCTCCTCCTTTCATTTCTCACCTCCAGCTCCTTCTCCGTCTCCTTCAGCCTCAGATCTCCTCAACAGGCCTCAACCCACATGGCCTCATTTCTGTGCCTGGATGCCATGGCAACAGGGAGCTGCTGAGGTGATGATGCAGACATGCTGATGGTGTAGGTGACTTAATCGAGTGTAACTCTGACGGAGGCTGAGTGTGTGTGAGGTGAACGTGGCTGTAATAAACTCTCAGCTGCGTGTGACTGAACAGGTTTCATAAAAAGGAAAAAGCTTCTGACCTTCCAGTCGACCTGACGGCGTTTTGATCCGCAGCTACAGTTCATCTTTCGATCTTAATGGCTGGAAAGCAGCGTTTCCTTCTCTGCTCCTCGTAAACAGCAGTGAAGCTGCTAATCTGCTAGCTGAGCTTTTTCAGCCTTTTTCCAGTCGTCCGAAACAAAGTGTTGCTTCTGGCCTGAAGCGGCTGAACGGAGCCGACCGTCCTCATACAAATGCAAATGAACTCTGCTCCTCTTTGAGAGTTTGTTGTTGTAAAAAAGGGAAAACTACGTGAACATCAGCCTGCATGTGCATCAACTTCACCTTTATATTCTTATTATATTAAATATACAGACTCTTGTTGTTCTTTGAAACCTGTTTTGTGGGAAAAACTTTTACTTTTGTCTCATTATTCACCCAACTGGTGGCTTTTTAAAGGTATTTGTACTAAATTTCAGCTCATGTCAGACAGTTTTTGAAGTCAAACTGTTGCATTATGGACATAAAACATGCAGACTGTTCATGCATTAGATTGCTGCTAACTGTAGCTCACCTGCCATCAGCAAACTGTTTCTGTCTTCAGAGATAAATGGAGCTTTAAAATGCTCATTGTTTCATCTGCATTGTGTTATTTAAGCTTCACATTCCTGCAGAAAAACTGAATTAAACCAGGAAGAAAAGGTTTGTCAAAGACTTTATGACTCAGCTGCTGAGTCATGAAACACTCAGCTGGTTTCAAGAAAAACACGACTGCAATTCCCTCTGAAACACAAATTATCATCATTTTATCCAGCGGTTTGAAGTAAATAAGTACCAACACTTCATTAATGTACTAAAGTGGAGTTTTCAGGTCTGTACTTTTCTTTAATATTTATTTTTCTGGTAACTTTTTGCTTTTATCCTCTTTCTTTAACACAAACATCCGTTCTTTCTTCTCTACCTGCTTTAAAACAAGCTGGTTCCTTCAGTTTTAGTGCATCTGAGGATCAGAATTGAGATTTTTTACTTTGCACTGTCGTGTCGCCTTCCTAACATCCAGATGAAGTGAAGACATGAGGGGAAGTGAGCGTAGGTTTGGCTCAGGACTGAACAATCAAACAAAGGCTTAGTCATTTCTGTGGTGAAGACGTCCCGCTGTGTGCTGAGACTTTATCCTCATTATTCACTATAAAAGCTCCCGTAGTCCCTCCTTTTCCTTTCGGGGAAGACAAATCTGGGCTTCATTCATGCCCGTGTAGCTGCTGTGTGCTGTTCATCACGCATATAGCCTCCATGCATCTCCTGTAACCGTGACAGCGGCTGTTTGAGCTGATTTACTGCCCGTGTGTGTGTGTGTGTGTCATCATAAGTTGACTTCAGGGTCCTTGTGTGTGTTCATGCACGTGGCGTTCAGTCATTATTGATGCAGGACGACCCTGAGGACGGCGGCTGTGATGACTCGCTGCAGCTTTAGCGTTTATCAAAGGGTCGTTTGCTGCAGATGTTTACAGTACGACGGTGAAGGATCTGATGGTTATGGAGCCGGAGTGAAAGATTATTGCATAGTTACACGTTAAATATTAATTTGATGGAGAAAAAAAGAGCTATAGATCCTAAATCAATACATAAAGTCGTCCTTGTTTGTTAAAAAACATCCAAGTCTGAGTTCTTCAGGCTCCTCCAGCAGACTTAAAGCTCTGACCCAGTTTGGTGACTGGCTAAGTGGGTTTCTCTGGTTTTGGTTTCCTACTTTTCTCAACCAGCCTGTCACAACAGATTTGCACCAAAGCTGCAACTGACAGCTGTTTTGACGATTAATCTGTTGTTTTATTGATAATTAATCGTGTAAAAAGAGGAAAAAGACATTTTTTATTTCAAGAATTTTATCTGGAGAGCAAAACCTTTTTCCTCAGCTTCTTATACGAAGCTCCTTTTAATTTATTTGACGTTAAATATTGGTGGGATGCCCCTTTATGTGATCCGCATGTAAACAGAGTGATTTCCTGGACTGCAGCTGGAAGTCTGGTCTCACAGCCTCAGACCGTCTCAGAGTCCAGGCAGCCTGGAGGTCCGTGATGCAGGTGATGACTCACACAGCCGGGCTTCCCCCTCCGCCTCGTCCCGTCTCAGCTCGGTTTAATGTCTCAGGATACCACACACACCACACACACACACACCACACAGCCCACTGAGGCTCTGCTGAGCACAAATAATGGAAAATGTCATTTATGTAACACTGTAAATAACAATTAGTTCCATGACTCTGGACAAGAAAGGTTAGTGCGCATTCACATGAGTTTTTTTGTGCCGTTTTAAAGCTAAAAATAGAGATAAAATTGGTTCACTTCGCTTGTCCAACTCTCACCCTTGGTTGAGGATGTTTAACTGGCATTTACAGTATGAAATATAAGTAAAAAACAGAATAAGCTGTCAGTGTCAGTGGAAGGTTTTCATCAGATTTAAGGACGTTTTCTGTTTGGGGGATGTTAGTGTCTGTGTGAAAAAATAAATACCTCCGAGCCGTTAAAATTCAGAGAAGAATATTCATAAAACGCCGCCTCATTGCTTAAAGATTAGAGGAACGTTTCTCTTTCATCCGACTCTCATAGCTAATTTCTCATGCTCATAATCGTCAACGTTCTGTCCAAGATCAGGAATTTCTTTTGATCAAAGCGCAGAGAAAAAGACTTCAGCTCGCAGTGTGTTTTTGTCGTGACACGCTTTCTTGCACATCCAGGCCTCAGTGCATTGTGGGAATTCTTGCAGAGGAAATGGAGTTATGATCAGAAACACCACGAATCCGTAAAACTCTGCGATGCTGCAGCTCAGCATTGTGGTGCTTCGAGCTGAATGCTAACATGCTAACATGCTGTTGATCAGGTGGACTGTTTACTGTTTGGCTGCTCTCTTACTTTAGCATTTAGCATTTAGCTACTTTTGCTTTTAAGTGTGTTTAAGTGGAGCTGAGGCTGATGGGAAAGATGTTCTGACTAGGGCCGGGACTTTAACGCGTTAATTTCGATCAATTAATTATAAAGATTTTAACGCGATAAAGATTTTAACGCG
>JAQMCX010000033.1:1041811-1051968 GCA_029814765.1 Acanthurus leucopareius
TAATTTCGATTAATTAATTACAGACCCTATAATTAACGCGATTAAAAATTTTAATCGAGTCCCACCACTAGTTCTGACATATTTAATCCTTTAAAACTGGTTGAAAATTTGAGGAATTACCAAATTTCTTCTCCTTTTTTCCAACAATGTTAAGATATTTCAGTCTGGAACAAAGTTGGAGCAAAGTGGGAACTTAATGTAAATCTTAGCATATTTTTTTATGTTAAATGTTATTAAAATACATCAAAATGAACTGAGAATCTCTCCGTATCTTTAGCACATCCTCAGCATCCCAGCATGCCGTGTTGCAACCTCAGGCCTGATGTTCAGCATCCCTGCTTCAGCGTACAAATGAAGCCTTTAAAAACGTCCAGATTTAATCGTGTTTCCAGCGTGTCAGCGCGGCTCTTTTGCAGTGATGGATGCCTTGTTTTCGGATCCTCCTGCAGCGACGCGCCCTCACTGACTTGTAGCTGAGAAGAGCAACATATGCTCTCTAATAACATAGCAGGTGCTCTTCCCAGTGCATGCGGCGAAACAGACTTGCTATGGTGTGTTCAAAGTCTTCCTCCCAAGACTGTTATGCAGCCTCTTTTTTTTTTTCTCTCCCCGTCTCCGCCCATCAGCTCTGCATTTGTGCTGAATTGCAGAAAAGTAGCAGCTCTTATGAAGCTTCACCTCATGAGTTTTTGTCTCATGTTGTTCCAGCGCTGAACAAAGCGAGTGTGTGTGTGTGAGTGTGTGTGTGTGTGTGAGTGTGCAGACAGATGAGGGACCTGGGCGTGCTGCTTCAGGGCCTCTCCTCTAAAGGCATCTGGTGCCCAGTTGGAGAGCCTCATGATGCCTGATGAAATCACAGCTGACATTTTGAAAACAGAACGCGCCCGGCACAGCAGATGAAGCGTAGCGGCTGAGAGATTATGTTTGGTTCAGAGGCGAATATGCTGAGATTTTCTCACCTTTTTTCTTTTTTTTTTTTTTACTTTGCTGTCTTTCCCTCTTTGCATCTTTCCATCCGTTCTGTTTCCCATCTTTCTGCTCCAGCGACCTTTCCTGGCTCATGATCGGATGTTAAAGCATGCATGTCACACAGGAGCAAACTGAAAATTGAGTGCAGCGAGGGGAGATTACAATCCAGAGGAACATGACACACACACACACACATTGTTTCCTATCTGTTAAAATATTCAATGATGCCTGATGCTGCGTCGCCAAACGCAACATACGCGGCTGTTCCAGGCTTCCATCCCGATCAGCTGCGATAACAGCGATGAATATTTCACTGTTGCAGAATGTGGAATGTGGGTCGCGACGAGGAAGCGAGGCCTTCCGGGGAGCGCCATAAATATCCCTCTCCCTGGTTTTAATGGCTATGCTTTATTAGAGCTCAGTGCATGTGTGTGTGTGTGTGTGTGTGTGTGTGTGTGTGTGTGTGTGTGTGTGCAGCTCACAGTAACAGGTCCATGGAAACCCAGAGGAGCTCCGAAGAGCCTGAGGCGAGGCGTCGCTTCATGTGCAGTCTTTGGAGCAAGAGAAATTTCTCCTTATTTTCATTGCATCAGGCGTTGTGGGGTTCCTCATAATGAAGAAAAAAAAGTGTATTTGTGTCGGTAAAATGCAGATGGAGAGAAAAGGAAATGTAAAAAAAAAGGAGAGGAAAGACTCATGCTGTGCTCGTGTGTGTGTGTTCTGTTATCAGTCGCCTCGTTCGACGGCGCCGCATGCTGGGAGCACAAAATGTTTTAGTCACACCTCTTTTTAAGAAGGTGAATCGAGGTGAAACTCAAGATGCTCGCCGGGTTTTAATCTGTTAACTCTCCTTCTTTGCTTAATGAGATGGAGATGAGGGGACGGAGCCTCCCTGGATCGACGCCGGTCTTTGCTAGCATGCAGAATACAGAGCATCTGTGACAGTTTATCTCTACAGCGAAGCAAAGCCTCGTGGGTGGCGAATCAAAGTGAAACTGGAACTTCCACGCTCTTCTCCTGATGTAAAGAAACATCATGCAAAAGTTTAAATATGCAAATCCTGCAGCTCACTCTGTTTGTCCGGAGAGAGGAGTCGTGTAAAATGACGTCACAGCCTTGTTTGCTTAATATTTCTGTGTTCAGCTGCAGTTTCAGAGCTCAGTGTTTGAAATACAGCAGAGATTAAAGCCAGAAAGTTTGAAATATTTCATTAGATGGTGACAGAAACCAGCTGGACGTCAGGACTCTTTTGCCAGAAAAAGACGTGAATGTTGGGGTTTTTTTGTGAATGGTGTAAACGTTGGATAAATGAGTGGATGTCAGAAAACACAAAGAGCTCAGAAACGTTCACATCTTCTCCTTGGACGTCATCTCAGTATGTTATCTCCTCATCTGGTCCATCAAAACCACATTCCTCCTGCAGGAATGCTGTCAGACTGTCAGACTGTCACCTCACACAGTAGCCTTCACATGTTTCTCACTCTGTCACTGTTGTCACTCCACTGATGTCTGCACGGTTCGTAAAGAGCTTCACCCTCGGCCTCATAACTCAAGTAAAAGCTGCCAGAACATATCAGAGCAGCAGTGAACAGCGTTCTCTCATTAAGAGCCTCTCGAAACAATTCGTGCACGTTGTTTCACTTGATAAACTGATTTGGTTCAGTCATGAATCTGTTGTTGTTTCCTCTGCAACAATGGGAAGTAATTAACCTCCTCCTGCTGGATGTTAATTACTGTGGTGGACCAGATTTTAACAGATCCAATCAAAGTGTTCAACAAGCTCAGATTACAAGGAGAGTGTTTGATGACACCTGGCAGGTACGAACATGCGGGAAAATATTCATATTGTTTATAAAATAACACGCTTTTAACACCACAGTAATGAAGCAGTAACACAAGGGAGATAAGAGAGATTAAATTACTTGAGTACTGTTCAATTTTGAGGTAATACTCTACTTAAGTATTTCAATTTTCTCCTTCTTTACATTTACATAAAATTTAGAGATAAATATTTTACTTTTTACTCTATTTACTATGCAGATTATGAACACAAATAGAAAATATAATCAACAAACAAAGGTAAAATCCAGGTAAAACCTATAATAATCTAAGCAGTATATTAGGTAATATAAATTATATATGATAATGTATAAATATGTTTAAATGAAGTTTCATAACTGCAGTGTTTTCACACATTGATGCATCAGTTATCGTTGTCTAACAGATTTATTCTCTATAATGGGATATTCTGCAAAATCAGTGCAGTTTCTCTTTGAAATTAGGTAAAATTTTAAATGCAGGTGTTTTACTTGAAGCAGAGTATTTCTACAGTGTTGTGGTACCACTTTACTCAAGTAAAAGTTAAGAGTAATTTTTTACTCGTGTGTGTGGTAAAGTCTTGTGATGTACGCCGGCTCTTAGCTTAGCATGTTAGCATGTTAGCATGTTAAAATTCCTTTAATAGCTTAAAAAAACCAAAGAGTTCAGTTGAATCTTTGGTCATAAAACGAAGTATTTCAACCTGATTAAAAAAAGTGACAAAGTTAGATGATCATCAGATATACTTAATTGATAAATTGATCGTTTGCATGCACTGATGCATCAACGTCATTTATCACAGGAACATTTCATGTTAATTACATGAAGCAGCCGTGTTTCTCCGTCCAACGAGGAGCCTCACAAAACTACTGAGTTCCTTAAAAATAGATCCAGCAGCAGCAGCAACATGTGTGTGTGTGTGTGTGACGGTATGCATGGGTGTAACCATGCGTGTGTGTGCTATATGCTGTATGTTTATGTGTGTGTGTGTGTGTGTGTTTGAGCTGAGGGCTGACAGAGATCCAGTGTGAGAGGATTTCCAAAGGCGGCCATTAGCCAGATGCACATGAGAACACATCACAGGCTGCATGCTAAACATATTTTAACTCATGTCTGCTCCATCAGATGGGAGGTGCTGTGTGTGCGTAGCGTTTGTGTGTCAAAGCCGGCTCTTATTTTCTGTGTGTGTGTGTGTGTGTGTGTGTGTGCATCAAAACGTACCTTCAGATCTATTTCTGGCTGTTGCCAGGCTTCGGCGTCACTTATGGAGGAAAACGTTGGCTTCAGGGAGATTCAGTCACTCAGTTTCTGACTTAATGTTCTTCATCACAAACTTCACTGAATCTCTTTGTTTTCTTTGATTCTCAGAGATTTTTGTTTCTCGTTCGGAGAATAAAACTTTTACGCTTTTTACACGAGGACGAAAGAACAAACACGCTCGTGTTTAAAGGAACAGAATAACAAAACCACAAAGAAGCAGCTTTTTTGTCCAAATATGTGTGAAAATACAAGAATACGACTCCAGTTTTACAATGAAATTGTAAAATGGAATTAAGAAGGTCTGGGTGATAAATTCAGACATATAACTGGAAGAATTTTTTACATTCTGGTCAATATTTATTAGATATATAAATCAGAATTATGCCCATTTTAAAGCATCCTGAAAACGACTGAAGCCTGAGGAAACCAGAGGCTCAGAAAACGTCTCTAAGTTCTTTCAAACAGGTTTTAATGGCATAAAAAATGTAAAAAGAACCAAAAATTTAAACAATAAATTTTTCAGGTATGTTTTATCTGCCTGAAAAGCACACAGAGGTTAGCTTTTCTTTTATCGTGTGCACACAGTTAAGCTCTATAATCAGGGATGATTATCAATATTTCAGTTGCTCTTCTCTGTTTTTTTGTTAAATTCAGCAGGAAACTGAAGATAAACTTGTTCAAAACCTTTTTGATTGAAGCATTTTTCCAGTTTCTCACCATGTTTCCATCATCAGTGTTTTTGTTCACCGTGTTTTCGACTCATTGAAGGTGTCGTGTTGTCCTGGTTCACTGATCAGAGATCAGTTTGTGCCTCAGTGTTCTTCACGTTCGTCTGACTCGCCGTCTGAGCAGGAAACAGCTGTTGGACTAATTAATCTGATCTGACGGGGAAATGTGACATCAGTGTTGCAGTAATGCCTGGATTCACGCCTGCTGTCTCCTCCCTGTTGTGGGACTCTCATGTTTGTGTGTGTGTGTGTGTGTGTCAACATATAATTCATGTTTACATATGCTGTGTAAATATGTATGTGTGTGTGTGTGTGTGTGAACGTAACATGACTGACAGTTACACATGTTTAAGTCAGAACAGAAACAATCGCAGATGTTGTTTCTGTTTCTTTTTGTTCTGAATTTAAACTTTCAATCATTTGTGTTTAAGAAAGTTTAAAGCTGATTGTTTCTTCTTCTTCTGTCTGATGAACCTGATAAAGATCTCAGCTCAGAGTTTTCAGACCTTCATAACGCTTCTGTAAGTGATGCATCATAACTTGTTTCTGTCCCTGTAAACCTGCTTCATGTCGTCGTTCTCTGCTCTAAAAGTTCTCATGTTTGCGACCTTTGAACCCTGAATGACAGACCAGTGAAGTCTGGTTTGCATGAGATGCTTCTGTTGCATGTTTTGTTTTAAACAGTGAAACGTGTCGAAATCAGTGACGATTTTAGTTTTTTAGAACAATAAATTAAGTTTAAATGTTCGTTTAGTGATAATTTTAGGTTGTTTTAAATATTTACAACTCCAACATTTATCTCCTCTGCTAAAAATGATCTTAATAAGATGAAAAATATCAGTTTAAACTCAGAGGAGAAGTTATATGAAACGTGTCCTTCCAAAGAAAGGCCATAAAAGCAGTTACACATTAAGAGAAAGACTGAACACAAACACAACTTTGCATATTTGCAGCGCGGCAGAAAACGTTCCTGCCAAAGTTCAGCCGAACGTAAAAACCTGCTCTCGAATCAACCTTCAGAGATGATTCTCCTCATGAAACGTCTCTCTCAGACTCATGAGGGACGAGGTCGAGGCTCTGATGTGAGCGGCAG
Organism: Acanthurus leucopareius; assembly: GCA_029814765.1. Taxonomy (NCBI): domain Eukaryota; kingdom Metazoa; phylum Chordata; class Actinopteri; order Acanthuriformes; family Acanthuridae; genus Acanthurus; species Acanthurus leucopareius. The sequence continues at coordinate 1,047,680 of JAQMCX010000033.1, forward strand.
CTGCAGGATGGAGGAGCGAGGTCAGCGGTAACCACGGTGACAGCCTCACCTCGCTCCTCTGAGGGCGGCGGCGGAGACAGAGAAGCCTGAAGATGTGAGAGACGAGAGGGAGGAGAGATCACAGATCAGAACAACAAAACACTTCATTTAAAGCTGCGAAACTCAGCGTCAGTTCGCCGCCGCCGCCGCCGCTGCCACAACTCCGGGCCTCTGCACCATATTGTCTCGTCCCGCCTGTCACCTGCTCGAGTTATTTCACAGCTCCGGCGATGCCAGAGCCGAGAATAAAGGCTTTTTTGTTTGCAAGAAATCTCTCAGCCTTGCATTTTTTCTAACTTTGGGGCTTTTCTGGGTGTCTGCTCCTCTCCCCCCCCCTCACTCGTCCTCTCACAGTCGTTAGTCATTCGCTGTGATTGTTGAGTGTGATGACTTGGCAGCGGAGGAGCCTCCCCCTTCCCAACACTCCTGCAGAGATGAGTCCAACGATCTGTCCAGAGCGCTGCGTGTCTCCTCGGCTACGCTGAGCTGGGAAGGTTGACAGCGAGTGACGAGAGCTTCGGACAGAAGAGAACCGAGGAGAGGGAGGAGGAACGGAGGAACGGAGGAACGGACGGGGAAAAACAGCGTCAGAGCGTCGACCCGCCTGCCAAAGTATGTGACACCCTCGCACGGCCCATCGCTGGCCCCCACCCAGCTCCCACTGAGGGGGGAGCACTGGGTGGAGGAGGTGGTGATGGAGGGGAGGGCTGGATAAACACAACATGTCTGTGGCTGGATGAGGAGCAGCAGCTTCACCAGATGTTCAGTTTCAACATGTATTTGCATTGAACAGCAGACGAGTGAACGTGCAGCAGGTCCGAGCTCAGTCTGACGGACACGGAGAACCTTTTTAAAGGTCTGATGTCGATTTAAAGGAGTTGAAGTGTTTCACACTTTAAGAAAACGAACCTGCTGTCAGACCTCTGAGTCACAGCTGAGCTACAGATCATTTTAAGTCACTTATGTCTCCATACTGATGTTTGGAAGCTGTGTGGTGTTTCAGGAAAGACTTTTGGTGACTTTGTGAACAGAAACAAAATCTCCTCTGCAGTTGAAACATGTGTGTGAGCGTCGGTGAACATGTGTGTGTGTGTTTGAGCGTCAGTGCACGTGTGTGTGTTAGCGTCAGTGAGCAGGTGTGTGTGAACGTCGGTGCAGGTGTGTGTGTGTGTGTGAGCGTCAGTGCAGGTGTGTGTGAGCGTCAGTGAACGTGTGTGTGAGTGTCAGTGAATGTGTGTTTTTGCGTCAGTGAGCAGGTGTGTGTGTATGTGTGCGTCAGTGAGCAGGTGTGTGTGTGTGTGTGCGTCAGTGAGCATGGGTGTGTGTGTGTGTGTGTGTGTGTGTCCGGTCGGTGAGTCTGCGGTCGATGATCTTCAGTCTGAACGTTTCATCATGTTTCAGAGTCTCTTGTGTGAAGAAGAACCTTCAGTTTTGTTCAGAGCAGCTGTGTAAAGACATGAAAATAAAGCCACGGGGCTGCGTGTGTGTGTATGAGTGTGTGTGTGTATGTGTGTGTGTGTGTGTGTGTGTGTCACACTTTGGCTCGGCTCCGGTGAGAGCAGACAGTTGACAGGCTCAGTGTGGGAGAGTTCAGACAGGCGTCAGTGGCGACAACAAGGGCAACGTTACCGGTTACTGAGGTTACATGAGCAACACGTCAGTGTGTGTGTGTGTGTGTGTGTGTGTGTGTGTGTGTGTGTGTTTTAGTGGAGTGTGGGATTAAAATGACCAGATTCTCTCTGGTTGTTTATGAGCAGCTGCAAGTCAGAAAACAGTTTTCTTGATTAAGTCCGATGTTGGAGGAAGTACTCACATCTTTGACTAAAAGTATCAGTACTAAAGTATAAAAGTACTCTGTTACAAGCAAAAGTCCTGCATTTAAAACCTTAAACAAACACATACAAGTATGAGCATTAAAACATATTTTAAGTTCTTGTTATGCAAAACAGATTATGTCAGAAATTATAAAAATAGATTATTGGATTATAATTAAGAGTTGACGAAAAAAGTAGCAGAAAATTAAAATATCCGGATAAATCCAAAGTAATCTGCAATGATACTTAAGTATATAACTTGTTTTTGTGTTTATGTCTCTTTATTGGTGAACTAAGTTTAACTTCAACTGAAACTTTCAGTCAAATTCATTTATTTACAGAATATCAATATACAAATACTGTGATTATTCGAGTAGTTTTAAAGCAAAAAAACAGATTTCTGTCTCTTTTTTGTGAGAATTTGCTGCTTTTCTCTGTTTTCATATCAAAGTTCATTTGTAACTTCAGGTTTTAGACAAAACACAACATTTAAAAGCATCAATTTGGCCCAGAAAAACAGCGCCGGACGTTTCTCATTGATTGAGACGATAATCATCAGATTAATGACGATGAAAGAAGTCGTCGCAGCGTCGCTTCAAAGCTCCGACTCTCCCCACTTTTACGACGTGTTGAGACAACTGTATTTTTAGCCGCACTGAAATATTGATACCATCAAACGGTGAAGCATTAAAGTTTCAGTCTGAGCTGCACGGCTGCCTGAGCACTTCACTCTCCAAAGAAACATTCAAACCGGCCCTCAGTTCTTCTTCATGTTCCTCTGTTACGTTCGAGCAGATGAGCTGCTTCCTGGCGCCACATCGTGATGTGGGACCTCCAGAAAAAACACATGAAGGAAAAACACGTTTTATTTGTCATAAAACAACAATTAGAAGATGTTCGTCCTGGGAGGATTATCAGCCTGAACACAAACCGGAGGAACGAGGCGGCGAGCGTGCAGCGATGCTCTGATTGGCTCTGACCTAGTTACCAATTAACAAGGCTGCATCAAAGCCGTCGCCACAGTGGGGTTATTGTGCTAATGATGAAGCCATTTCTGTGTTTTTACCTCGTGTGCCTCTTAATGACATCATGTAAAACAGAGTGTGAGAGGCTCGTTTTTACCGACTGAAGTGAAGTGGACGTTCGTGTCAGGTTGTTTGTTTGTAAAAGGCCTTTAAAGCACATTAACACCTTTAAAAATACAAGTTTCTCTCTATTGATGCAGGAAATAAAAGGATTTTCAGCTCTGAAACAAGACTTGCAATCTTTTCTTTTTCTTGTTATAAATATTCCAGTTTCCTCTCATTAAGAGGTGCTTTTTTTAAATCAGGCAACATTTATTTGGAGGAGGTGAAAAGTGAATCTTTAGAGGCTCAGCAGAAGTTTGCGACCTCCGACGGTGGGTTTTATTCTCCGAGGCCTCGCTCTGTATTGTCTCCCTGTCAGCGGTGAGGGTCCGCGGGGCCGAGGCACTCCGGGTGAATCCCGAATGAGTCGGGCCTGTTTCATTGTATTCAGCCCAGAAAAGCAGTGGGATTTAGAGCTCCTCGAGAAAAATAGCAAACTCTCCGGAGAGCCGGACCTGGACGCTCCAAACTTTTGGCTGTGAGCTGCATTTTGATTCGGTGTGTGTGTGCGTGTCTGTGTGTGTGTGTGTGTGTGTTGGGGGGGTTTAGCCGCGGGTCGTGTTTTGTTATCTTGTGCCGTGTTGTGCCGTGTTGTGTTGTGTGAGGCTGTTTGTTATGCAGCATGTGTTCTGCACTGATATCAGCATCAAGGTGGTCTGCTGTGAGCGGCAGGGCCGAGTGTCGTCCTGTTTCTGAGACACAAACACACATTTTACACCCAAATAATGAGACTGAAAGACTGCTGTTAAAGAATTGCAGCACTAAACATTGATTATGCACTTTCTTCTGGAGGGACGGAGCATTTTTGGGCGACATGATGTTGGTGTTGGAGTGTTTCACCGCTCAGTTTCTGCCTGAGAGGTTTTCTAATGACTCTGAGTCTGAATTTGTTTCTGTTTTTCGGTGTGAAATGAAAATCGGCGGATGTGAGTGAGTCCGTGTGGAGCAGCTGTCCTGCATGCACTTTTCATCCTCTGCGTTGATCAAATAGCTTAAAAAAAAGAGACAATCTATTAATAAAATATGTTTTCTTTCATCTGCAAAGAGAGAAAAGTGAAGGTTTTTTATTCGTTGACACACAGCGACGCTCGTTCTCGAACATTTTACTCCAGTTTCTGCACGATGCTTCCTTACCCCCCCGATCCCACAGTCACCGAATGACCTTGAAGCTTAAAGAAGCTGTGTGTGTGTGTGTGTGTGTGTGTGTGTGTGTGTGTGTGTGTGTGTGTGTGTGTGTGTGTGTGTGTGTGAGGTGAGAAAACACACAGAGACACACACAAAATTATGTCAAAAACAGATTTTAGAGATT
>JAQMCX010000033.1:1058842-1080885 GCA_029814765.1 Acanthurus leucopareius
ACACACACACACACACACACACACACACACACACACACACACACACACACACACACACACACACACACACACCTGTATGTTTGTGTAAAAATCTGTTCACCTGCAGTCGAAGCTGTTTCCGTCAGGTGAGAAAGACTCAGAGAGTCATTGGTGGGTGATGAGAGAGAGAGTGAAAGGACCAGATAGTCAGGTCTCATTCTTTAGGCCGCCCTCCCCCTTCCTCCCCCTTCCTCCCTCCTTCCTCCTCCTCCGTCCTCCTCCTGCTGTCACTCCACTCTCTCCCCTCATTGTCGCTGGGCTCCTGCCTGAACACAGGTGGTTTCCCTCCTGTCAGCGGGGGGGATGTGGAGGAGAAAGCTGCAGATCAGCAGGACGAGAGCGTCGCGCAGGAGCAGCTCGGCTCAGTGAGTGCAAACAGCTTTTCATCTCGGCTCGGTGACAGAAAAACTCTGTTTATGTCGGGAAATAATCAGCTGTTGTCTGAGTCGCTCAGGGAGGAGCTGTGTGTGTGTGTGTGTGTGTGTGTGTGTGTGTGTGTGTGTGTGTGTTTTGGGTTGTTGATCTTAGTAACTCTGGAAACATGCATTAAGAAGCTGCTGTGATCCTGCTGGTTTTGATTCATTGCACCTGTTCTTTACAGCATCTGAAACTGTGTGTTAGTTTAATTTCTTGTTTCCTGAGCGGTTTGTTAGCAGTTAGTTTGGCTCGGCCATCTTGTTTTTTGGGGCCATCAGTGGCTGAGAGGTCGGTGTGCATCCTGACTGACGGATCTCTGTATTTACGCCTTTTCATTCACAAAGTGGCTCCACCTTAAAACATTGTCTGTTTAACTGTAAACTGGACCAAACTTAATTAAATGAAACTTGTGCTTTGTTGAAGTAGAATTAAAACGAGTGATTGTCACCGAAACTCTTCACTGAGGTGATAAATTAAGTGAGAAGTTGATTAACTTTCAACTTCTGTTTGAAACCGGTGGAGTCGCCCACTGCTGGACATTAGAGGGAATGCACGTTTCAGGCTCTTTAGCATTAGCTTAGCTTCTTCTTCTTCTTTAATCTTTTATTTTTTTGCAATGTTCACTTTTATATAACAGGAAAGTTTTGGATTTACAAGCATGTGGTCATTCAGGAATTTTATTTCCATAGACGAAACACTCTGCTGTATCTCAGTTTAGATCATGTGACCTATTTCACAACCTTTTACCTGTTTAGCAAGAGGTTTGAACCTCCAGGGTTGAAGAAGTTCACATCAGTGTCACCTCCCGTTTACAGGCTGCTGACAGAAGAGAGCGACATTGAGAGAAAGAAATGAGTGAAAAATTGTTTTTCATGTGCAGATTATTGAAGGATGCAGGGATGAAGTGGTGCAACATGTTCTGCTTGTTGCTGCTGTGTGATGGGTTGTAAATCACCACACAGGTTTAAAAAATGCTGCTTTCAGCCTTTTTATCTCCAAACCAGAGTTCACTCAGAGATTTTAACTCTGACGACACTTTTACACTGAAGAGGATCTTAATGCTGAGGTGCTGTTAGCTGATGTTCGGCCTGATGTTTGACCAGATGTTTGACCAGATGTTCGAAGCCTCTGAAGCTTCTTGTTGTCATGTGACTCTTCTTCTCTCTTATCTGTGATCATGGAATTTACAGTCCTGCTAATGTCTGCATCGTTTTTTCTTTTACCTGCTGAACTTTAACAAACACCTGTGGTGCCACTAAACTGCGAGGAAGGAGATGAAGGATTCACTTTTGGGATTAAATTAATCTGCAACTAATTTAATAATCTGTCATTTTTAAAGCAAAACAACAAACAGCTGTTGTCTTCAGCTTCTCAAACATCAGGACGCTTTTCTGGGTCACATGTGATAGAATAGGAAGCAGAATATCTTCATGTTTGAAATGTCAGTTAAATGAAATAAGCAGTTTAAATGCATCTCGATTTGGGCTGTTTGAGATTATAAGGAGCATTTTTAAAGCAGCGTAATGTTTTTGTATATGTATTTATGTTTGTAACAGTGCAGAGAGTCAGCTGGCAGAAAACTCTGTTGTCATTAAATGGAAGCACGTCTCTGCTGCTGCTGCGTTCAAAAACTGGATCAAGCTGCAGAAAATGAGACGACGGTCCGATGAGGTTTTCCTGAAATCTGTCAAACACTCAGGAAACTCTGGATCACATGGAATTCTTTATATTTGCTCCTGATGAGGAGTTTTGTTCCACCTTTGTTGGACTTTTTGCCAAAATCAGTGTCCAGTTTGAGTCAGATGGACCTGATGAATGAGAGTCTGGATGAAATGACTCCTTCCTCCTTTTTTCCCTCTCAGATTTCTGCAGCTCGCCGTTCTGCGCCGCCTCGGATCAAAGTGTTGCTGTCATGTTCTCCAAAGGCCACGTCGCTCCAGGCAGCGTCTCCCCCCCCCACAGTACATCTTGTACATCATTATAAACCTTTAGTTCCTCGGAGCCGCTCGTGTTGTAATGTCCACACTGATTTAGGTCAAGCTGTGGACTCGCTGAAGGCGGCGACGGGCTCGATCACCGTCATGTAACACTTGGCTCTGTGAGACTCTGAAGGCCTGAAGGTCTGAATGTGACTCGAAGTCGATATCTGTGTGTGAGTTTTCAAACAGCTGCCTGAAGGAAGCGATAATCTAACAACACCGGACACTGTACATGATGTTATTACAGATCTGTTTTTCATCTGGATGATTTGATATCTTTCTAATTATCAATAAATCCCATAAGAAGTCAAAAATTAGTGATGAATTTATTGGAAAACAAGTAACATCGGTGCATCAGAGCCTGATATTTTCTTCCTCTTCTTGTCTGTTTTTGTCCAGAAACTATTAAAACTCATCAATGAGCTGCAAAGTTGCAACAGCCGACATGTTTCTTTATCACCATGAACATCAGCTTGTTGACATTGTCGTGTTAGCATATTAGCATGTTAGCATGTTAGCATGCTGATGCTGTGAAGCCTCACAGAGCCACTAACTTGACTGCAGTCTGTTTTATCATAATTGTTTCATTAGATTGTCTGGAAATGAATCAACACGCTTTCTCACACTTTTATCAAGTGACATTTGATCAAACTGAAGCATGTAATCACATTTTCTGGCAGTTATTCTGTTAACAGGCGACAAACGTCTCGGTTCTGGATTGCAGAGCACATTGGGATTGTTTTTTCATGTGGTGGAGTTTAACTCAACTATCCTTTATTCTGGCCTGTGGAGGCTGTGTGATATCGACTTCTGTGGTTTTAACTTTGTAAAACAACTCTGTTCCTTCACTGCTACTGTGAATTCAACACAAGTTAATTTAATCTGACAAACCTGCTTCAAAGAGTCATAAAAACACAAAAGAAATCCTCTTATGTGGAGAAAAAAGAAGAAACCGTAACGTCATTTTAATCCTGAAACTTTGCTGTTTCACAGCTTCAGCTTGAGCCTGTTGAAACAGTTAAAACATTAAACATTCCTGTTAATGATTAGCTTCAGGCTGTACCTGCAAAATTATTCATCGTGCTCAGAAATTCAGCTAATGATGTCGTTACATTGATTGAGTGATAAGTGTGTGTGTTGCTCAGTTCCCACGGTGAGAAGTTATGTAATTCAGTGATTCTCTCTCCAACCTAACGGCCTCTTTTCTCTTCTTTTTCTCTTCCAGAGCTGAAAAAACAGAAGTTTTAAGTGAAGACCTACTGCAGGTATTAATGAATCAAGTGTGTGTGTGTGTGTGTGTGTGTTCAGCATCTTCCTGCATGATTTTTGCTGCTTCTCATAAGAAAAAAATCATTATTGGTGCAAAGTATTCAGCGTGCATTTAATGACTTTTTCAAAAGGCTTCAGGCAACATTAATCGAGCCTCTTTGTGAGACAAAAGCCTGAACGTCCCCACTGATTGACTCGGGGAGCAGAACTGTAATTGATCTGATCGACGGCGCCCCCGGTGGCAGTCGCATCAGTTCCACTGCGTTGGTTCGGTAATGAAATGAGAGGCATTTCAGTGAGACAGGTAATGTTCTTGAATGAGTGTCAGCGGCTGAGAAAAACCTTGTTTTGATGAAAACACTTTCAGAGACAAACAGCTGCAGAGTCTGTTTTTATTAATCAGACTCTACTGAAGCTCCAGACTTTAAAGAGTCTGCATGTGCGTGTGCATGTGCATGTGCATGTGCATGTGCATGGCTGAAGCTTCCACCTGGGACCCAAACCTGACAGAAATGCATGCAGAGCACATATGTACGACTGTTCTCCACCTCTCACCCAGGTCTTTTCTGTCTGTCTGTCAGGTGGAGAAACGTCTGGAGCTGGTCAAGCAGGTTTCCCACAGCACACACAAGAAGCTGACCGCCTGTCTGCAGGGCCAGCAGGGCGTGGACGTGGACAAGAAGTCTGTCAGGTCACCATCGGTGAGGAGCAGCTCGGCCTGAGGCGGGGGGGGGGGGTCCCGCCTCCTGCTCAGCCACTTTCTCTCTGTTTCTGTCTTCACCTGGCTCTTTCTGGTGCCCACCTTCTCTTTCTCAGACATTAGAGCCTCCTCTCAGCGGCGCAGACATGCCAACAGTATCAGTGTTTCTCACGAGCAGGACCAGCTAACAGAGCTAACAGCTAACTAGCAGCTACAGGTCACTTTGGCAAGATGTAAAAATATTTGTGCATCAGGAAATTTGTAAATCCCAGAACCAGACGAAACATTTTCTACATGAAAAATGATCCAGTTTCATCTGGAGTTTTTACAGCTGTTGGTGTGTGAGACGAAATGTTTCTGCACTGTGATTCTTCTCACCGGTCACCTTATTACAAGTAAATATACCATCAGAATGATTGTAAAGCTGCTTTTTTATGTTGCTTTAATTACATAAAATGTCATTAAAAGGAGACTCTTAGTTATAAAATATCTTCTTGATCACAGTTTACACTGAACAAGGATGAATTTTTCCTTCAGCTCTTTGTGTTTGCAGATAGTTCAGGTCTTTGTGTGTGTGTGTGTGTGTGTGTGTGTGTTACAGGTTGTGTGTTAATTGATGGCTGATTCATCAGCTGTTTGTGTGTTTGTGTTTGTTTCTGTGCAGAAGAAGCTTCCTCTCACAACACTAGCACAATGCATGGTGGACGGAGCCGCTGTGCTTGGGGACGAGTCTCTACTAGGGTCAGTACACACACACACACGCACACACACACACACATAGACACACGCACACACACTCTGAATGCTGCTTTGCTCATGTTTTGTGTATCTGCAGGTTTCAGTGTCTCCAGATCTGCAAATAAAATCACTGGTGTTTTATTTTCATTCCATGAAACCGAAAGACTTAAATAAAAGAAAGATAAAGGTTTTTATTTGTTGATGTCAAGCTTTATTTAAGGCAGGATTTTACTGACTGCTGTTGTGAATTACATCATATTTCATCACCTTGCTGCATTAAATCATGCAACACATGTAAAACCATCACAGTTGATTCCAGAGATGTTGCATAAATATCAGAGACTCAGAGGAGCTGCAGTGGTGATGATGTGACGCTTTGCTCCGTGTCTGATCGTCCTCTGACGTTTCTCTGACGTGTCCTGCTCCTGCTGTCTGTTTTTGCAGGAAGATGCTGAAGCTCTGCGGCGACACGCAGGACAAACTCGCTCAGGAGCTCATCTTTTTCGAGGTCACCATCGAGAGAGACGTCATCGAGCCGCTGTACGACCTCGCCGAGGTACGGAAACGACGCTGTGTCACGAACGAACGCCAGTGCCTGCAAGTCTTTGTTAGATTCAGACACCAAACCGCACTCAGACCCTGACATCTGAGATTAGAGTCTGCAAGTTTTTTTTACTTTGCAACAGATAAAAAACATCCAAGACGACATTTATCTGCTTCTATGTTTGAATGAAGATCTACTTTAGAGATTATTCTTCAATTTTTACAGCTACAGTACAGTGTGCTTAACTTTACAGAAAGACTGGAGCTCAACATGCACCTCAAGGCAAAGTACAGAAACAGTGACGGTCTGCTCTCCTTTTATTTAAAATAAACTCTCATTTTTATTTGTTCAGAACTTTCTCTTTTTATTCTGATTCATTTTTTAAATATACAACAAATAAAATCAGATGGACTTCAGGACTTTTCTTGAGCAGGTGACTCTGATGTTTCCAATCTATGCAACATATGTTTGTAAGTTTGTGATATTTAGAGAAAAACAGTGGATTTGAGTCCATTAACAGGATTCAGGATGTTCAGTTCATGAGTGATCAGTCTGTAAACCAGCCAGTAAATTAATCTTCATGAGACCAAAGAGCTGCAGGTGTTTTTTATCTTCTGACAATACTGAGTCTGTCTCTCAGCCTCTTTCAGCCACAAACAGGCTGAAGTTAAAACTCTCTCTGTCTTTCCTGTCAGGTGGAAATCCCAAATATCCAGAAACAAAGGAAACATTTAGCGAAGCTGGTGCTGGACATGGACTCTGCACGAACGAGGTGAGTCTGAGTGACGTGAGAACGAGACCCGGCTGCCATCTGAGGTGAGCTGAGAAACTTCATCCTCTGTGAATAAACTGGTCGTGAAGCTTCTCACTGAACGTCACCGGGGTTTGATGTGATCATGTTCGTCTGAACCTGCAGACTTCACACACTAAAGTCTTAAAATGGGGCACAAAACTTAAAGTTAACTCAGTTTTTTTAGCATGAATACAGAAACTTGAGGAAATAGTGCTTTCGCCTGTTTTCAGCGGTGCATTAAAGTCACACTGGTGCTTTTGATAAAACTACAAATGAATTTAAATGTAGTTCAGATGAAAGAAATAATAAACTGATATAATCTACAGCATGATCTTCCCACACAACTCAATTACAGATCCGTTCTTTCACTTATGAAATGCTTTTTGTCAGCAGCTCAGTGTCGTCTAATTTCAATAACTTTACTGATATTTGGAGGAAGAATTAATGAGCAGAAATGTCTCATTGGAAAATCACAGCAGTGTTCTTCAGTCTCAGCTCTCACACTGAGTCTGAAGCTCATCACGCTGTTAAACTTCATCTCTGCAGCCTCTTCAGGTTTAAATACCACAAACCAGCGACTGATTCATGCTCAGAGTGAAGATGAACTCTTTGCTGAATTATCAACGTTTTCCCAACTTTTCTCTCATGTTGTTGACGTCAGTCTGCATCTGAATCCTGGTTTGTCCTCTGAGAGTGATGCTTATGATCAAAGTTAGTGTCAGAGTTCAGTTTCTGCAGATGGACGGAGAGTTAGGGCCAAGAGATGCAGGGCCAAGACCTTTGGTGCCTGTTTTGGGTCAAGTTTGAAAGATGCACGATCCTCCATTTCCCATAATGCAACGACAGCGTCCTTTTCTTATTCTTCATGCTAACAGCTCTGCAGAGGCCCTGCAGACATTTCAGCTAAATGCTAATGTGTTAGCATGTTAGCATGACCACAAAACCAATGCTAACGTGCTGATGTGCTGCTGGCATAATGTTTACTATGTTCAGTGTCTTAGTTTAGTTTTGTTAGCATGCTAACATTCACCTCAATGCTTTTTGTTGATGGGAACTTTATTAGTTTAGCAGATATTTGTTTTCTCTGTGAGTTGTTTCTGTTGAATGGTGAAACTGTGATTTACAGACGGTTGTTAACCTCCAACAGCAGCATGCAAACAAACACAGTGAAGAAGACCTCTAGCATAAACACAGTGTAAACAATGCTGGATTTAAAATACTACATAATCTGGATTTATAACATATAATCAGATTTGTGTTGTAGTGAAATGCACAGTCGTTGCAGCTCAGGGATTCAGTGTGTTTCAGTGAGTGAGACTGAATGTGAACGGAGGTTTTGTTTGTTTACAAGAAAAACCTCTGCAGGGCGTCTTTATCACCGATGATGTAATTACAGATAAAAGAAGCAGTTTGATTCTTTCAGGCTCGAAAGCTGCAGAACTTCTCTGTGCTTCCCTTCATGATGTGATGCTCTGACCTGAGTTTTCTGTGTTTCTGTCGCTTCAGCTTGTTATTTTCAAATGTTCAACTCTATAAAAGCTTCTCAGTGACTTTGAGTTGTGAGAATCATCATCATGTCAGTGCAGGTTTTTCTTTTCCCGTCCAATCAGAAACAGTCTTCCAGTCGCTGAAACATACAATCACCACACTTTCTTTGTGTCGTCTCGGTGGCATGAAGAGATGTGCTTTTCCTCCCTGCAGTCCACTCACTCTCTCATTCAGTCAGTTAGGGTTTTTTTTTTTTTTAGTGACCCAAATCTGGGCCAATTTTTCCCATCATGCCGCTGTGTGCTGAGCTCCTCTGGCAGCGCGACATATTATCTCCACCCAGAGACACACAGCTCAGACAGAAAGACTCAGACAGGCAGACAGACAGGCAGACAGACAGACAGACAGACGGACAGGAAACGGGAGAGAATTTACAGAAAAAACAGCTTAAATTAAATGAATAAGAATATTCAGTCTTAAATAATCTGTTGGCTTCACAAAAAACAGATTTCCTTGTTCGTCATGAGTCGTTTTGTTGGAGAAGCTGTCAGATTTAGTTGTTTGTGACTTTCAGCCTCATGAACAAAAGTCTAAAGCTGCTGAATGCAACTAAATAAAAAGCTTTTTATAAGTTTAATCTGTTTACAGTAAATGAGACGTTTGGTTTCTCAGGTATTATCAGTCCACCAAGTCTTCAGGACTGTCCAGCAACCTGCAGCCGACAGGAGCCAAGGCCGACCACCTCAGGGAGGAGATGGAGGAGGCAGCCAACCGCATGGAGATCTGTCGAGTCAGTAATCCCGCGTCTCACACATCTGGATGTTGTTTACATGCTGTTACCGCGGTAACATGATTCAGGCTGCTGTTGGTGAACAAAGTTTGGCTTTCAGACGAGTTTCCTGTCACAACTATTACAAAACAGGCTCAAGAGAAATTAGTTTTAAAATGTGGACATGAATGAAGGGAAACTGGGGAGGTTTTGGTCCAGACAGCGCCACCATGAGGTCATCTGTAGAGCACTTTGCTCTCGTCCAGCTGTGCTCTCAGCTCGTCCAGGAGAGCTTCAGCTCTGCATATTTTCCATCTCTCCGTACTCCACCCACATCTGATCAGCTCTTATTCTTCGGAGTGAACTTGATCCAGATAATCAGGTGTTTGCAGCGAAAGATGGAAAAAGTGAATTTCTGGGCTTCACAGGACCAGCGGAGAGCACAGCTGTGACAGTCTGCTTTTATTCCCACTGCTTTCCTGTAAACAGCTGCCTGATTCCTGCAGATGTGACTGATTTCATGTATTTTGTCATAATAATTTAACACACGATGGAATCAAACTAAACACAGATGACACACACACACACACACACACAGGTTCGCTCTGTAATCCTGCAAAATCTGTCAGTTCAGCTTTAAAAGATGAAACATTTAAATAAGTTTGGACAGTTAATCTAAAACTCACAGACTGAGATGTTCTGAAAAAGTCCTTAATGTACCAAAGTACAGATAAATATTTAAGATTCTTAAAACAGTAAATTTAAACAACTATTATTTCCTTATAATATTCCATAAATTCACTGTATCAGTCCGGGACATTTTACTGTTTCAACCTTTAACTCAGCAAAAGTTTTGTCTTCTCGTGTGTTAGTTAATAACTTAATGATACGTTTTGTTCTTTTCCCATCAGGATCAGTTATCAGCAGACATGTACAGTTTTGTGGCCAAAGAAATTGACTATGCAAGCTACTTCCAGACAGTAAGTACAAACGTCTCTGCAGACTGTTGCATTTTGGGAAGGAAACAGAAATATCCTGCTCGTCCATCACGGAGCCTCTGGTCTCTTTTCTGTCTCGTGTAGCTGATAGAAGTCCAGGCAGAATACCACAGGAAGTCATTAGAGCTGCTTCAAAGCGTCCTGCCTCAGATCAAAGCTCATCAGGGTGAGTCTGAGACCAACACACTCACACACACACACACACACACACACACACACACACACACACCATGAGTCTGTTTCTGTGACTCTTGTCCTCCTCTGACCCGACGCTCAGCCTCTGACACCATGACAGCGAGTCTGCACGTTTTAATCACCATCTGTAAACAGTTTGGGGTCCTGCTGCTGAAACTTGGCAGTTTTAATCAAACAGCACAAACACACAAAGTGTCAGAAAGACAGAAGAAGTGAAAAAAATGACTACATATGCACATTAACGTTGATTATCAGGGAGAAAATCAGCTCTGCACACTTTAAATCACCAAAAAAACAAACCAACAAAAACTTTCTGCAGCCTGACAGAAAATGCACAACATCCAGAGCTGCTTCTGTATTTCATGCATGCTTGTGTGACTGTGTGTGTGTGTGTTTGTGTGTGTTTGTGTGTGTGTTTGACAGAGACCTGGGTGGAGAAACCCTGCTACGGGAAACCATTAGAGGAGCACTTAGCACTCAGCGGGAGAGATATTGCCTTCCCCATCGAGGCCTGTGTCACCATGCTGCTGGAATGTGGGATGCAGGAGGAGGTCAGACTCCACAGAAAACACACACCGCACGCGTCATCGCTGCGTCTGCATGACACACACACACTCACACACACACTCACAGAGTAAACAAATACACAGGCGAGACAGTGCAGGATTGACAAACCAGGATGAAGTCATTCTCAGAGAGCGGAGGGGATCATATCTGATGAGGAGGAGGAAGCGATGTGATCGTCCTTCACTGTTTGAAGGCAGAAATATGCAGCTGTTTTTGTTCCTGTTTGCAAAAACTACGTTTAAACTTGACCTCTGTCGTCCTTTAATGGCCGAACTAGACTGAGAGAGCAGACAGAAAGTGAAATCTAACTGGATCGCCGTGTTTTCTGTGTTTCGTGTCTCAGGGTTTGTTCAGAGTCGCTCCGTCCGCCTCCAAGCTGAAGAAGCTGAAGGCGTCTCTGGACTGCGGCGTGCTGGACGTTCAGGAGTATTCTGCAGACCCGCACGCCATCGCAGGTGAGCATCCACAGCACAGACACATAATGCGACCCCTCCCCCCACCTTTAGCTGCATCTAATCTGTTGCCGTGGCAACTGATTACCATCATCTAGAATGGGGAATTGGCCTCACAGTGGTGGATTGATGATTTGGCGCCCGTCGCTCATTAAGAATCTCATTTCTGCAGATTTCTGGCTCGTTTTCTTTGCATCCACATGTTGCCGACACATCTGTCCTGCAAGGTTCAACACTTTTTATTACAGGTGGAAGATTACAGGTGTTTTAGTCTCTTCTCTGGACCTTCTTCTTCGCTGGATTTCTGTTTTAACAGAGACAATCAATAAAGGTCTGGTGATAAAATCCAAATATATCTGTGATTTCAGTCAGACATTCATCATTTTCTGCAGGACTGAGAGAATAAAAACCTCTCGTCTTTGTGTCTTTCTGATTCTGTCGCTGATTCGCTTTTAAATCACAGCTGCGACAGACTACAAAGAAAGAAAAGCTTTCAAGCCTTTATGATGCTTTTATCGATCTTCTTCTTCTCTTTTTTTTTATGTCTTTGTACCGGAGCTGACTGCTGCTGCTGATGTCAGATGAAAACCTTCTATCTCCAAAATAACAACTTTATCGTAGCTCTGGAAAATATATTTTTAGCTCGAGAATGAACCATTTTTAAACTTGTCACAGCAGAAATCCTCAGGAACCTTCAAGGCTCTCCAGTGTGATCACCACTTTAATGTCTTTATCAAAAAAATACTAGAATAAAAAATATATTTTGCAGTCGGTTTAATTGTTTTTGGTAAACAGTGAAACTTGCCTAAAGCCATAAAATCTCTGGTGAGTTTCAATAAAAACAAATCAGTTTTTTAAGAGGCTCATGCAGCAGTTTACCAGCAATTAAAGAATGATTTTAACTGTATGCTTATTATAAATAAAGATTTTGTTCATGTACTCAGACTTTAACACATCCGGTCATTATCAGCACTAAAAAACATAAAATCCTAATAAATAGCAGTAAATACATTTTAAATATCAAATCAGCTGTTTATTGGAGCAGAGAGAGAGAGAGACGAGGTCGTTTCTCTCTCTAATTATCCAACATTAGAGCGAGTTAGCAGCCAACATAAATCCAGTTTATGAGCCCTTCCTGCTGTGAGTGGTGGACCTGATGGTCAGAGGTCCTCCATCATCTTCATCAGCAGGAAACAGCAGACTTTTCTGTGTGAATACAGCAAAACAAGAGAGGCAGCCGCTGTAGTTTCACCATAAATCCCTGAATTTAATGTGTTTAATCACTTGTACAGCAACCACAGACACACAGACAGACAGGCAGGCAGACAGGCAGGCAGACAGACAGGCAGACATGTTGCTATCACAGTCAGACAGAGCGACAGCAGCCTCCCAGCAGCCTCCCAGCCAGGGAAGCCCTGACTGTGCTGTTTGTCATCCATCCCACACATCCCCGGGGGGAAATGAACGCAGCAGACCAGAGAAGAAGAAGAAGAAGAAGAAGAAGAAGAAGAAGAGGAGTCAGAGAGGAGCTCAGTCATCCGTCGCCTCCTCGTCAGCACTGGAAAATTACGCCTCCACCCACCAGTTCTGATCAGAGTTTGGAAATAGGTTTCTGTTTATTTTAAAGTGTGTGTCGTAACGGAGCGGGTGTGTGTGCAGGAAGTGATGCGTGTCTCGTCTCTGAGCGTGCACAGAGGAGGTTTGAAAAACAAAACAGACACATAAAGCGACGTGATGCAACAGAACAAACCCACTCATGTTCATCAGATCCACGTCTGCAGACTTCATTCAGACCTGTGACCGACCACCAGGTTCTTCTTCAGTGGTTCCTTCTTCTCACTGTGATGTGAAATCACCTTCACACCAAAAGCCTCAGCGTGAATCACACACACACACACGCACACACACACACATACACACACAGTATTTTCCCTTTGAATCGACTCTGTGTCGAACTGTTGAAGTGCTAATCAGCTCACAGCTGGTTTCTGCTGATCATCATCCACATTTCTGTCTTTTCTCCTCCTTGAGACATCTCCACTTCTTCTTCTCCTGCTGTTTCACACGTTCTGTACATTAATAAATCACCTGCTGGTCTTCATATAGACGTTCAGATCTGCAGGAAAGGAAACTGATTTCCTGTTAATCAAAGTGGTTAATTACATTTTTTTTAAAAGGCTGCTGCTCGTGTTGCTTTAAGATCCTTCAGATTTTGAATATTTTGGACATTTCTTACAAAAACGATTTATGCGTGCAGTGTTTTTAACATTCAGCATCAAAACCAGAACATTTAACTTCCATATTCATTGCATGTGCACATATTCATACATCTATGTTGTTGTTTTGTGTCCAGGTGCTCTGAAGTCGTACCTGCGGGAGCTTCCTGAGCCTCTGATGACGTACGAACTCTACAACGACTGGATTCAGGCCTCCAAGTCTGTATCTTCTCAGCCTCACACTGTTCTCAGATCAGTTTTGTTGCTGCATTTTTATTTCAAACTTCACCTTTTGGTTCATTCATATAGTTTTCTTTCCTTCTTTCTTTCTTTCCTGCAGCATTCAAGACCAAGACAAGCGGCTGCAGGCTCTGCTCAGCGCCTGTGAGAAACTTCCCCCGGCCAACAACAACAACTTTAAGTGAGTCACTGTTTCCATGTTGGACTCCATGTGGTCCTGTTTATTCATATGTGGCTCGATGTATCCAGGCCTCCGCAGAGTCAGACCGTCAGATAGACGTCTGATGAACAAAGCTGCTCAGTTTTCAACCAATTTGCCTTAAATTCTGGTTAAATTTAGTCAGTTTCAGATGAAAAAAAGCACAGCAGACTGAATGTTTGTGTCGAACTGCTCGGCTCTGCAGGAAATATTTGCTTTCTGGAGAAATTTAAGAGTCGGTTGATGGTTAAAAAGTCAGTCTGAGGAGGAACAAAGATCCTGTTTGCAGAACTTATCGCCCTGATAAACATAAATGAACATTAAAGTTTCAGACAAACAACATTTCAAACATAGCAGATAAGAAGCATGATGGAGGTGGAGGAGTGAATGTAGATGGTGGGAAGGTTTCAGCGGTGAGAAGTATCGCATTATATCATCGGCATTGTTTTCCTGCATGAATGTGATTGGATGTTGTAGGTCAGCTGGTGTCCAAACAGCTGGAGACGAAGACAGTTATGATGAAACATGAATGAAACGACTGATGTTAATCAGTTCATACAAGCAAAGAGAGTTTACATGTTACTGTGATGATGCAGGTCATGAAAACATTCTAGTCTTTATGACCAAACTGTCATAATTAATCTCTTTTTGTCCTGATTTAAGTTTGAATTGATCGTTTTGTTGAACTTATATTTGGATTTCAGCGACATTTTTAAGTGAACCTCATTTTTTGCTTGTTAGTTTTTCTTCATCTTTTTTCATTTGTATAATTTTTAAGCTGTAAAATCAACAAAAACATAAAGAAACCAAATCCTTAAGGTGATGAAAACATTAGAATAATAGAGAAGAAACGTGGGTGAGATTGTGTTTGCATGCATGAAGGAGTCTGCTGAGGAGGAAATGCATGAAAATGTAAAGAGAAGTGGATGAATAAAACAGTCTCAGTGCATTAACGGGGTCATTTCAGGAGCTTTAGTACTTTTTCCATCTAATAAGGTTTTAAATCCTGAGGATCAGATTTTATCACCTCAGCATTTACGCACTCGGTCACTGCACTCGATTCCTCTGATTGGACCGTTTCAACATGACCTTTGTCTCTGACTGATTTTCCTTTAAGACACTAATTCATCATTCAGAGAGTTAAAGTCCTGATAAGTTGAAATCTGCATTGAAGAAGTTGCACTTCAGCAGCGAGAAGCTGAAGCACAAAATCAAAAATCGAGTCTTTTGTTAAATCATCAGCATCAAATTAACATTCTCAGAACTTCTTACAGGTCTTTCTCTCCTCCTTCCCTCCTACTTTTCCTTTATTCTCCAGTCAAACCTTTCATCTCTCACTTTACTCCCTCAAATCGGGAGAATCACTGCGAGTCTCCACGAGGCTTTTAATCATCACCTGCCGGAGAAAACACGAAGCTCAGAGTGAAACGGAGCTGAGAAAGAGGCCTCGGGGCCGAGGTGTTGCTCTATTTGTTGCAGGATTAAGACGAGTCGTGGATACTCGCCGGAGGGCTTGTCTCACGATCAAAAGGGGAGAAAAAAGAGGGGAGGCACAAGAAAGAGGAGGAGAGAGAGGGATGAGAGAGGAGTTGAAAGAGTGAGATACTGCAGCGCTCGTCAGTGTCATCATCCAATCACACATCGACGGTATTTTTAGACGGTCGTCCTGTGAGGAGACCTGTCAGTCCGTCCGCATGACGGCGGCCTGACGTTCACAGCTGCTCTCACAGAGAAACACACCAGGATGATTCGGTGTTTTAGAAAACCCAGGAGGACTCTGGGAAATAAAATAACAGCAGCAAGCTTTGCTGAGGTCATTGTGCTCATTCCAACCACAGCCGGGACGTTTCATGCAGCGTGACGTCAGTCTGCTGGTGGAAATGGAGCTTTTTTAAAGCTGAAGAAACCAGGGTGGGAAAAAAGACTTTTAAAAAACAAACACAGCTCCGTTTTGTTCTGTTATTTCCCACAATTCTCACTTTACACGTCTCATTTTACTCAAATAACCGACTGAAAACACTGAACTATTGTTCTCTAACTCTAACAGGCTGAAGGGTTTCTCGCTGATTAGGATCCATCTCTGCAAAATTCAGGCATTTACGGAAAAATGTTGCATATTTACGAGCTGAGCCTCCCACACTGATGCACCATGAATTTCATATATTTCTGTTTGAGATGTTTCCACACAATTTCCAGGTTTCATGCTGTGACTGTGGCGCCGACGTCCTGAACAGGTTCAATGTTCTTCAATGTTCAAAAGCTAAATGAATGTCATCTCCTATAAACTGACCTGTTTCCTGTTGTTTCCTGTTGTTTCCTGTTGTGTGTGTTTGCAGGTATTTGATTAAATTTCTCTCCAAACTGACTGAATATCAGGATGTGAACAAGATGACGCCCGGAAACATCGCCATCGTCCTCGGACCGAACCTGCTGTGGATGCACAACGAAGGGTGAGACATCACTTCTTACATCAAGGAACAGTTATTTTTCTTATATTTTGTTGGTAATTTGAGGAAAATGGTCTTTATTCATGCAGTAACTCAGAGTTTGCAGCAGACAGACTCAACACACAGAAACTCTGTTGTTTCTCTGTAGAGAATATGAACTGTCTTTATTTATTTTATCATTAAGAAGTAAATTTGTGATGATGATGATGGTTCAGCAGGTGGTAAAGGATGAAAAACACTTTTTTATGTGTCTGTAAAAATCATTCAAGCTATTTATCTCCTGCTAACTTTCTAATAATTATTTCAAGAGCCGACATTTCTTAAATGATTCAAATTTCTTCTCTTATTGCTTCTCTAACATCATAAAAATGTGCTAAACACCGTCTGAGTGTTGATTCTTATGGTTCAATTGGCTTTGTTTCCTCGACATTCCACCTTAAATAAGTCTGTTTCCTTCCTGTCCGTTGCAGTAACATCACAGAGATGATGACCACAGTTTCCCTGCAGATCGTCGGCATCATCGAGCCCATCATCCAGCACGCAGACTGGTTCTTCCCTGGAGGTGAGGAAACAGATTTTTACTTGGATTAAACTTAGTTTCTGTGATGGGAAACGGGTTTCTTAACAAAATAAAACCCTGAACTGTTTCTGTATCTCGTCTTTTTCTTCCGTCTGTCTTAGAAATCGAGTTCAACGTCACAGGGAACTACGGCAGCCCCGTCCACACCAACCACAACGCCAACTACAGCTCCATGCCGTCTCCGGACATGGATCAGATCGACCGGAGGCAGAACGACCAGAGCCGACGGCCGCTCAGCGTCGCCACCGACAACATGATGCTGGAGTTCTACAAGAAGGACGGGTACGAGACGCAACGCAGAAAAACCACATCTGATAATCATTTTCACCCTAAAATCTGTTGTCACAGACGTCTGAGAGTTTATCCTCAGCAACATAAACGCTGCTGAACAATCAGAGAAATATTACAGGAATATTATAAGAAAACTTCAGGCAGCAGCGTCTCTATGATCCTCTCACTCCTCCTCATCTTCATGCTGCTGCTTGTCATGTTGATTATGAAGGTGACACTTTTCCAAAGAGAATATAAGCTGCAATACAGTACAGAACTAAGTGTTTATAGTTTATAGCTTAGAGAATATTATAGATTCAAGTTGAAGCAGACAGAAGAGGCGGGACTGAGACTGACTGACTGCTGATGTTTCAGAGACTCAAACCGTCACAAAACCTCAGTCTGATAAACGATCAGACAGACAGACGAGATTAACATGTTCAAGCTAACGTCACCTCAGCTCTGCTCTGTCTGTCTCACTGGGGATGAAGACAGAGGATAGCAGGTTAGCCAGAGTGATGCATTTTGGTCCTTGTGCTAATGAGAGGGGAGGCAATCCCATGATCCCACTTTGAGGATTTTTCCAAGATCCTGCAGATGTGAGATGATGTGCAAAGTTAGAAAAATTCTGATGACATAATGGGAATTTTTTAAACTTTCTGAAGGTTTTTATCCAGAGAGATTAGCTTATAAGGGAACAGGGACACAAGGAGTTAATAAAAATAGTGTAACAGAGAATAAACAAGGGTCTGAAACATCGACTGATGGCCAAATGAAAATAAAGGGAGCTGATCATCCCGAGTCTGTCAGACCGGACCATCATCGCCTCCTCAAGGCATCACTGACAGCATGAAGGGAGGCTGAGAGACCGATGATAATGTGCTCTGTTCAGGAGATACTGACACAAGACCGTGTGTGGTGATAAAACATCATACACACTGAAAAAAGTATCTGCAAACACATTTAAACGAGCTGCATGTGTGTGTGAATGCAGGTAAAACTGCTCCAACGATCCTTTAACATGACAGAAGAAACTGACCTGCTCATCTAAATCCTCCCACACACACACACACACACACACACACCTCTCCGGTGTCCTCACAGCTTCATCCGGTTGGATCCTAAGTGACGGCTGAACTGAAGAGTTAGCGTTAACGTTCCTCCTCGACGTGGCGGCTGTGAGGCAGGTGACGTCTCTGCATGACTGCGTTCAGACTGTCGAATGTGTGAAGTGAGAGAGCGAGAATTCACGAGCGATTACACGAGTTTCACGTGAGCGAAGAGGCTCAGTTTCACTATGAGGTGAAGAGAGAAAACTCCGTATCACTCTTCATCTGCAGTACCTGCCTGCAAGCTCTCTGCAGAGAGAGAGAGAGAGAGAGAGAGAGAGAGAGAGAGATGACATTCAGTCTGTGAAATGAGGAATCTGACAATCCTCGAGCTTTGCAGGATTAACTGAAATCTTTCTCTTTCTCTGTGTCTGTGTCTCCTTCTTTAATGCTTTAATACACACTCGGTCTTATCAGGCCCAGCGGGAAGTCTGAGCTCTGCAGCCCCGAGACCGCGAGCAGCCCAGCTAATTAAACCTGGACAGAGTGTGTGTGTGTGTGAGAGTGTGTGTGTGTGTAGAGTCTGATCGATAGAGCTCAGCTTTCAGTAGAAACACAGTGGAAACTCTTCAGAAGCACAAAGATGCTGCTGCTCTTTGGACGTCTTGTGTTTTTATGTACAAAAGATTTCAGATGTGCAGTTTGTAAAGTCACGTTTTATATTTTAATTAGTGAAACACACACTTCTGAAAAAGAAAATTGATGTTGAGACACTAAAATCTCTCACTGGATCTGTGCCCCATCAAGTGAAGAATAAAAACATGATGTTGGATCATAATTTCCCATCATCCTTTGTGCTTAACGTACATTATTCTGACCAATGAGAGTCATTCATAAACTCTGTGGACACACGAGGTCACATACGAGCAGCGTGTGACCTCGTCGTGGTTTATCATCAGAGGAAAAACGGTTCGACAGCATCTTTGGTGCTCCAACAAATGAGGTAATAAGATATAATTAAAAGCCTCTAATAGAAATAATCAGCTGTTAATTGACTTTAGATCCAGAAACATGGACAAAAAGAAAAAGTGGACGTTGTAAAATTCCAGCCAGGTGTGTGATCTCACTCTGAAACAAGAACTGGCTCCGTGTTTTTACTCGATGCTTCACATTTTTAGTTATTTATTTCTGATATTATCGGAGAACTTTTGACCTAATTAGGACTAAATGGAGGAATAATTTCCTCGGTGGGTTCTGACACAGCTGAAGTGCTTCATGAGCACATTTCAACCCTCAAATTGCCCTCCTCATTACTCTCAGCGTGACCGACCCCCTCCATGTGCTCCTCCATCTTGGCTCTTGAATCAGATGTTTATCCTGCCAAAGCTCCTCTGCTGCTCTGATAACGATGCTGTTAATGAGACTGGTTAGACTCAGTTTCCCATGATCCTCAGCTCTGTCTTCACTCTGCCTGTCTCTGTTTTGATCATGCAGCATTAGGAAGATACAAAGGTACAGTATGGATCTTTTTCCTTCAGCCATCCCTTCATCAGTCTGTCCATCGTCTGTGTTGACAGGAAGTGTCTGTCACTCGCCGTGTGTGTGTGTGTGTGTGTGTGTGTGTGTGTGTGTGTGATGAGTGCTGGAGTCAGGTCGGCCTGGAGCGACACGCTTGGACTCCTATAGTTCAATGTCTCTGACAGAGTCGGGTGACAAATGGGTGACATGTTTGAAAGAGGCCTTTCTTTCTATGTTGACATTCGCAGCATCTCTGCAGCTTCAGGCTCTGGACGAACTCGTTCATCCTGTGAGAACAAAAGCTTCTTGTTTTTAAGTCTAAACGAGTGAATACGACCTCAGCTCCTGTTTTTTTTAATCCTTATGACACTCGAAATTTAGAAAATTCTAATATTTAAGACATCAGTGTGTGATTTTATTCCTGTTCGTCTCATCAAATATAAAAATTCTTCATATTTCACTTCACTCATTCGTCACCATCATGCAGCAGAATGTGTCATAACAGAGGAGGAACATGTGAGCAGATCACTTTGTGGATGAGATGTTGTGTTCCTGCATGCTGAGGATCAGGAGTTCACCCACACGAAGCTGAGTGGGCGGAGCTAAGTGACCCCAGACGCTGATCCAGGGTCAGTCCTCTCAGCTGGTTTAGATGTCAGACAGGGAAGTTAATCCCTCAGCTGCGTCTCCTCTGATGATGCGTTCAGGTTGTGGAAACCTGACCCCCCCCTCTCCTCCTTAAACCTCACACACGGGCCCTCCTCTCTCGATTTGATTGGCTGTGCATCTCTGTCCCACTGCAGCATGGGTGTCAGGGTGATGGACACTTCTTGGGTGTCGCGCAGGGGCTCGTCTTCCACGCGTAAATGCTCCTCCACGCCGCCGAGTTTGCACCCCCATGCCCCGCCCACTGACGCTCTCATCCCCGAGCAGCCTGGGGAAATCTCTGCCTCCCCCTCCCCCACCCCTCCTCCCACTAGCAGCGACCGAGCCAGGTAAGGCTGTCGTGCCCCCCCCTCCCAACCCTCAACCCTCCTGTTTCACACCTATCAAAAAAAAAAAACCCTCACAGACTCCTCCCACCCGCCACGTGTGCTGCTGCGTCCTGTAACTGACCCCAGAACAGCCATGTCTGCTCGCGCTCACGTCTACCTGTCTGTCTCTCTGTGTCCTCTCACCTGTCTGTCAACCCTGCTGTCTCTCCTCTTCTGAAGCATGTCGGCTCAAACTCTATAAGTTCTCAATGTTTCCTTTTATATTTGCATTTTCTCATTTTTTCTTTGTGTGGAGTCAGAATTCGTTTTCTGCTCGAGTGAAGATCCTGTGTATCATGAGCCGCAGAGAAGTTCTTCCACTTCCCTTTAGGCCGAGTTTTAAATGTCAAAATGTGGAAAAAGAGTTCAGAAAAAGTTCACCCGTAGTTCAGTAGCAATGCTTTTCTTGCTGCATGTGCATGAATTACATGTCTGCTTTGTTTTTGCCATCAGTCCGAGCATCATTAACAGCATCACAGTCCATTGTCGCAAGGCTCTGCAATGGATGAGGTGATTCGCTTTTTTCTGTTTTATTTCATGCTTTTACTCTGAAAAACCACGTGCATCTCCTCTTTATTTCCTCTGTGCTGTTCTGCCTGGAGCCCTTAGTTCTCCTTCCTGACATTTTAATTAATATCTTGATTTCCTTCCTCACGATGAACCAAACTTCACTCAGAAATCAATAAATAATCAATGAGTTGACCCGCTTTGACAGCATTCAGCTTGTTGACCAGCTCAGTTCCCCATGAGACATTGACATGTTTATCATTGCAGCTCCGATGACGCATCCTCCAATTGGTCGGACTCCTGTTACGCCTACCCCTCCCCCGAGGAGGAGAGGCCGCCTCCCCCTTACCCTTCTTCCTCCTCTTCCTCCTCCTCCTCTTGCTCCTCCTTCTCGCTCCCTCACCACCATTTCTACACCCGTGCACCTCCGAGTATGCGTCCCGTCGCCCCCAGCCCCGAATCCGTGCCCCCTGGCCCGTCACCTCCCCCCCGCCGCTCCGGCTACAGCCCACCCCCACTCCCCCACTCCCTCTGCCCGTCCCCCCAGCAGCTTGACGTCAACTCAAACCCCAAACCCAGCTCCTTGCACCTCCCCAAACAGGCCTCCCTGTCCGACGCTTCGCATGCGGCCCTGTCCGAAACGAATGGCTCCACCCTTTACATCAAACCCCCGCTCGTTCTGACTCGCCACGATCTGCTCCTGGGCTCCCCCAAACCCCCCAACACCCCCCTCTCCGCTCCCCCTCCATGGGCAGCCTGTGCCTGTAGCCGGGAGAGAGGAGCCAAGCTGACTAGGTAAATACAAAGAAACCCTGCTGAACTCCAACTCGTACTTCCTACACAAACACAAACCAAGAGGTGACAAGAAACATGAGAGAGGGATGACATGAGGAAAAATGAGGGATGAGAAGAAACATGAAAGAGGGGAAAAATGAGGGATGAGAGAGGGATGATGTGAGGAAAAATGAGGGATGAGAGAGGGATGATGTGAGGAAAAATGAGGGATGAGAGAGGGATGATGTGAGGAAAAATGAG
>JAQMCX010000033.1:1080985-1190421 GCA_029814765.1 Acanthurus leucopareius
TTGAGGGATGATATGAGGAAAAATGAGGTATGATATGAGGAAAAAAGAGGGATGAGAGCGGGAGGATATGAGGAAAAATGAGGGATGATATGAGGAAAAATGAGGGATGATATGAGGAAAAATGGGGGATGATATGAGGAAAAATGAGGGATGAGAGAGGGATGATGTGAGGAAAAATGAAGGATTAGAGGGGGATGATGTGAGGAAAAAAGAGGGATGAGAGAGGGATGATATGAGGAAAAATGAGGGATGTGAGAGGGATGATATGAGGAAAAATGAGGGATGAGAGAGGGATGATATGAAGAAAAATGAGGGATGATGTGAGGAAAAATGAGGGATGAGAGAGGGATGATATGAGGAAAAATGAGGGATGATATGAGGAAAAATGAGGGATGATATGAGGTCAAAAGAAGGATAAGAGGGATGTTAAGAGGAGGAATGATTTGAGGAGAAAAGCATTAGATGTGATGAGGAGAGAAGGAGCATGATGAGGAGAAAAGAGGACGGGTGAGACGGAGACACTCCCAACAGCTCCGCCCCTCTTTGTCCCATTTACTCCCTTGTCTTTGAACCCATCAGTCACGGGAAGCGATGCTCTTTAGGAACGTCATTATCAGATCCATCTCTAATTTAATAGCCATGAATGCATTCCATAACTTTCCATGTTGCCAGGATATTCAGGAGCCAGTTGCCAGGCAACAAAGGAAATTCAAAGCTTTCGGTGCATACCATTATAAAAGTGGGCGTTAATGAGTCATTCCAGTGGGCCCAGTCAGCCCCGAGCGGTAGATTGCAAGATCAGACCTTTGTGAAAAATGAACAGAATCAGCACAATGACAGACGACGTTAAAGCAGCAGAATCTGTTCTGTCTGACACCGGAAAAAAAAACAAAAAAGAAACACACACAAAAAGCCAAAGATGCTCCTGAGCAGAACTCCATCCTGACTTTTAATCCCAGCAGCTTCAATCATCCATTCATGCCTCATCTGCTGAGAGCGAGTATAAACTGGTTACGCTGTGACCTTCAGGCCCTCTTCCCATCGGCATTCTGGCTGCGCCGTGCTGTAAAAGTAAGGAAAATCCATTAAGCCATTAGGGGTTTTGTTTGGGATCTTTAAACTGCTTGTGCTTCACCGCAGAGTGGACTCCGTGTCCGTCTGCATCAGCGGTCACTTAGGCGGTTTGACATTGAACTATGGGTGCTCTCACTTTTTTTTTTTTTTAAACACGCCGAGAGATTTACAGGGTTGACACTGTTAAAGAGACGCATGGGGCCGCCTGTGATCTCCTGTCTGTTTTTTCTCCCTCGCTCTCTCCTCAGCACTCTGAAGAACAAGGAGCTGTCTCCAGTGATCGGGCAGAAGGGGATTCAGGGAACGGTGACCTCTAGTGGACAGTCCCAGCACTCTGAGCACAGTCCACACAGCCTGAGGAGAGGTAATGAGGATTCCTCTGGTGTGGTAAAAGGGCTTCTTTCTCAACGAGAGCTAAAAACTGTGACTTACATGTTGTTCGTTTAACCCTTTTGTTTAAGTTTTTTAACCTCATGTGTCTCTTCTGAAGTCTGAACTGAATTTGAAGGAAGCTTCTTTGAGTCTGATGTCATCTGAGATTCACTTGATACCTGAGAGTTTCTGACAGAAGAGAAACGAGGTCACGGAGTTTGAAAGGCAGTAAATGAAAGAATGACGGACACTAATGAAAGACCCAGAGCGTTATGGAAATTTTAGGATCCAGCATTTCTGAGGGTTGACTCACACTGAAGACCAAAAATCAGGATATTTCATCTTCTGCTGCTTCGATTTGATCACATTCTTTTGTAATCTGTCTGTTGAAAACCTTCCAACTAATCTGATGTACGATATGATCAGTGGAGTGCCGTTTTAATTAAACCACACACTGTGATCCTGCAGAAAAGGTTTAAAATCCATCTCACCTGCAGCCAATGAGGAGCTGAGGAAACTCTTCTCACTTCGTATAATTATTTTCCGTCTGTTCACCTGTTTTCATGCTGCTCAGGTTCAAATATCGTCCAAGTTTTGTCATATTTTTTATAACAGAGGTGTTTTTTTTATTCTTTTGGTTCGTCTGCAGCAAAGAAACTGGCCCCGATTCCCCCCAAAGGTCCTTACTGCCAGACGGGAGCCATGTCTGACCAGTCGACAGGTCAGCCGTCTCCCGTCAGCCTGTCGCCCACTCCCCCCAGCACCCCCTCCCCGTATGGCTTCAGCTACCCGCAGGGTTACGCCACCATCGGCTCCCCGGGTCAGATGGCTCAGATGGCCACCACCCCGTCCCTCTCCTCTCCCCCCTCGCTGGCCGGGACTCTCACCAAGGCCAGGCCGACCCCCAAGCCGCCCCGGCAGAGGCCCAACTTACCCCCTCCTCAGCCCCCCACCACGCCGGGCACCAGCCCCCAGCCTCTGGAGCACTCGACGGGCCTCCTGGACGGTTTGTCTCCGGGGGAGAGCATGTCCACAGGTACATCACATCACACCTCCCTCTGTGCTTTCACTTTACCACATTTTCAGTAGTTTTCTTGAACTTCACTCCTTTTATCCGAGTCCAGTGTTTACAGACGACAGTGAAGAATGAAACTGTGTGCAGCTAAATAAACTGTTCAACAACAAATGTAATTTATTCCCATGATTCAATCTGTTTCATGATAACTGCAGCAGATCAAGAGCTCATGGACCTAAGACCAGAATCACTTAATTGTTAGTTTTGTTAGATTTCCTCCCAGCAGTGTGTGAATATGTGAACGTGTTTATTTTGTGTCGGCTGTTTCTGGACTTAAAGCTCCACTTGTGTGTTTGTTGACCTCAACATCTCCAGCAGGTTCTGTTCTTGTTCCCTCTAATCTTTCTCCCTCTTGTCGACTGCTCTTATTACAGCCGTATGAGCCGAGAGGTTCAGTGTGATTCTAGGTGTGAGAGGGACTTTTAGGGTAAGCAGGAGCTCCTGTGCTAAAGCCTCACCCCCCCCCATCCCTCCGATCCCTCCGATCCCTCCGCCATCTTGGCTAAACGTGGAGCCGGCTCACAGTAGGGTGGAGCTGTCGGTGGATGCAGGCTGGTTCCCTGCTCTCCGGCAGCCTCAGCCTCTTTGTGTACCTGTACATGACTTCCACATCCAGCTGCTGCGTTCAGGCTCTAACCCGTTTCGTTGGCCTTTGCATGGTGGCTGAGACTCATGTGATGCATGGCTTAACAGACCGCCCGGTCTGAACAGATCAGGGCCGACGCCACATCCTCCGATTCCCACCCATAATGCCTTGCTCCAGCTCTCCTCCCTCCCACCCACCCACCCCTCCAGCTTTGACAGTCACCACCCCTCACACTGCCTCTCCACCCCACAGTGTCGTGCCTCACCGCCCACCGCTCCTCCTCAGTCAGTGCACTTCCTGTCTGCAGCGTCCAGTCGTTCATCACACTGTGGACGTCTTCAGTCTCACATGAGAAACCTGTAACTTTATCAAACTGAGATCAATATATTAGTTTATACTCAAAGTATAACTAAGTACATTGATCTTCTGGTTTGGGGTTTTGACAGTGTTCACTTTAACGGTTATTGATCATGTCTGAAACAGATTTAAGCTGTAGGGAAGCATGATAAAGACATTTTTACCAGTTTCCAACACAAATAAGACACAAATAAGATGATAAACGATCAATACTCCACCATAAGTGTAGTTTTTATCAGAGGAGTTCATCTGTTATTAGACTTTATCTGTAAAGATCTAAAAACAGCTTTATTGTGAAAGAGACACTCCACTGATTTACATATAAATGCTATAATCATGTGCTTTCTTTGGCTCTGATTGGAGCTTTCAGTGTTGGGCCTCACTGATGCTGATGTTCAACATCTGGTGGAAAACCTCAATAATATCACACACAGGTTTGATGTTTGGGCGTCCACATACTTTTGGCCACGCAGTGCATCAGATTTTCTGTATTAAATATCGTGTTTTCCCCTCCATGCATTCATTTATTTACTCATACTGTGACTATGGTTTGAGTTTCTGGTGACTGAAGCTGCGTAACATCATCCAGCATCGATGAAACCACATCTGGAATCATCTGCTTCACTCTACAACCTCCATCTTCACCTGAGTCCAAACGCTGTCACTCACTGAGCTTCCTGTTTGTGTCTCTGCTCCGCCAGATTCCCTCTGCAACCTGGACATCCCCGTCATCGACATGGAGCTGGACGGTATTTTTGACTTGCCCCACATCTCCCCCTTCAGGAACTCAGTGGCACTGCTTGAGTCGACCGGCATCAGAGCGGAGTCGGAGGAGGAGTCGGAGAGCACAGTGCTATGACGCCACTGAGCCCCCCCCCACCTTCCTCCACCGCCGGCTGATTACATGAAAAAAAACAAAACAAAACAACAACACGACTGCTGCACCGTCTCGCTCCGACTCCACACACACACACACACACACACACACACACTCAGTCAGTGACCTTTCAGCTCAGCGCCACGCCTCACCTGGGGGGGGGGGGGGGGGGTCACCTTGTAAAAACAAAACAAGCGATTTTAGAAAATAACTAAATTACAGAAACACGCATGACCCGGTTACAGGAGGCGTTGGCGACGGTGTCGTCATGGAGACGGCTGATTGGACACACAATTTGACATTTTATCTCAGCTGGAAGCGTTTTTTCTTTTCTTTTTTTTTCTTTAATTTAATGTTTTATGTTTCTTTTTGCCTTATTTGATTCACTTGCAATATTGCCTTTAACTTCACACGCGAGAGACTGGAAATGGGCTGCTGGGAGGGACGAACGCCGCCGCCGCCGCCGCTGCTGCTTCTCACGAGTGAATCTTTAGAAGAAGAAGAAGAAGAAGAAGAAGAAGAAGAAGAAGAAGAACACTGAACATCTGTCCTGCCAACACTAAGGCCTGGTCCTCTTCCCCTCACTGCTTATCTGCCATCTCAAGTTCCTCCTTCATCCTCAGGGGCGTCAGCTGAAAAAGCATCGCTCTGGCATGTGGTGGCAACCCCCCCCCCCCTCCCCCCTCCCCTCAGATTTCTGTCCCACCTGAGCGTTCACTGTGAGTGTGTGAGTATGTCGTTTTGGAAAGTGTGTGTCTGAGTGTGTGTGTGTGTTTTTATGTGTTTGGTAATTGTACTATATGATGTTGCACTGTTGGTGTCGTGGAGCATAAACAGGATGCATGTTTTAGACGTTTAGGAAAAATAACTACCAGGTTTGCAAAGAGGTTAAAAGCCCAATCACACGTTTCTCTGTACTTACATGGCATTCAATCAGGATATCAATCACTGAATATTTATTGTTTATACTGTACATTTTCAGAATATATGATACAATTAACACTATAGATCAAATCAGATCATATATTTTATCTACAGGAGAGCTATAGAGGAGCCACTTCCTCCAGAGAGAATATAGCTGATGTTGTCAGGGAGCTGTTTAATATATGAGATGCATTCGAGGTCGCATGGGATCTGAAATATATAAAAAAGTCGAGCTGGGAAATGAAAAACTTCATGTGTTTACACAGAAATATTTTGGCAGCAAGCAAAGTCGCGTGGGGTTTTTTATTTTTCTGACAAGTTAAGAAGTAACTTGGGTTTTTTATGGACATGAGGGAGCTGAATCCACAGAGAAGCTGCAGAGTGCAGGTTTGGTTTCTAATGTGTCTGAATTGTGCCACCAGAACATCTGCTTAAATTAATAATTACATTAAGTCCGGCTCACAGAGCAGCAGCAGCAGCATCAGGAGCAGCTATGTGTCAGCAGGAGTTCGGCCAATCAGAGCTCCTGCTGCTGCTCTGTGGGCTGCTCTTTATTAAAAGACGTCCTGTGGAGTTTTACATTCAGCGTTTATGACTAAAATACACTGCTTGAATCTTTAAACTCTATATTTCCCTCATTTAATAATTGGAAAGTTGATTTTAAGCTGATTTTGGCGGCAGGATGAAGCTTTTGTTCCATATAAACTGCATTACTCATCATGTTTGCAGCGTGTTTCCCTGTTTCTGCTCTCCACAGTTTAATGAATCATAATAATAATGAAACTAAAACAGTGTGATTGCTCTGATGGCACACGTCAGGCTCAGAATGCTGCCCCCTGTTGGAGACATGTTGAACGGTCCCTGCCTGCTCAGCTCAGTGAGGTTCACCGTCGGTGGGCGTCAGACTCGGTCCTCCTGCCCTGAGGTACGACAGCATCCTGTCATATCACGTCAGAGAGCTGAAAACAGTCACACTCCCAGAAAAAAAGGTGCTATTTTTATCAGAAAACAAACCAACCAACCTGCATCTCCAGTGGGAAACAAAAAAATAAGCACACTTGTTTTTCTGACAGTGCAGTTTCAGTGTCAGCCGCCTCTTCATTGCAGTTTATAGGAGCGCCGTCTGATGATGCTGATATTTTTGGGTCTATATTATTCAACCAGAGGCAAAGTGCAAAGATATGTGTGTATATGTGTTTACTTTGAAGAGAGTGTTTATACAGATATATTTCTGAATACTTTTTACCAGGTCTGAAGAGTCGTGATTGTTTCCACTACACATGAATCTCATATGAGGACAAAAAAAAACAAACATTCAAACACGGGACCAGAGTTTTTTCCCGCCGTCGTATCAAAACCTTTTCAGGAATCAGACGCTCAGTTTGAGAGGTAACTTGAAAATCAATAAAAACTGGAGTATCGAGGTTTTGCGTACGACGGCGGCGGCTTGTTTTTTCGCCTTGTGGTGGGTTTGGCTGTGACCCATCCAGATTTGTAAGACTTTTCCTTTTTTTTTTTTGTCCTCAGAACATCCACATGGCCTCAAAGTCACTGTGCTGCTCGACCATCCTCTTTCTTTGAAGTGCGATATTATTCACAGGACTGTTGTAAATACTGGAGTCTGTACATACGTGTTCTGTATATACTGATGGAGGGGATTTAAATATATATATAAATATATACAAATGACAAAGTTTAAATGACGGCGAGCATCATAACGTCACACTGATCATGTGATGTCATGATGCTGCTCGTTCTGGCACAATATGTCCACCGTCACACAGAGAAACATCCAGTAGACTCACACAGTGAAACTCTGTATGTTCAGTAGCTCTCATGCCGCTAAAACAGACTCAAAGTAGATTTTCTTACTAAGAACTGCTGACAATGTTTGTGTTGCAGGAGATTTAACCTCTTCAACCCTGATTTTTTTTAGCTTTATTAGAAAGATTTGTGTTTTTATTCTGGAGATGCTTCTTCCAACACGTCAGAGCAGTAATGCTACGTTACATTTAGTAGAAATTCAAAAAGTTTGTGCATCATTTTATTCACTTTCCCACAGCTCAACCTGGCCGGTTCGATATTGATGAAAATGCTGAGATCTTGTTTAGATTTTGACATAAATTTCTGAGGTTTTTTCGTGTTTGTCGACACAACCTGCTGCTTCGGCGCTGTGTCCGTCTGCAGACATCCAGCAGGGTTCAAGAGGTTAAAAGAGACTCTGCAGAAAAACTGCTGCATCACCTTCTTTCATTTCAACTATTCACCAGATGAAAATGAATCGCCTCATTTCAACGTAACTGAAAACAAAGATCGATAGTTGTTTCCCTTCTATTAGATATAAGATCTATATTTAAAAATGTTTTTACGAGCAGAAAAAAAACGAACCAAATGCTGTTAAAATGAAAAAAACAAGGTTTTCTACAATTTAGGGCTGCAACAAAGGATTATTTTCACTTTTAATTATTCTGTTGTTTATGTTTTTAATCATTTGGTCGTTACAGCGTCAGAAAATATCTGAACATCAGCATCAAAGTTTCCTGAAGCTTCATCATCAAAGTGCTGGTTTTGTCTGACTTAGAGTCAAAGTCAAAGGAGAAAAAAGCTGTAAATCTCATTTTATAACAGCATTTAAAAACAACATCGACAAGTATTAGATATGAAAACAGGTTCTGGTCATTTTTCTGTTAATCTATTTAATAAACACCACAGTTTCTAACAAGCACTTGGTTCAGTCAGACCCTCCTGTCAAGTTTAGATCAATAAAAAAGTTAAAAAAATATATAAATATTACTGAGATTCGGCTGTGCTGAGGCGACCGTCTGTCCCGTCTGTGTCACAGTGTGCTGCTCTCTGGTTTGTGCTCAAGGGTTTCAGATTCTGGCTTGTACATAAAGTATTCAAACACAACTTTATTAACAGTAAACCTGTCGAGCAGAGACAGTCGGGGGGGGAGACAGTTTCCAGTATTACAGCTTCTGCAGGAATCCCCTCTGAGCACCGAGACGGTCGACCGTTCTTACAGGAGCAGGTGGAATGTAAAGGTGATATCTGATGTTCGGCCTTTAGGTGGTGATGCAGGCGGGTGGTGTGTGTTGTAGTAGAAGAGGGTGGTGGGGTTTCTGATAAAATGTGTATTGTGAGCTTTCTGTTGGGCGGGTGGGCGGGGGGGGTTGATTTGACGTCGTCCTGTGTGAAACTCAGCAGCATGCTTTTCAACCACGCCCAAGAAATCTGTCTCATCTCTGGTCCTTTAAAAATGTGCTTGTATTTATTTTTTATAAGTGGATGGAGTGACCTTTATAAAAGAGGAGTAATTCAGAGCTGCCCTTCAACCTTTTTCAGACAAACTCTCCATCGGTTCTGCTCAGTTTGTTTAAATCCGTCATGATTCACTGCTTGTTTTCACCACGTTCCTTCTGTGTTCCTTTAATAGAAGACGTTTACTCTTTTTATCAGAGCAAATAAGGAAAGCAAACTGTCCGCTGTGCAGAAACCAACTCTTCAGCTGACATGATGTTTGAGCCCAGAGTTCAGCACTTTTAGAGGATTAAAATGTCTTTGAAAAGTTCCTGTGACTTTACACTGAAATCTTACAGCAAACGAGAAAAACACACCTGCTTTGGTTTGTAGATTACACTGTGGTGCATGCAGCCATTCATCGACACTTATCTTTCTTTTTTTTGTTTAAGTTTTTTTTATGTTCCAAGTAATGGGGGCCAAAATAAAAATGAACACACGATTGATCAAGGAATCTTAAGAGTTCTTTGTGTGGAGACGCTGTGGACTTGCTGAAAGGAAACGCCTTTTCTCGGACATGTTATCTCCTGGTCACCAAGTGGAACACAGTGTACAGTACGACGAAAAGAAAATTAACCTCATCCGAATGTTGAAACTATTAAAAATGTTTTTATATTACCTGGATTTTCTGTGTTTGATTTTTTTTTAAATTGTGTTTAATGTTTTTTTTTCACATAAACAAGTTTCACATGTAAATTATTTGTAACAGGAAGAAACTTAGTGGAAGCAAACAGGAAAAAACCAACGACAGAGAAGTGACAGTTTGTTAAATGTCGTCATAAAACCGTCAGAGTGATTCCTCTCTGCTCGGACGCCCTCAGTCACACCCAAGGTGCCTCAGTGAAGGTCCAACACAGTCTGCAGAGGCATAAAACAGCAGATAACATTTTTGAAATGTGACGTAAATCAAATTTAGAGGTTGCTGACGCTGACAGCTCTGGAAGGCACCTGCATGCACATCAACCAAAACAACCGAACTGTTTAACAGCTTCACTTCAGATCCAACATACAGAGTTCATGGTTAAAGGGAGCAAAGCTGCACTGCATGCAAAGAAAAGAGCAAAGCATTTATATGTTAATACAGAAACAGTTAGTTTATCTGAATCACCTCTGAGCTTCTGTCCAAAAGTTAAACTGCTGTGAGGTGGCGGCTCCGGATGACTTGTCCTGTTCAGGGATCAGAACATAAAACAAAGAGCAGTGACTGTGTGTCGCTTTCTTGCCTCATTTCTTTCTAATCAATGACTTTATTTATTATGAAAATAAACACAATTATCATTAAGTCACTAATCTGATCCTGAAATTCATGTTTAGTAACTCAGCTGATATTTTCTTCTGATTGAACACATTCATCAATAACCTCAAATCGACTGGGAGTCGCTTCTTACCGAAGTCCATGCTGATGTGTATCGGTGAGTCGTACATCTGCAGGTGTTGTTGTGGAGTCAGCAGGTCTTCTTGAGCCAGAAGTTCATCCAAAAGCCTCTGAGAGATGATCAGATGTGGACTCTCATCCAGCAGCGACTCAGGAGGAACCTTCAGCACACACAGACAGTCTGACTCACAAACCTCCTCTGACAGGAAAAGTAAAACGTGTCTATAAATCCTCAAAGGAAACAAACCTTCTTAGATGTTTGGAGGTGTTCTCCAAGTCTCTGCAGTGCTGACAGGAGACTACAAACCAGAGTCTCTGTGCTCTCCTCCTCTTCTTCAAGTCCTTTCACCTCAATGTCCCCGAGCTCCTGATCTGCACTGAGAACCTTCAGCCAACAACATCGAGCACGAAAACAGATGATTATTTACAAGGAAACACACAGACGGGACGCGTTTAGATAAAATAGATGAATAAATGCGTAGAAAGACTCGATGAATGCTGTCAATCAAAGGTCATGACCTTCACAGTCACCAAATCTCAATCTGCCTGAAACTCTGAGGGACGTTGGCGGAACAACATCCACTGGGCACTTTAACTTGTCAGCCCTGTTTTTTCACTACATTATTGTGGCCTGAAAGACCAGAAGAAACATAAAAACCTTGTAGCTCCACTGCTGGAAAAGTCGGTTTTGAGGGTTTTGATCCAACACGACTCTGGAACGTTCCAGCAAAGTCCTGAAAAGACACGAGTGTAAAACAGAGAGTTAAACACAGAATAACATCAAAGCTTAAAGTGAAGAGTTTTCTCTACAATGACAAAGTTGACAGATGTACTTGCTGACCAGAGATCATCAGATATAATACAAGCAGAGAAGTTGAAACATTTACACACATCAGACTGAACAGCGTCAGCAGAAAATCAGCGCTTCATGTGTTGTGTGTTATTTATCTATAAAACAACGGAGCTTCATTACCGGTTTGGCTGTTGCCTGATGTCCTCGAGGTCTTTCAGAACAGAAAGCAGAACCTCGCGGGACGACTGAGAGAGAGACAGAAAACTTACAGTGCAAATCACGAAGCTTCAGACTGATGTCGAGAACATTTACCTGCAGTAAAACTTACCTCAACGACAAGCAGCAGACAGGTTGGATAGATTAGCAGCAGGCCCGTCATGTGATCCCATATGTACTGTTTGCTCAACTGGAAGTTGAGTTTTTCATAATGAGCTGCACAGAAACAAACAGAGGATCAGTTAGTTGCAGACTGTTGACAGACTGTTGACAGACTGAGTAACCTGACAACATGCAACTCCGCTTCTGTTGTCAAAACAGACTCTGTATTCATTCCTGGGGCTTTTATTGTGGCCTTTCTATTCTCATTTCTGTCAAGAATTCCTCGAGTAGCTACAACAAAAAGCTCTGATGAGGCCTCCTGCAGACTCATTCACACACAGAGGCGCGAAAGCTGTAAAATACTCCAACAGAACGGACTCTTTCACTGCTCTGGTGGCAACCGCAGCATGTTTTCGTTATTTCAAGAGGTAGAAATAATAAGAAGTCAGAGGCAGTAAATTTATGTTTCCCAGAAATCTGCTGTTCACTTGGCAAACAGGGGAAATCTTTACATTTGCTTTATCAATTGCATAACCATCATCCATTATTTCCTCTGAGGGAAACTGGATTAAACTGGTATATGGACCTTTTTTTTTGTAATCGAGTAGAATGAAGGTGGAATAGTGATGACTTCTTATCAATTACTGGCTCTAGCTGCACTCTGAGTCCTTGTGTCTCAAAGGTAATTGCTGGCTGACCTCCCAGTTCTGTCCTGTCAGCAGGTTGGTGGGGGAGCCGGGCAATCACGATGAGCCGCTGTAGTACGATCCTCTGTGGAGACAATGAAGACGAGTCTGAGAAAACACGCAGAGTTACAACACAAAGTCCTGAAAACACCTGAGAGCTTTGTCACATGTTAGACACAGAGAACAGATCATCACATGCACGTTTAAATCATAAGGCTTCACTCTAATACTCTCCTTTCTGTTTGTTTAATTAATTTAATACAAACCGCATGATCTTCTTCTTCATCCTCCCTCTCTGCCATAAGCTGATGGAATAAACTAGTCCCAATTTCATCCTCTCTCTTTTCCTCTGCTTTCATTTCCTCCATCTTACTGTCTCACCCTGTCTCACTCTGACTCTCTCTGTGGCTGATTCGAGCTCTGAGGGAGTGAAACCTTAGCGAGCTGTGCGCCCTCTGTGTTTGGAGAAGCTCATATCCTGGAAACCTTTTGTTCCCAAGATGCTATAAAATGAAACCTGCTGCACTCTGATGCAATTACAGATATACACTTGGTAAAGACGTGAGCCAATCACAGGCCAGGAAAGCCTCATGTTTCAGGTAATATAAGCCAATAGAAGGAGGAACTGATCATATTTGAATGGCAGAGGACAGTCTTTAAATAATAAACTTAACAGGCTCATGAGCTGCTGTTTTTATCTGTTTGCAGGCAGTTTGTGGATCCTTTTCCATGACAAGAGAATTAATGTGTGTTATTGAAGGTAAGTTTTAAAAAAAAGACCAAATTTCTCTTAGAGTTCAATGAAAGAATTTACTTAAAACCCAACTTTAATGTCATTTAACCCTCAGACTTAATGTCAGGCTTTTTTATGCTTATACTCACTAAATCATCACACACTAACGGGATTTTCAATTAATAATTATTCAATTATCTCAAATCATTCAATAACCTTTTTAAGTATAGTTGTTGAAACACTGTTGTGCTATTAAAAAGACGTATTTATTCGACGTTTTTTTATATATTTATTTCCCCAGACCCTCATTTTAGTGCATTTAACTGACTTCCCA
Organism: Acanthurus leucopareius; assembly: GCA_029814765.1. Taxonomy (NCBI): domain Eukaryota; kingdom Metazoa; phylum Chordata; class Actinopteri; order Acanthuriformes; family Acanthuridae; genus Acanthurus; species Acanthurus leucopareius. The sequence goes on from JAQMCX010000033.1 coordinate 1,093,790, forward strand.
AATGAATGGATCTGTAATTGTAAATTCAATAATCAGAGACATTGTGCATATGAAGCACTTTAACTATTTTTAACTAAAACTTTAAGAAGTATGAATGCAGGAATTTAACTTGCTGTAGTTGATTTTCAACACTGTTCCTGTCACCTGAAAGCACCTTTTTAATAACTGAATATATTGTATGATATAGTCAGTATATTAAGAGAGAGTCCTTTTATTCCTGAGGATCTGATGTGATCATTATGTTTAATATTTTGTGAAATGAAAAATTGGACTCATTTTACGTTTTGTTTTCTTTGTTTATGGCGCGATCAGATGACGTAATCGCATATCACAGTTAGCTAACGGTTAACGTTACCGTTATTCCGGTCACTTTAGCTCGGTCAGCTAGCCAAACATCGGCGCATTCCGACACAAACCTCTCTCATTTTCCCCTGAAACACTTCAAACATGGCCACCGTGTTTTCTTCTTCATCCTGCGAGTCTGCGTCCCAAGATCTGGACGAGAAGCTTCTAACTTTCTGTGAAACCGCCATCGCGAAACTTCAGATGTTACGGACTGCGGGTTACCATGGCAACAGGTCACGTCCAGACGCGTTTGACGTCATCACCATGAAAACAGGTGGGTTTTTGAGTAAAATAAAACTGATAATGAAACTCATAATATTGAAAAACTGTTATTAAATTAAACGATTAAATATGAACTAAATGAACATTTAAATTAAGTCACGTTTGAAAATACGTTAAAATTTTTACAAATACTGTTAAGAGTTGAATGAGGCTGAATTAACATTAAAATTATCCGGTAAAATGCAATAATAGTGATACTTCAGTGAAGAAGCACTTATCGAATAATATTTTTATTGATGAATTTATAAAAAAAATTCTACAAACAGAAGTTATTGTCAGATATGGAACACAGATGATCAGATTTCTTGTTTTCTCATTAGTTTGACCCATTGTAAAAAAATTTGCCCTTCTATCAGATGATTTTGACAATCTCATGTATTTTCCTTACTATAGCTCTACTCTGATTTTGAAGATTAAAAATTGTGCTTTTTATCTTATAACTTTGACTTACTGTCCCAATTTTATTTTCTTAGCCATTATTTGATGATTTTGATTTGGTACCCTAATTTTTTGACAATCATTATTAAAACACAGATGGTCTGCATGACGCGTTTTTAGTGAAACTTCCAACATCATGACTCTGTTAATAACATATTTTAAGTTTAGTCAGATTAAGAGCTTCTGGATGTCCAGCAGAGGTTGCTAATTCGACATCAACTGCGTGTTATGCGCAGTTTGTGTGGAACAATGAAGCCCGTGAACGCATCAGAGCACAGAGAATAAATAGAAAATCCACCCTAAAACTGATTCTTTTCGCTGTGACATTATAACGATGTTTTTTACTTTAATCACATACAAACAAACACTTGTATGAAAACTTGTATATGTAGTAATTCAACCATTCCCATTTTTAAAGGCTGATCTGCTAAAAAGATTTTGCATTCGGATGATTTTTTTAGATTTTGAACCAAAATATGCATTTTTTTTAATTTGAAATTAATTTAAATTAATTTTTACATGCATACTGTAGTAATATTCGTTACCCTGAATTAGTATGTCAAAATAGAGCTGCACATTTTAACAGGGACATTTATTTTTAAGGTGGTATTCTCCTTTAAATGCGTGCAGAGAGGCAGCAGAGATCAGCAGACGGCGGAGGAGACGGTCGGCCTCGGCAGCAGGCGGGATGGACTGTTAAACATCTGTGTTTGAGGCGATGTTCAGGTACCAAACACATTATTATCTCTTATCTTTGGTCTTTCTTGGAAAACAGTTAAAACCGGAAACAGTAGCAGCAGTTTGTCGCCGTGTTTTGGCCGATTAATCGGTCGGTTTCTCGGTTTGTTTGCACACCCAGTTTTGACAGCTGAGCTCAGCAGCATCTTTCTGCTCTCGGTCGCTAATCTGATATTTCTGCTCCTGTTTTATCCCATAAATCGGCAGATTATTAACCCACATTTAACGTGTTTTTACCTAATTTCTTAAATATTTTCTCTTGTTATAAAAACGGTCGTGATGTTTCTGAAATCAGGTTACAACATCATCAATGTTCAACAGGGTCATTTCACCTTCGGATTAAACCCTTTTCACTAAATATCGAGTTTAAACCAGTTTAATGTTAAGATCTTGTAATCTTATGACTTTAATCTAAGAAACACATTCATCCACCTTTAAAATTACACATTATATCCTTTTATTCTATAAATATGTATTATATTCCAGGTATCTATAACCATATTTCTTTATTATCTGAATTAAAAAGCTAAATTCACTTGAATGAAATCTGTTTTATTGAAAATATAACTGCTTTTTTTCTGTCCAGAAATTATGGGGCTTTCAAAATGACTTGAGTTGCTGTTTCCTCTAATAACACTGGAGTTTCCCTCCGGGCTCTCTGTGTGAATTTAATCTAAAAGCTGAATAATTCAGAGGATCTCAGAGGGAAATTTCTGCAGTTCAAACATACGAAAGCTTAGAAATCAGACGTCTCTTTTTTTATCTCTGTGCTGATTAAGATTTCTGTTTGACTTCAGTGTTGAACTGAATTTATCCTCCTCAGAGGTAAAAATGAGACCAAACTGAGTACATTTATCAAAGTACTGTAAGCTACTCGATTACAAATTCAAGGTAACCTACTTTCATTTATCTGATTGAACTGTTTCCAGTTTATGAAGCTTTATAGTTGACTTGTACTCAAGTATTTTAGTGTTGTATTTTACCTTCAGATTAATGTTTCTTGGATGGTTGTAAAGTGTTTTTAGATTTAATGTAAAGTAGAATATATTTCTAACATGACGCTTGAAATCAGCATTATTTCCTGTGACACCGAACGCAGCAGAGGCGTCTGCTGACCTTGAGTCTGTTATTTCTCATCCTTACTCATCATTTTTACTTCTTCTTTTACTTCTGTAGAAGTTTTTCTGTTCTACAGATGTTTTTATGTGTAGACTGTATATACATGTGTGTGTGTGTGTGTGTGTGTGTGTGTGTGTGTGTGTGTGTGTGTGATCAGATGGACCATCCTGTTCTCCGACCTTTTGTTTCCCATTTATTCACCCAAACAAAAAGCCAGTGAAAGCATCTCTGTTTCAAAGAGCCGACAAAAGCGCTTTGTCCCGAGCCGATGCATTCAAACGCAGCGAGGGTCAAACGATTTTCAAACGTCGTGTTGCTTCTCTGAATCTGAATCCTGTTGAAGTCAGAAGGAGGATTTTTAATGTCGACTCAAAAAGGAAAACAGATTCACTGAAACAGACCAGTTTCAGGATTCTTCTTGTTCCCATCTGCTTCTGTTCTAAACCAGTTTGGAGTTTAATGGTTTTAATTTTCTTATATTTATAAGTCGATGTGATGAATCAAGCTGGGAACTGTGTGTGTGTGTGTGTGTGTGTGCGTCCATAAATTATTAAGTGGAAATGAAGTGCTGTCACGATTCTTTGAAATAAATATTAAATAAAGTTGCAGCCGTTGTTCAGCTGAGTGTAAATCTCCCTTAAAATGAAGTTAATGTGCTGAATTTTTAACAAATTAGGATTTTATGTGTTAATTAATGTCTCTTATGTGTCCGTCTAAGATAAATGTAAGCTTGTGGAAAATAAAAATGCAGTTTCTCAGTTGTTTAGGGTCCTCGGGGTTTCTGGGAGTCTGGAGCGACGCTTTTGATGCTTAATTCCCAGCTGAGGTTCAAAACATTGATCTTTAATTCTGTTTCCAGCTCTCAGTGTTTTAACGGGAGAAGAGAGATTTCAGGACGAGTTCAGTCTGAGGAGGAAGAGTTTGTTCTGCTGTCTCTGATTCGACGCTCTGTGATTATAAATAAACTTCCTGTCATTGTAGTCACACTTTTCTTCTCGTCTCTTTCCTTTCCAGATTCGTTTGCCATGGAAACAGAAATGATACCAAAATTCTCCTCCAAAGATGAGGAGATCGACTTCTGGAAGACTCTTTCCCTCAAGTACAAGAGCAGGTGAGTAAACTGGCTCATATTGTCATGATTTCAGATTTAACTTCATTATAATCATGATCCCAATAATCAATTATGACAATATTATTGGGATATCTGTGGAAAATCGAAAAAATATATTCTATTAATCAAAATTAATGTTTAATTCTTAATATTTTGTGTTTTGTCTCTATTTTTTGGTCTTAAATTCAAGTGTAAATAGGAGAGAGGGTCTATAACCAAAACTGTACAAAGTTCTTCAAAAGAATAATTATATTTTAATGAATTTTTACCTTCAATGGCAGATGTTTAACATTTTGCAGCATCAGAAAATAGCTGATAGTGTCTTTGTGCTTGTTCACCATGTGGACAAAAGTATGTGGACACTTCTGTTCCCAGACTTTGTGTGTTTAAAGTCTGAATCAGTCGCTTTACTTTCTATAAATAACAGTGTGTGAACATGGGAAGTGTGTGAAGATGGAAAGTGTGTGAAACTTGCAGCTTTGTGTCAACAGTTCATGTTTGTCTCTGTCCTGTTTCAACGTGAAAACGCCTTCCTGCTCAGAGAGAAACAGTTTGTTGTGAATGAACCTGACTGACCTCGCTGATGCTGTCGTGTTTGAATGTGAGCGAATCTGTGCAGCCGAGTTCAGCAGGTGGAAACACTGACCCCAGATCAGTGGAGGCTGTTACAGCAGAGCGTTAATGCCCACAGCTCAGAGTGAGGTGTTCACTGACCGCTCAGGGATGTCCAGATACTTACGGCCATGTCTTGTGCTAAAAGACAGTCAGTGAAGGCATCTTTCAGTCGTTTCATAATCGGTTGCGTATAAATCAACCACAGAGTTTCTGTTTAGATGAAAAGATCTGATAGTGACACTGACGTCTTTCTGTGTGTGTGTGTGTGTGTGAGAAAGACAGCAGGAACACACACACACACACACACACACACACACACCTCTGATCTGCCGTCTTATCACTTGATCTTTCTCTCAGTTAAATGTCAGAGTCGATGTATCCAGTTACTCTTGTGGAGCAGTTTTATGAGGAGCGACGGCTGCAAACGCCTCCTCTTTTCCCTCAAAGCAGCAGCTCCTGTTTCACATTAAACATAAAAGGCTTTGTGTCTCTTTTGTCCTCCGTTCTCTGAAAAAGGTGTGTGTTACAGCTCAGCTGCTGTTTTTTTTGCGGTAATGGCTGCAGAACATTTTAATGATCGAATTGCGACTAAAATTAGATGTTCCCAAGATCTTATCTTTCGACAGGTTCAAGTGCTGAGTGAAATATCGACACCGTGAGCTGAAGGAAACAAGCTCACGCCTGCTTATGTAAGAGTCTGCAGACAATGAGCTTTTTAAAGTCGAGGCCACTTTCAGTTTCTGAGTGATTTAAGTGTTTTATTCTGTTGTCATTGCAGAAATCCCCAAACTTTTTCAGCTCAAGATCCAAAAGAGAAATTGATCTTCCTCCAACACCCAAATTTACAAAACCACAAACTGCTTTAACAGCTGCGTTAATGCATGTAGGACTGGAAAACAACAAAACAAACCATATATTTATAATGTATATAACAACAAAAATTAAAATTGCTGAGTGCAGTGACACATTTCTCAGTGTCTCTCATAAAATAACACTTTTTCCTTCAGTATTTTAATCAGAAAAAATGAGTGAATGACAGAAAATAGTTGATCAGTGAAGCAGTTTAACAGTTTGAATCTCCAAAGTTCATTCTTGACCTCAGAAACAGCAAAACAAAAAGACAAAAACAGGAGAAGAATTCTCACTTCTGTTCGATACGTCCAACACCTTTTTTATCTTTTAAGTGGAAACTGATTCTGTGTGTTTCTTTGTCACAGATCAGTGAGAAAACTCAACAAATTTTGTGTAAAATGAGCGAAAAATAAGCTTTTTACGTGCTGAGATTCCCTCATTCGGACCGTTCACATGCGCTGGAGTGTTTTGCCTGAAGAGTGATAACTGTGAGGAGGAAGAAACAGTCTGCAAATGAGCAGCAGTCGACCGGTTCAAAGGGCGGCCGACAGTTTCCACTGTGAAGGGACGCGGTTATAAATGGATGTTCGGGCTCTGAGCTTCCTCTCACTCACACACTCACAGGATGGCTGCTGATTCTGTCTGCTGTTTTTAGACAGCTGGCTCTGCGTGTGTGTGTGTGTGTGCGTGTGTGCGTGTGTGTGTGTGTTCATCCATGGTCATATCAACAGACTCTTACGTAACCTCCTCTTCGTGATGAAGCTGTCCACAGATCACATGGTCTGTGTCGGGGTTTTCAGTGCAGAGACGGAGAGAACCGTCACGTTGTTTTTGTTGTTGTTGTTGTTGTTGTTGTTGTTGTTGTTGTTGTTGTTGTTGTTGTTGTTGTTGTTGTTTAAAATGACACGGATGAAGGACGCACAGATGTGAAGTTTGATGCAGCCATTTAAAGACTAAAACCAGTGATTTGTCGGTAAAACTCAGTGATGACTTTCCTTCGTGTCCGTGTCACTTTGTCAAAAGTTCAGTCTTCCTCACTGTAGTTTTCATCAAACTTTATTCAAATACAAAGAAAAATGAACTTGTTGGGACTTTTTCCAGCTGTGGATGAATAAAAAAGTGATGCTCTGGTGAAATCTGGCACAGTCGAACTCCTCAGATCAGTTCAGTGTTGTTTTTTTAGTATTTTCATGGAAACTGTTTGCAGCAGAAGAATAGGAACGATAAAAAAATAAAAATATGACCAGATATGACTTTTAAAATCCTGACTTAAACCTCAGAAACATGATCACATGATACCAGCTGCTGTGCTTCACCCTCACACATCATGCTGTAGCTTCAGCACGTTAATAATTTAAATTTAAGCACCAACAAACATAAAAACAGCTGAGACGGACGAAGAGCTCTGAGGCTGATCAGGATGATCAAACTCCAGTTTTTAATCACCTGATTATTTAATATTTTATTGTGAAAAGCATTAGAGCCTCAATCTGCACCTTTAATCCTGTTTTCATTCCTTTTCCTTTTTCATCCAGTCAGATGTAGTGAAATGTAATCGTGACATCAGAGTTCGCTGACCGTGACGAATCAGCAAAGTGCTGCTCTGAAAACCTTTAAACATTAACTCAGATTCATTCATCGGTTACAATTTGTAATGATGCTGCACAGTTACTGTCATTTACAGCTGCACATGGACAGCAAGAGCAGAGATGCAAGAAGTAATCAGATCATTTACTTAAGTACAAAAGTAAAAGTAAAAGTATCCATCGTGCCCATTTCAGAACAAGATAAACAGGTCACAGTGTTGTGATATAATTATGGACTCATTCGCGTGTAAACCACATTACTGTTGCAGCTGCTGCATGTGAAGCTAATTACTTAATGTACTCTAAAGTAGCTTTTGGCAGATCAGTTCACTCTTTTATTAATTTATTAATAACATGTTCGCATCAGATTACATTTGTGTAATCAGTCTGAATCTGTAAAGTAACTAGAGACTAAAATTATCAAATGTAGGGAAGAAAAAAGCTGAATATTTTCCTCTGAATTGTAGCAAAAAAATTGAGACGCTTAACTTAAGCAGAAGTATCTGAGTATTTGTAATTCAGCTCCAGTAACTGAGTAAATGTATTTACTCTTTACTCTCTCTTCCCATCAGTGAGTCAGACTCGGCTCTTCCTGTGAACATCAGGTCTGAGTATCTGGGTCAGAGCTCCACTGCAGAGAAGAGATGAAATAAAGATAAAAAGCGAGTAACACGCAGCGCGAGGAAGCTGCTTTCTGAGCGCAACAGCTGATGAATTTACCCAGCAGGCACCTGAACCGACCTCTTTCTGTCTCCACTTGTTGTGTGATGCAGCTGCCAGGAGGCTCAGGAGGAGCTGCTGGAGTTCCAGGAGGGCAGCAGGGAGCTGGAGGCCGAGCTGGAGGCACAGCTGGGCCAGGCGGAGCATCGCATGAAGGACCTTCAGTCCGAGAACCACCGGCTGAAGAACGAGATCGAGGCCCTCAAGGTAACGTGAATGAATGTAGTTTCTGGTTTCTGCATCAACACCTGCGTTCGATTCTGATCCAGTTAAGAAAATCTACCATCAGTTTTAGGTGTTCACTTGTTTTATGAGCTTTTATTTTTAGTATTTCTGACATTTTATAGGAAAGAAGAAGATTGTCAGATCAATCAGTGATGAGTAGATGCAGCTTCTGAATCTTCATCAGAAAAAGCAAAGATAAAAAAGAGGGAAAATGACATTTTGTGCAGCAGTAAAATACAACATCTCCTACATGAGACTGCAAACAGAGACGTTCTGAGCTCTGAGAAGAACAAAGAACAAAGTCCTCAGCTGTTCTGGCTGATTCCAGATCTGTGTTGCATAGAAAGTGACGCTGATTCTGCATGTTTGCTTCTGACCTCGAGGTTGGTGAGCAAACACGTTCTCGCTGACCTCAGATCTGTGATGACTCATAGCAGAGCAGCCAATCAGACACGGCAGCAGAGTCCGACCTTTGACCTGCAAGTTCACCCTGATCTCTGATCTCTGATCAGTGATCAGTGATGTTATGTCACATCAGACAGGCTCAGCTGAAGATGTGGATCTGTGCTGAGATCAGCATCATCTTCAGTGTTTGTATTGAAGCTTGACATCACGTTGAGCAGAGTGAGCAGAGTGAGCAGAGTGAGTACAGTGTGTCTCCATACGAAGCCTCCATGAATATTTCATGCTTCTTTCTTATATCACCCGTCGTCCTTGAGCTCAGACTCTCGGGACTGAAGCGAAGTCACGCTGTCACAGCTGCTGCTCGCCCGGATTCACTCTCCGCTTATTTATCTTTCTAGTTTTTCTGGCTCTCAGCTGGTTAAACATGGAGGAGATGATGGAAATGTAGAGATCAGACCTGAAGAAGCTTCTAATAAAACATGAGAAAAGAAAGGATGATGAGTTCTGAACGGAGGCTGAACTCTGGAGTCTGTCGGCCTCGGTGAGGAGTTCACTGTTTGGGTTAGAAAGTCTGTAAATCAGTGTTGTATCTACATGTCGTCTCACTCTGCAGAGATGAAAGATGCTGAGCTGCGTCTCTCCTGGTTTCTCTTCTCATCAGTCAGCAGCTGTTCGTCCGAAGTTTTGCAGCAGCTGATCTGTTTGACTCTCATGTTTAATTCATCAGGTCGCGTCTCTCATTTTGCTGTTTAATTACCAAAAAGAACAGGTGGCACGTTCGTGTGTCTGTTTCCAGCGGCAGGAGGTGTGTGTGTCAGAGTGTGTGTGTGCAGATTCACACTGAAGACATGAAGCTTGTTTGTGTTTGTGGTTTCTGGACTGTGATGTTGGTTTCTCAGGAAAATGTTCAGATCAACATCATATAAAACCTATAAAAAGAAGTTTCACCTGCTGAAAAGACTCTGAACACAACTTAAAGAAGCTTCATGTTTCCTGTAAAGTTGTTTTGTGTCTTAAAAGGCTTTTGGTTCATCAGATATGTTTACCTGCTGTTGACAGTTTTCAGTGCAGATCTACAGTCGTCATGAAGCAAAAACACAGCAGAGATTCACTCCCACGTAACAACGATACGAAAACAAACCCCACAACATTTCCCAACATAGATCAAGAAATCTGAACACACAAAACACAGAAACACAGACAGGAGACTCAGTGTTTCAGAAAGAGAAAACACAACATTTCAGAAACTGTGGGAACATTTTAAGGATCCTGATATTTAAAATAAATGAACCTTTTAGAAAACATGACAGCTGAGAAAACCAAACATTTGATAAAAAACAGCTTTAAAAAACTGTTCTGTTGGTTTTTTCAGCACATTTTGCAGCTCAGGGCCACATAATGAAGAAACATCAGAGCTTGAAATTTAACTGGAGTTTAATCTGTTTCTCTGTCGCGTTCATGTGCTGAGTGATGCTCTGCGTGGCTTCCTGCGGTGCATTCAGGCGCCACAGTCGCAGCAGATATAGGTCAGACGTACAGACAGAGCCGGCGGTGCTTATTGAGCTGATTGTCTCGGTGCTGCTGGTTATATAGGTCACACTTCACATCCGCCGCCCGGCAGAGGAAAGGGAGGAAAAATTAGAGGAGCAACTGAAAAATAGATGAAAGCGTGTAGGTGGTTTGCAGCAGAAGCTGTTGAGTCGTGTCCTGGAATGAACCCTGCAGCTCAGCGTGTTGGAGATTAAATCCAACGTGATGGATATGAGCCGTCTGTCGTCTTCCTGCCCTTCAGGACAAACTGGAGCAGCAGTATTCCCAGAGCTACAAGCAGATCTCCATGCTGGAGGACGACCTCGGACAGACGCGCAGCATCAAGGACCAGCTGCACAAATACGTCCGCGAGCTGGAACAGTCCAACGATGACCTGGAGAGGGCCAAAAGGTCTGTGAGAGCTCCTCAGACTCACTGAGAATAACGTGAAAAAACACTGAGAACACTTTATTTATTCAGTTCTTGTCTCTTTAGTTTCTCCTTTTAGAGTTTAATGATCCTGATTAGCATTTTTATGCATCAATAAACAAAGATTTGTGTTTTAATTAAAAGGAAATCACAGGACAGACAATATTGTGACATTTCAACCTGATGCAGAGGCGTTTTTCAGAATCATTATCCTTGTTTTTATGCATGAGAAACTGCCAGAGTTGCAGCCAACAAAAGGCTCAAACTGCACTGATTTCTGGCCTGAAATGGATTCAAATCAATGCTGCAGTTGCATTAGATTTGGATCCTCTGTTCAGAGTCCAATAATCATTAAGTAGATGGAACTTCAGAGCGTATTTACATTTAATTAGAGGAACGTCGGTCTTGTTTTTTCAGAGCAACCATCGTGTCTCTGGAGAACTTCGAGCAGCGTCTGAACCAGGCCATCGAGAGGAACGCCTTCCTGGAGAGCGAGCTGGATGAGAAGGAGTCTCTCCTGGTGTCTGTGCAGAGACTGAAGGACGAAGCCAGAGGTGATTATCCACCACATGTTGCTAATGAGCCGCACTGTCAACATGCAGCTGCTGCAGTTTCCTTCCTCTTTGATCAGAGATCTTCATCCTCACAGATTCATGAGGTTTCTCTCAGCTGATCACGAGGAAGAGCTTCAAAATGTTCCTCCTTTTTTGTGTCCGTTCTGCAGACTTGCGGCAGGAGCTGGCCGTCAGAGAGCGGCAGTCTGATGTTTCCAGGATGTCGGCTCCAAGTTCGCCCACACAGGACAACGTGAAGATGGACACGGCCGTTCAGGCCTCCCTCTCCCTCCCTGCAACCCCGCTGAGCAAAGGTCTGGATAACGCCTTTGCCAACACAACAGGTAGCTGCAGCCCTTTTTTTTTTCTGTCTCCTCATCATGCAGGTCAAGACAGAGACATCCGGACAAAACGCTCTGCTTTCTGCTTTCTGCTGGTTTTTCATGCACGGACACTCAGTTATTCAGTCTGTTTTCCTGTGAAGAGAAAGGAGCTCATGCTGCTCTCAGAGGGAGAAAATAATCACCAAGAGGAGAAAATCTGCATGCAAACATCAGATGGTTTCTGGCGTAAAAAGGCTCATAAGTGGGTGGTTAGAAATAAGAAGTCTTTTGGGAAAAACTCAGTAAAATGTGTTTATCATCATATCAGCTTGTGTTTTTTAAAATATGATGGACGTGTTTGAGACCAAAAGCAGAGCTAAATGAATTTTTCTGTGAATTTAATAAATAAAGACTATCAGTATAAATCAGCACATCTTTTCTTGTCTCTCTCACTCAGTCCTCTCAAATGGATACGGCAGCAACTCGCCGTTGACTCCGTCTGCCAGGATATCGGCCCTCAACATCGTCAGCGATTTGCTCCGAAAAGTCGGGGTGAGTCGATCTTCTGACTTCCTGTTTCCAGGTTTCAGGTCTCTTTTCCTTCCTGCTGCAACACAAGTCCGTCTGTTTCTCTGCAGTGAAGAGAAAAGCATCTTCATCTCCCTATTTTCGTTCCTCCACAGGCTCTGGAGTCCAAACTGGCTGCTTGCAGGAACTTTGCCAAGGACCAGAGGGCGAGGAAGGCGTTCGCCCTCGACAACAGCAACGCGCTCAACGCAAACACAGCCGGCTTCTCGCAGGCTCTGCACACGTCGTACTTCGACAAAGCGTGAGTGAAGCCAAGTCTTATAATGACACCAGACTCACAGTCTAACTCCTGTCAGGTATGTTTACAGGACGTCTGAGGCGTGACACAGTAGATTATAGATCATGTGATCTGTGTTCTGTCTGATGAGGAGGATCTGAGATCTGTGTGCGTGTTTTCTTTCCCAGCAGGACAGAGATGGTCACGTTCCCTGCATTGATTCTGGGTAATCGTATCTCCTCTGTTACCTGACTCTGTTTGTTGGGGCGAATGCATGCGGCTGCTGGTTTTAACAAGCCTCTCTGCTCGGGTAGAACTCATAGAAATAACCGTAACAGAGGCGACTTTGACTCTAATCTTCTGAAGGTGGTGGTTTAATGGGGATTCATGTTTTTCTGCTGCTTTTTTAACTCTCAGCTGATCGAGTAGATCTCCTCTCTGTCGGTGGATTGTGGGAGTGGTTTTATTTGGCCTCATATTTTACCTTAAACTATAAATAACAAAGACTTTTTAAAAAACAGAACATGTAGTTGACATTTTCTGTCAAAAGCCTCAAAGAAGAGAAACTCTGACAGTGAAACTGATGTTAAAATGAACTCTGGGAAATTACAGACAGAAGACAATAAAAAGGTCAAAAACATGTCTTTTTTAAAGGATAAGAATTGATGAGATAAGAGTTTTGTTTGAGTCATTGAGCCTTAAAAGAATGTAAATTATTCCGACCTTCCCTCTGTGACTCTCAGCTCAGATCCAGATTATGTAAATTAAAGATGAGTCATTTGGTTTTAATGAGTCTGCAGCCTCGTTTTCGGCTCTGTGAGGACGCACTGACACACAGCATCGCTATGAGCTAAATGCTAACATGCTAACATGGGTCAGCAGGTGGGATGTTTGATGTGTTAGCATGCTAACTGTTGCTAACCAGAACTAAAGAGGAAGTGCAGTCGAGGCTGTTGGGTCATTTCTGCACATTTTAAGCCACAAACTAAAAAAATCATTTTCTAAAATTATTTACTTTCACTCAGAACAACAGCAGTCGACCTCACGGCGGTGATGCAGGGGAGGTCAAAGGTCAACAGGATTTATGGTCAGGGCGGCAGGACCGTGTGTGCAGGAGTGATTCAAATTAAACAACAGCGTCTGTGTGTTAATGCCAATAAAGGAACATTTAGTTTCTATAAAGAACAAATCAACACACCGGACTTTTATTTTAACAGCAAACAATCATGTGATCAGGTTAAAAGAATTTAAATCCTAAACTGGTGGAGCAGAGACGGTGTTTCCGCGTGTTTCTGCTGTGTTTACAGGAACTACAGAGGCTGAATGTGCATAATAAGATGTGCACACAAGGTCATTGTTCTCCTGGTTTCACAGCAGGAGGTTTGACACCGACACCGTTCACCTTCAGTCGTGTTCAGAGAAGCCAGAGTCGTTTTGTCTCTGACTGAAACAGAGAGAACAACATGATGCCTGATGAGAGCAGAGCTGAGCGCTGAACCTTCAGACTGCAGGTCCTGGTGTGTTTAGCAGCAGTTTGTCTTGTTTTGATTAAATATAAAAAGGGAATTTAAAGGTTTTTCTTTCCATAAAAAGGCTCAAACATACCAGAGATGCTCCTCATAGCCCAACTATGACCCACAAAGGAAACCAGTCAAACCAGTCAGTCCGGCCGATTCTGCAACATCCTTCTGCGTCAAAGTTTGATTTTTAGCAACATACACACACACACACACACACACACACACACACACACACACACACACTCATGAGGTTGCAGCGTCGTCTGTGTGTGAGAGACAGACACATTCATTGAGTGATGAGGACAGAATGACAGACGGACCTGCAGGTGTTCAGGTCACTGGTTTGTCCTTCAGGAAAAAATCACAATGACTGTAAAAACTGAAAACAAGAGGGTGAAGAGTTTATCTGACAATTTAAGATGTTTTTCCTTTTATTTATTTCCTTTAATCTCTGTCCTTTATTAATGGAAGTCTAATTCTGCAAGATAAAGGACACAGACAGTGTTTTTATTCCCTCGTCAGTATATTTATGTTGTTTTTTAAAGAGCTGTGTGTCTGTTTTCCTGATTATTTTTATAAAGACGGTGAGTTGGTACCTAATCTGTACAAACAGATTTTCTCCATTTCCTCTTTATTAAATGACCTGGAACATTTTCAGGGGATTAACAGGAAACAACAGACGTGTATTTGTGTTTACAGCATCACCGTCCACAATCACTTCATCTCTGAGAAACATAATTTCACCTTCAGTGTCATAAATTGACTTAAAATCTCACATTTAACCTAAAAATTAAATAGTCTCATATATTTTTTCCCATCATAAGTATTATTTTTTATTTCTGTCTTCAGTTTTGTTGCTTTTTGGCAGAAATTGGTTTCCTTACTTATCAGCTTGGTTCGGTATTTTTTCATTAAATTAAGAGGCTTTAAACTAACTTGATTGGAGGTTTTGACATTAAACACATCATATTATTATTATTACATGAGTGGGTTCATTCATGTCTCTCTTTAGTTGCAGTATTTCCATTTCTTCAACCCAAACTCAGACCCTCCTGGTTTAATAAGATCCTCGTTTTTCAGCAGGACCTCGAACGGATTGAAACCCGGTGCCATGACGGCCATCACCACCCCCCCTGCTGCCTCCTCCTCGGGCTTGGTGCCCCTCGCCGTGTGACTGTAACCCCCCTTTAACTCGACCCGACACACTCGTCCTGCACTTGGAAAGCCTGAAATGAGAAGACAAAGCGAGAACAGGAACGGCTGACGCACTGTTACCCCGCGCTCTCTCCTCGTCTTCTCTCTGTTGTTCTGCCTCGACTCTTGTGCTTCGTTCCTGCTGTAACTTCGGGTCTCCGTCTGTGTATTTCATGTGTTACTGTGTCTGCTGTTTGCTCACCGTCCTGTACAAAGATGACGCCACATCTACTCCTGATGCTTTTAAGATCTTCCCTGATTCGTGAAATGTGTGCACTGTATCCTCCTAAAGGGAAATATTATGCAATTAAAATGTGTTTTTTACAGTTTAAAATGTGAACAAATGAAATCAGCGTTAACAAGCAGTAACTTCCATTAGGTGCACTCACATCTGCTGAGCGGTAAATAACAGGTTTAATGGGTTGGCACATGTGCAGATGTCCTGGATAATTGTGTGCCACACGGCGTTTGTCTCCATCAATTATTGATGTCTGAAAATGTCCAACATGTGAGTCTCAGCCTGATGTTTTAAACATGAACTCTGGTGAGAATTCAGCTGATTTTTGGCTTTTAACTGTGACCTCCTGAAGCCTGAATCAGCCGAATTTTACTCCAGAAAAAAAAAAGTGAAAGGAGAGTCTTTGTGTCGTCGAAGTGAGTCAAACACACCATCTGTCCTCCGAACTGTGTGACATGATGTGTACAGTTTAGGTCATATTGATCGTTATTTATAGACAGCTGTTTAAGTGGTGCTGTCGTAGAGTTCAGACCAGTTAACCAGCGTTCTTGTACTCTGTAGTCTCGGTGTTTTATCCGCGTTTCTTTGGATTTTACACATTTTCAGTACTGTACACGATGAGCGAGTGAAGCACTTTGACCTTGTGGTAACTTTTTCATTTACATTCAAGTGCAATATTGCCTGTTTGTTAGAGTTTGTGCATTTAATTTATCTCAAATTTCTTTTACGGCATGTTTTAATAAAAGATGTAATTATACTCCATCTGTTACAGTCGTCCTGTTCTAATCAGTTCTTAATCTGAAGGAAATTATGGCCGCAAGCAACAGTTTATCTTAATTTTTTGTAATTTTCCAGAAAAACTTAATTAACAGAGGATTTTCTCAGAGCCAAAGTTGATATTTATCAAACTGTTTACGTCAGAAAAACAGACTAAAACCCAATTATATAGAAATATTGTGGTTCTTATTCCATAACATTTACTTTTACATAAATAAAGGCTCCTGGCGTCTAAATCCATCAGAAGTCTCTTGAAACTTTACTGAATCAATTCAAACCAACAGGAGGACAAAATGTGAAAATATAAAACACATTTTTTAAATTGTAGGTAAAATAAAAAGCACACAGAACTCATAGTTAAAGAGAAATTACTTTCATAACACCAACATGGCCTTAAGTTGTTATCAACACTGCCCCCTACTGGACAAACATGAGTATAAAGAAAAAATGAGCTGAAGTTGGAAGTTTTGTCCCTTTCAGCAGGTTGATCATTTAATAGGTCCTCTCATCCCAAAACAAAACAGACACATATAGTACATTATATTTCCATGTGTGAATAATCAAAAATACACTGACCGATGCTGCATTCATACATTAAACAAACAGTTTGGCTTTATGCACACAAAATGTCTCCAGTATTGATTATCTTTTCATACATTTACTAGAAACAAATGTGAGAATTATTTAAATAAATCCGTTGGTAAAAGGCAAGTTATTTATAGCCTTTGCTTAACAAGGCCCATGTACAGTCGTGTAAAATATACAAGTACTGTCCACATCTGTAGACCTGCTCGGCGTTACATTCTCAGAGTTCAGTGATCAGGTTGTGGTTCAGGCCTGATGTCTTCAGCTGCCCCCTCCTCTCTTCTTCTCGGCCAACTCGTCCATCTGCCTCTGCCTCCGCTCCAAGATCTCCATCCTCTTGGCATCGTTGCGTGCTCGCTCCTGTGCTCTGAGCTCATCCACATCCTCAAAGAACCTGTGCCTGCATGGAGGAGGAGGAGGCATCAAACAACACAGCAATTCACAATAACAGAGGAGAGCTGAAACTAATTCTTCCTCTGACAGCAGGTAAGAGTTCAACTATCATTTTTAATAACTCATTAACCAATTTAGCCTTTTTAAAGCAAACATATGAAATATTTACAGGTGTTTTTTGTCTTCTATAAAGTAAGACAGTTAAATTAATACAGCAAATGACACAGACACACTGTCAGCTGTGCAGTTGTGTAATGGAAAGTGGAACAAAGTGCATCAACACACACTGCAGGTTTGTGGTTTAATATTAAAGGTTACACTTTTAATGCGGTTTGCTTTACATTTCCAAATGACGATTAAGGCAGCTAAAAGCACAAAACATGCAATAAACCATACCTATTGAAGAAAGCAGTGGCTAATCCGACAATAAGTGTCCCAAATAAAATTGGTTTGGTGAGACGTTTTCCAGCAGACAGCTGGTGTTGCTTCATTGTAGTTTGAATCCCACGAGGTTACTACAAAATAGAAAAAATATATAGAAAAATCATTGACTGTATGCTAAGTTGATTTTTAGCTGACCTTTCAAGTGTCCATTCGTAACACGCCTCCCTCCTGTCGTGCTGTTTCTCACGTACCGCTACTTCCGCTCCCCTGTTTTGTAACTTAATAATCTCAGAAAATTATTAACGGAGCAGATAAATTCACAATTAAGAGTATTTTTATATCTGAGGGTCTGAATATGTTTATAATTTGTTTAATACGTTTTTAGTCAATTAGAAATTATTTTTAAAAATGTTTAGTTTTAAGCGGACCATTACTCTTATCGCGCAGTTGTACGGACACATTTCAAAGACGGACCAACTTAAAAACGGCCGGAAATAAATACAACTTGGCGTGCTTTGATGGTTTTAGGTCGTTAAATCTGGTATTATTCGGTTTTATGTTTGTTTATTGCTGTATAAATTGATATTGGAGCTATTATTAAGCTAATGCTAAGCTAAAAATGTCGAGGAAAGGCTCTTCTGAAGGTTCCGACCGGTTTGAATATTTACAAACTCTGGTCACTGAATTTCAGGACACCGACAGCGAAGGTGAGCAACATTAATGTTTATTATTATAGTTTTTATTTGTCATGATTAGGTGGTCTTTGATTTAAATAGTCAGTGCGTTCTGGTGGATAAAATATTCAGGTGTCATTGTTTGAAAATGACCATGAATATCTTTTACACATCCGCACACTTTCTTTTAACCCACTGGCTAATATATATATGCCGAGACCAAAATGTTTGTGAGAGACTGATACACAGCTAAGAGTTAAACAATTGTGTCCCAGCAGTTTTATTTATCAAGTTTCTTACATAAATCATTTCATGTCATCAGAGGCGAAGGAACAAGTGTTGGCTAACTTGGCTAACTTCGCTTACGACCCAAAGAACATTGATTATCTGAAGGAGCTGCAGGTGATCGACCTCTTCTTGGACATGCTCACTGAGGAGAATGAGAACTTTGTGGAGTTTGGGATGGGTGAGTATCAAGCAATAAAAACTGTTTATCATCTTTACTCTGCCTTATTGTTTTACATTGTGTAGATGCTGTCTCCTAAACTAAATGTGTCTTTTCTTGTGTTTGTCATTTTCTTCAGGGGGGCTGTGTAACCTCAGTATGGACCCTGAATGCCGGGACATCATCCTGCAGAGCAGCGGCATCAGCTTGGTCACAAACTGTCTGTCAAGCCGGAGGGAAGAGACCGTCCTGTCTGCCATCACCACACTAATGAACCTCACAAAGCCCTCGTCCCGCTCACAGATCACTGAGCCGGGCATCCTGCAGTGCATGCTGCGCTTCTCCCTCTCAGAGAGCCCCCGCCTGCGAAACCTGGCCGCTGTGTTCCTGCAGGACTGCTGCGATGAGGAGCAGGTGGTCCGAGCAAGGCAGCAGATGCAGGGACAGCAGACAGCAGTCGGCATCCCGCTGCCAAAGAACTGAGTGACAGCGGACGTCTTCATGTGGGAGAATGTGTACATTTGTGTAAGTAGATACATTTGCTCTTCATTAGAATATGAGAAATATATGACACTTCAAGGCCAAAAAATATGCAGGAATACAAACATTTCATTTGTGTGTGATCCACTCTCCTAGTTTAAGACTTTTCACAAGATTCCCACTGTGTTTGGGAGACATTTTTATCTTAGCATGAAGATTTTTAATCTATTCTCCACAGTTTTGGCCATGCTGTGTGTTTTTAAAGCTTGTGTTGCAGTTAGAGTTTGGGACTGTTTATTGCCAAGGAGATCCTCTGTCCGTTTCGACACATTTAAAAGACCAGTAATCATGTGAGAAGTGCCTCAGTGCAGTGTGGGAAAAATAAAAAATCTGATCTCGTCAGCAGAACTGAGAAAGTACAATTATTTTGTGTCTCAGTGATGCCTGAAGTTTATCTTCTCTTGCATCTTTATTCCTTGAAATATGGATTTGATGTGGAGATACTTTACTTGCTGTTGAGTATTTACAATCTAAGTGAAAGTCAGCATGCAGTTCAACAAGTGCTGTGCTCTTTCTTACCACAAGAGGGAGATTAGATAGTCTTAGTTCAACCTGCAAGCCTGAGTACTCCATTCAGACTCACTGCTCAGATCAGTAATTTGTTTTGTTCATATATTTTGAAAGAGTGTGAAAAGTTGATGGAAGCCAGTGAGTTTGTGAGCAGACGAGGAGATCAGAGATATTTTCTTTTATTGTGGCTTCTTGTGGAGGAATGGCTCCTTATTCTGTCCAGGGGTGAGTGTGAATGCAGAGTGGTGAAATCATGACATGATTGGCCTCTAAGGAATAGATATCAGCTAACATTTCGTAACGTAAAAGGCTCCTTTTACTTTCATCCATCAGTGTCTCTCTACTAGAATCTCACAGCAAAACACTCAGTGTAGATCAGTGATGGATAATCTGACATGATGGTTCAGATTGAGGTTCCACTGTCTGATTCAGGATCGCATGAAGGCGGCCCAGATCGCGGTTTAATTTATCAGAAACCAGGCAACTTGTGCGGTTTTCTCTTCCATGAGGAAAAAAAATTGAATCTCAAATAAGCATCAGAATCTGATTGGTGCCACTTGTGCCTGCAGTGTGAAGGCAGTCTGTGTTGAACTGGAAGACCTTTCTTCTCTGAGCTTGAACCATTAATACGGTTGACTTGTAATGGGCACAAAAACAGCATGTGAACAATTGTTGGCATTCAAACTGTCGGCCAAAAATGTCTGAAGTGCACAGAAAGGAGTGAAAACAGGCTCACTGACTGCAGTATCAATATTACCACCTATTTTCCCCAAAAATGTGCATTCCTCTGGCTTTGAAGTGATTTCCCGGTTCGGACGCCGGAGCATGTTAAAGCAAACCTGTTGGCTCTTGCACTTGGCTCTTTATGAGAATACCATGTCCTGGAACCTCAAATCCAACCAAAATAAATGTTAAATAAAAAATGCAAAATAAACCTTGAGGTTCCTCCTTGAGAGCCAGGAGCCCCGTTTGTTTTCTTCTGGGCTCCTAAGAGCTATTTCTGGGCCGAGTCCTTCAGGTCTAGACAGAAGACGACATCCGATCCTGACTGCACATGTAGCCCCGTCAGACTCCAGAGGAAATTCTTTACAGCTTTTGAGCGTTTGTCGGTAATAATCGCTCATTTTTAACACCACAAAGTTCTCATTTTCAAACACCGTGTGTGCATAAGTGTGTATTTGTTTCTGAATGGCATTCCAGGGGCTTGAAAGGCGGGCACCTGCCACCGAGATCAATAAAAATACCTTCATTCTTCCCGTAAAAAGAGAAACACCCATGCCTGGTTTTAATAATGTGGTACAAAGTTTATTTCAAGTTGATTTAAAAAAAAAAAAAAAAGATTTTTATAGCTTTATTCAGGACAAAAAAGAATAATCTTGGAGAACAGAGCCGTTCAACATCTACAACAAGTTCTGTTTTGTTCTTCGGTCCCGTGTGAAAGCAGCGGCTCAGTTATGGTTGCTTCTGTAGCTTTGGGATTCACATTTCTGTCACATTTTAAAACAGCAGGATGGAGTCATTCTATAATTTTCTTATAGTCAACAAATCCTGTTCAAAGACTAAATGCAGTAAAGTGACACGTCTGAAACTTAAGCACCTTCAAACCCTGTGCATTGGCCCTTAAGCCCACTGGGCCCCAGAATGGAGTAATGTTAACTTTTTAAAAATGCTCATGAATATGCGGTTTCATTTTTAAAAAAATGCTAAAAAAGTTGATCACAAGCTAACAAATGCTACTCAGACTGGAGTAAACTGAGTCAAAATAAACTGCAGCGTTTGTTCATGAAAATTCGGATAATCTCGTCCGGTTTAAGAGTGTTTTCAGTTCATTTTCACACAAAAACAGTACTTGTTAGTTGCACCAGTTCACGGATGGCTTTGGTTTTTTTTTTGGGATTTGTTAGCGGTATGAAAAATACAGAATCTGATAACATGAATCTCTTTAACAGCTGGTTACTGAAGGAGGCAGGCGACTGTTTGGCTCAGCTTGTGGCTTCATACCCGGCCATCACACATCTACACGGGTCTGCTTTAAGATGTCCTGATGGGGGGGTATGAAGGCCCGGTCAGTGTTTGTGGTTCGTGACATACAATAATTGAAAATTCTACTCATGAGCTCGTGGTCTCATTTTTCTTTGTCCATCCCGAGCAGCTTCTCAGCCACAACGCGAAGTTTGTTCTTCTGGATCTGAGAAGAGAAAGAAAATGTGTTTGAAGGTTGTTTTTTTTCAGGTTTTAAGTCGACAATGTGAGTGTTATCAGTTGGACTTTACCAGAGTTAAGCAACATGACAATAAACAGTGTGTGACCGGGTGAACCGGCGTTCTGGTGGCTGATCCTCGGTGACACATTTAAGCTTCTCTCTCTCTTTGATTGTTGTCGTTGAGCTGCTGTAAAACCTGCTTGTTCTCCTTATAAAACTTATCAGTGCCGTAACAGTAATCAACTTTGATCCACGTCTCAAACTTTGGCGTGTCGGGTCCTTGAATTTGGTCCTGGAAGTCGTTAAAAAAGTCATTTTAATTGGATGGGATTCCTGCTTGTATAACAATAACTTGTCTTTGTTACATTTCATTTTTTCCAAAGATTCAGCAAAATCCAACGTGTTTTATTATGAACTCTAACAGCCGGTAGGTCGTTTACCCTTGATATCTGTACTTATGCAAGGATAAGCTAGGCTAAGCTAATCAGTCGCTAGTATCAGCTTCATTTTTGCTCAGTAGACCTGAAAGTAGAGCCAAACTTCCTGTCCAACTCAGCAGGTGAACCACTGTATGTTTTATCAAAATGCTGCAGTAATCCTGTTCAGTTCTGTAACTGTTCATGCAGCAAATTGCACTTTAAAAATATCAAAGACCTGTTTGATAAAAATGCTTTTTAAAGGTGGAATCCAGTCCTAATTTAAGCAGTCAAAATGCTGCATTCAGGAACAGCCTGCAGTAACATGGTGCCACTGTCTGGACTCAGACAAATGCACCAGGGGTTAGATTAGCCTCCAGGGTTTGAATGTGCCCATGTTCTGCACCCTGGACTCCCTGGAACTGTTAATACTGAGTGGATTATCCTGGTGAAACAACTGAGGGAGTCTTAGATGGAGGGGCTGGTTTGATCTGATATGCCGCTCTGGTACGAGGTCCGCCGCCCCTCTGGGTTCACCTAACAGGACCCGCTGTGCGTGCAGACGAGCTAATAGCCCTCCGTTCCCTCCCGTCTGGGGGCGTTCGGGGCAGGCCTGTTCAAACACAACGCCGTGTCTCCAGTCGCTTTCAAACAGCATCCCACGAGAGAAACTCAAGAAGCAGACGGGAGTCGGTCTAATTTATCACAGACTTTTACAGCAGCTGCTAATTATGGATCTGTTTCTTGGCCTGGATGCTTTTCATCTTCATAAAAACTGTATAATAAACTTTGTCAGTCTTGCATTTTATGGGAGCATATAATCCCATCCTGTGATATTACCTTTCCAGTGACAGTGAGCGGGTAGCTGTTGACAAAAAGGACGTAGCGAGGGATCTTGAAGTGAGAGATCTGAAAGGAGCAGATGAGGAGGGAGATGATCAGCAGAGTTTGAGCAAAAATGCATCTTTAACAGGATGATAAAGTATAAAAGAGTCACAGTTCAGTATTGAATTCAGTGTCTCACCTGCCCTTTGCAGTAAGCTTTGATTTCCTCTGCAGTGCACTCCTGTCCGTTAATCAGTCTGATGCAGGCACACACCTCCTCACCCATACGCTCGTCCTTCACCCCAACAACCTTCAAAAAAAACATAAAACACATGAAGCTCTGAAGCAACAGAAGAAAAAAAAAGTCCTGGATTTAATGTTTTGTGTAACTATGCTGCTAAAAACTCTGCTTTTAATGATGATTTTATGGTAAAGTTTTCTATAAAAAGTTTGATCACTTCGTCAGAAAAGACTAAATTCTGAACCATGATTGGCTCCAAGCTGGTTGTGATGTCATTAATCCCTTTTATAAGAGATTTGATGCGAAAAATATACAGAATCTTTACTTTTAATTCTTAAAAGACCAAAAAATTTAACTCTAAGAAACTAAAAAAACAGAAGCACACAGAAAGCGTCGAGTCAATTAAACCCTCGTCAGGACAAAAATGGCCCTTTAGCATTTAATCCTCGAAGTAAAGCTCGGTGTGAACTTCCTTGTTTTCTTCTCAGCTGTAACTGTAGAAAACAGTACCTATATGATCCTGATTGCTTGTGGATTGAGCTCACCTGTGCCTCCTGGACTCACCTGTGCCTCCTGGACTTTGGGGTGTGTGTGCAGGAACTGTTCGATCTCAGCCGGATAAATGTTCTCTCCTCCTCTGATGATCAAGTCTTTAATCCGGCCTTCGATCCGGCAGTAACCGTACGCATCCAAGCTGGCGATGTCTCTGCGGGAAACAACAAAAAAATCATTTACTTTATTGTATCAAAGTGTTTCCTGGTGGTTTTCTGAACGTCCATGTTTTCAAATAGGACGACGAGCAAACATCCAGGAGAAAAACAGCATCTGTCCGCTTCCACTCACCCAGTTTTGTACCAGCCGCTCTCTGTGATGGTCTCGTCTGTTTTGGCTTTATTCGCCCAGTAGCCCAACATCACACAGTGGCCTCTGATCATGAGCTCGCCCAGCTCCCCGACAGGCTGCACCTGCTCCGTTTCAGGGTTCACCACTTTAGCCTGTGGAGCAGTTTGTTTGCATTTTTAGTTTCAGGTTTGAACAATCAGATAAAGCTGTTTTAATTAATCATCGTTCTTTTTTTGGAACTTCAAATAATTAGTGTGAAGCGAGTGTGTAATAATGTGACTGCGTCATGTGACTGATCACCTCCAAGTGGTCCATGAGGAAGCCGACGGTCTCGCTCTTCCTCTGCAGGCTGTCTTCAGACTGGCCGCAGAAGGTCACGGGGCTGTTCTCTGTGGTGCCGTAAGCAATCTGTCATCACACAAACAGCTCGTTATGAGCAGAGAGGAGGAAGGAAAACAGCAGCCGACATGTTTTCAGACAGATTACATTTTTAACCAAGAGCGACTCTCTACTCCAGTACTTTAAACAGATTTAGTTACTTTTCAAATTTAGAATACTCACTGAAAAAAAACTTAAAACTATCTGATAATTAATAAACATTAAAGGTTAGCTACCCAACAGTAAATAAATTAAGTTTTTATTTAGATACTTTCAATTTACAAGTGTGCAGAAATTTTAACTGCAAACAAATTAATACAATTAATAAAATCAGAGAGTTTGAATTAAAATGTTTGACATCACTGTTCAGCAAAAGCTAAATCAGACTTACTAGTTCTCAATAAGCACTAAATTACACTCAAAATTCAGTGAACTGTAAATTTAATTTAATATATTTGTCATCAAAGCTTTACAAGCAATAATCAAAAGGCTCCCGAGAAAGTTTAAGAGAAATATCTGATAGATTGATAAAGATTGAGTACTTTTTTCCTCATAACATGTATCTCTTTGCTGATTCAGGCTACATTCAGTGAGAGACAAGGCCATGAATAAATGCTAAATAAAAACAAATTGAAAAGATAAAACACTGTGATGCTCTCAGGTGAAAGTTGGATCAAACGGAGAAAGACTGTTGGACCTGTGGGGCGTTTTAGAGGACACAGTGTGAACCTCACCTGGAAAATCAGGGAGGAGACAATATTCCCAATAAAATGTTAGATTTGTTGAGTAAACTCTAGATTCCAGTCGACCTGGGTGGCGTCCATCCATCTTATAACTGCAGCCACCTGAAGCCAAACCGTCCGCTGACCCGAGCCAGTCTCTCTCTGAACCTTCCCTCTATTATTAAAAGCAGGTGTAGTGAAACAAAGCTTTATTCTCACAGCCGCAGACTCGTGCTGCTCCATCTTTAGCGGCAGAAACCCGATAACCACAATCACCGTAACTACTCGGAGGAGACCGTTGCATAACACCTCGCTCCATTTCAAAAGTAAGAATGCGCACAGGAATGTAAATTGGTATCTAAAACTTTCCTTTGCAAGAATCTGTTGCAATTGTTTTGACTTGAAACTGCATCTCGCGTCTTGCCAGCCACCTGGAGGCTATTATAGGTTGTAAAACAGCTGCACAGGAGTGGCTCCTTTTCCTGCCACGCAGACTGAAAAACAATAGAGCGTGCACATATCCAAACTTGACCGCATGCCACGTTGTTAAATATTTAAAAACATGCATTTTTTATTTGTATGATTTGTCTGCACATGTGCATCCGGCAGCAAGCTGGACGTCAAAACATCAGACCTTTATTTATGTTCCAAGTCCTGCAAAAAAAATGCATCCAGGAGCGAAGAGACGGAGCGTCCTTTGGCGTCTTCCTGCTCATTTAGGGTTAAATTCTCACAGACACTTGACTTCCTCCTGCAAACCTCTCACTCTAACACCCTGGCAAGCCCTCCTCGCTTTTTTTTTTTCCTCAAGTACATGTTATAAATAGTGCTGTGTGTTCTGTTGACTGGCCATCCTCCTCTCAAAGTGAATGTCTCTGCCCACCTTTGCTCACTCACTCACCTTTCACTCCTCTTTCTGTCCGTTTCTCTCTGAACACACACACTAACACACCGCTGTTCCACCTTTTGGCTTTCTTCTTTAGAGTTTTTCCTCCGAGAAGCTTTTTGCAGGAGGTTTCCTCTTCCTCTTATTCCGCTAGAGACTTGAAGACTCTCCACTCGAGTCAGCAGAGAGACTGACACAGACGAGTCGCCATGCGCTGTGTGAGCTGGTTGTTGTTGGGGACCTGCCTCCTGGTGCTGGGCCCCGCGGTGCAGGGGGCCCCGAGCCAGTGTCCCAGCCTTTGTCACTGCCACGGCGACCTGCAGCATGTGATCTGTGACAGCGTCGGGCTGAAGAAGATCCCACGAGTGTCCGAGGTCACCCGTCTGCTGAACCTGCAGAGGAACAACCTGGGCAGCATCCCCACGGGGGCCTTCAGTGAAAGCAAGGGGCTCATCTCCCTGCACATGCAGCACTGTCAGCTCCGAGAGATCGGATCCCAGGCCTTCAAGGGGCTGAAGAAGCTCATCTACCTCTACCTGTCCAACAACGAGATCAACAGCATCAAGCCCGGCGCCTTCGAGGACCTGTCCGAGCTCACCTACCTCTATCTAGATGGGAACCAGATCAGTGACCTGGCCAAGGGCATCTTCTCCCCCATGATCAACCTCTTCATCCTGCAGCTCAATGACAACAAGCTGAGGGAGCTGAGGCCGGGAACCTTCACAGGAGCCACGGACCTGCGCTGGCTGCACATGAGCGGGAACGAGCTGACGACCCTGCAGCCGGGCTCTCTGGACGACGTGGAGAACCTCGCCATACTTCACCTGGACAGGAACAAGATGTCCACCTATCCCACGGCTGCAATGAGCAAACTGCGAGTGGTGGAGGAGCTCACGCTGGGGAGAAACCCCATGAGGATCATCCCAGACATCGCCTTCCAGAGCTTTGGGCGCTACATGGAGAAACTGTACCTGGACAACATGGGTCTGGAGAAGGTCAGTGTGTGGTTTACTGGGTATTTACTGGACTGATTTAACTAAAACGTAAATATTTAAAGTGTTTTTGGCTTAAAAGTTGAAAGATCTGTTAGTTGTGTGTACTTTAAACTCCACTGGACGCCTTAGTTACAAGACAGAGGGACAAAATGCTCCTAATCAGGTGTAAAATTACCTTAAACGTATTAAAGTGCTTTTCAGATGACAGAAGGTAAAGTGAAGGAGCGTGACAGAGAGCTGATGAGTTCGCTGTTTATCCCTCAGGGATTTTAGATTCAAGAACAGATCTGCCAAAAGAATCAGAATAACAAGTTTGTCTCACGGTGAACGGCTCTATGCTGCGTCTGTCTGAAGGTTTGTTTATTTGTTTTGGTCTGGCAAACGCGCCTCGACTATATTTCATCAGCATATTTACATGTTGGAGTTGCCAACGGTCGACGCCCCCTCGTCTGCAGCCAACATACATTACATAACCGACCACCATTTACATAAATTTTGTGACTGAATCCACAGCGAGCAGCCGTTTGTCTGGCTCTGCGTGTCGCGTAATGCAAAGCTGATGCGACGTTTTACAGCATCTTGCATGCAGATGTGCTTCCTGTTGAGCTTCAGGATGCAAATGTGCAGCAGAACATTTAACGGTTTGATAGAATCGATTGTATCATCGCATGTCAGAGACGATCTGCTGCTGTTGTGACTGTGAACTTATGAGAGAAAGGGATTTTTTTAAGGGTTTGTTTCCCAAAATACAAAAAAAAATCTTTGAGGAAGATAGTTTTGGTTTTGTTTGGCCAGTTTTTGGATCAATCTTTGACTCCAAAACAATGAAGGTTGAAGCTGAACGTTTTAGTTAATTAATCAACATTTCAACTGAGAGAAAAAATAATCAGCAATTATTTTAATAATCCAATAATTGTTTGATTTACTTTAAAGCACCAGGTCCAAGAATCTGCTGGCTCAAGCTTCTGAAATGTGAGAATTTGCTGCTTTTCACTGCTTTATATGATTGTAAATTGATTATCTTGGAGTTATTGACAGCTGATCAGACAAAACAAGACATTTAAAGACGTCACACTTGAACTTTGATGATAATCCTGCAGAACAAGACCTTTATTAACAAGTGAAGCAGCTTCATTTTGTCTCCATGAGACCTTGAAGCTGATTCTTTTAAACATCCAGGCTCCGATATTAAAGCTTTGCTGTTAACTTCTGACATTAACCAGGATTTCAGTCTCCATCCGTGGAAACTTAAGAGTGATGCTCACATATCAGCATGAGACAGATGTTTCCACAGCAGTCAGTGAGCCTCCCATCTGTCCATGCAGATTTCACCCTGCTTCAGTGTGAATGTGTACAGTACGAGCTCTATGCTACATCACAACCACTTCACATTTGCTTCGTACTTGAGGTTAATCCAATATTTGAGTGTACCTGCGCCGCAGTATGGAGGCATCCCAGAGGGGAAAACTGTAAAATAACAACCTTCTCACGCTGGCACTGTGCGAGAGCCAGGTGGAAGCAGCAGGAGACGGCGAGCGAAGCCAAGGAGATTAAACCATTTTCCAGCCAAACGCAGGTATTTTTAGAGTGTTTTTGTTTGCTGGACTCCGGCCAAGCATGTCTAATTATTACACAAGTGTTATTTTCAGCGCGGTGTGTTTTCTGCTTTCACTGGGAGGGTCTTGTAAACAGGTCAGGAGGGGTTAGCAGGCAGGTAAATAGAGTCAGGGTGTTCCACAGTGCATGAAGCGGAGTATTTTTAGCTTGCCATCGCCCCGTTTGAATGGACAATTGGGCCCTTTGCGAGCCTTCCTGGCAGAGGAGTGGCCCGAAGAGGGAGACGACAGAAAGAGTGAAAACACCCCGGCCATGCTGGAAGTCATCCATCTTCCATTGCTTCAAAATACCCTCGGCTACTCGTCGTCCTACAGTGGAAATTTCCAAACCTCTTCATCTCCTCCAGACTCACATAAAAACGCGCCTTCAAAGCCAGACCTCGCAGCCGTCCGCCCTCCTCTTCCTCCGGGAGGAGACAGAACTTGACACGACGTAGATGGGTTCATGTAGCACCTCCCTGAAGCTTTTAGCGCCCTCACAGATGCATATGAAGTGGAGCTGGAGAGAAGCCGGGCAGCGACTGAGGCTGTTTACATAAGCGCTGGTGCAGAAAGAAGGATGAGAGGAGGCTTTCATGCCAGAGGAACACTGGCGAGATTCCCTCACTGTGCATCTGTCTGCTGTCTGACGGACAGCAGGATGAGCGTTGGTGTTCGTCAGAGCAGCACCGTCCAGATTTCTGTCACTGTCACTGTGAATGCAGCCATTTACCAAAATAAAACTCACAAGTGTGTCTCTTCCTGTTTCCAGTTCTCTGATGGTGCGTTTACTGGCGTGACGGCAATCAAGTCGCTGCACCTGGACAACAACAAGCTGAAGTCACTTCCCAAAGGCCTCGAGCTCGGCACCATCACCAACCTCACCCTCTCCAACAACCCATGGAGCTGCACATGTCAGCTGGCTCCGCTGCGCAGGTGAGAGACTCACCTGAAGCAAAGCTGTGCAGCCATGCTAGCAGCTCTGCTGGATTTTGATTAGGCACTGAATGCTATCATTTACTAGCCATTTTTTACTCTGCTTATCATCTTATTTTAGCATGTTAGCATGCTAACACTAACAGTACATGAAAATGGGCGTCAACATGGAGAGTTTTTAAACATTTAGGATAAATCAGGTTTCTGATTCTGTTGAGAGACAGAAAATGAGGAGGATGCCCTGTTTTTACACTGATGGCAGACATGACTCCTTGTTTACAGGAAATCTCTGCAGTGCATCTTTAAAATGTTGAACTCATCATGATGACAGAGGAGAATTCGAGGGATCACCATATTTTTTTTGCAATTAATTCTGAAAAGATATTGATGCAAACACCAAACTTAATGACAATCTATCCAGAGACTCTTTCTCTCTGAACCAAAAGATCAAGCTGTAGGTGCAGACCGAAAGTTCAAGGACATCTGACCAAACTCTGTTTCTTGTCTTTTGGCTTCTGACCACAGGTGGATGGACTCCAGCCGCAATCGTCCTGACGCAGTTTGCGCCTCTCCACCTCAACAGAAAGGCAAACAGGTCAGAGACAGCACCGCCTTCAGTGGCTGCAGAGTCAAAGCAAAGAGAGCCAAGAAGGGAACACGTCACTGAACCTGCAGCTGCACAGGTAACAGCTTCTGAGCGAGCAGGAGATCAGAAAAACCAGAAAGATCTCACAAACTGAACTGACCAAAGAATAAAACTGATATTAAAATCACAAAATGACTGAGATTAAATCTGGAAAATTATGCTTGAAAAAACAACGATTCCTCTGAGTTTTCTGCTGATTATTCACTGATGAAAAAAGAAAACTGTGATTATTGTTTTCCATTTCTGCCAAAACCTCCTAAATTTTACAGTTAAATACTCGCGCAAATTTTAAAGTTAAATGTTTTCAGCTGCCTCCTTTACTAATCGATACTCCTGCAAATACCTGATGTGCACAGTGTAAACACGACAATAAAGTTCTATCTAATCTAATCTAATCTAATGATCAGTTTTGTTCATCACTCTGTCCTTTTCTTAAAGTCCAGAATCACTTCTCGCTGTGACGGTCGAGTCTGAGAGGTTTTCAGCTTGAATTCTGAGCGATGTGACGTTGGATTCAGATGTTGTTGAAGTTGTTTGGCAGCAGCTCCGAGGTGGTTTTGCACCATTTTGTTTGTCCGAACTGTGCGTTCCCGTCTGAACTTTTCCACGTTGGCCCTGGGGTCCAGCACACCGAGTCCAGGTCGCAGGGTCTCCGCTCGGAGGGCAGACTGTTTGATTTGGCTGCTCATTTTGTGTCTTTTCCGCAGGAGACGCCGAGGAGGAGCCTGTCCAGGTGACCGGCTACACATGCAACCAGAAGCAGTGCTAACTCATTCTACTCCAAGACTGTCCGTCTATTCATCAGCCACATGTTGTCACCAGTGTAAACGCAGACAAACACATGCTGTCTCACACCCAAACACTCAAAGAGCTTCAAGGACCTTCACTTTTCTTTCATTTATGCCAAAGATGAAGTGCAAATGTACAACATTCAGGTAACCAGGACAAAAGGATGCATTTAAGTGATTGTGGGCCTCAGATGTCTTTTCCTGGTGCATTCAAAGACCAGAATTAACAGTAAACAGAAAATGTCCACATGTTCTTCCCCTAAAAATAACATTTCATTGTCTTGTTCAGCATAAAAAAAAATATAAAGTCAAACCAGATGAGCTTTTAGGAAATGTTTTGAAAGTTTATAAATATTATTTTTCTATCTTAAACAGAGTTGGATGAGAAGATTGATGCCGCTCTCATGTCTTAGCTTAGCTTAACAAGACTGAAAACATGGGAAGGGCTGACATGTCGTGACATAATCTGACCTGCAGCACCTCTAAAGATCAATAAATAACAAGGTTTGTGTTGTTTCTCTGTTCTGTACAAGAGCAAAAGAGCAGCTCATCAGTCTGGTATCAATATTCTCATCCAACTCTGATCAAATAAGTGAGTAAGTTTGTTTCCAAATATGTCAAAGTGTTCCTTAAAAGCTAGATTATTGTCTTTTTTGCCCACACGGGGGCAGTGAAACAACGAGAGCCTGATCAGACATCCAGCAGCATGTTTGTGTCCATCTGATGCATCTTAATCCAACATTTCCTCTCTTTTAACTCTGTATTGGTCTTAAATAACTCCTGAGTAAAATAAAAGGCTCTTAAGCAGCTAAATGCTCCACCAAGTTCCTGCTGCAGCCTGTAAAAAGGCTTTTAAGAGCATTGAGAGTGAACCAAACTATTCAATTTTAGGCCCTAAACGCACTAAAAACCTCAACAGAGCTGCAGAAACCTTTGATTGATAACCTTCCACATTACAAATAATCATCTGATCCATTCAGATTCTGGAAATTAAGTGTCTGAAACATGTGCTGCTACTTCATTATGGTTGTTATCTGTAAAAACAATTCATCACCAAACCATGTATGACTTCAAACAAGAGGCAGGAATTATTAAAAACATCCGTCTGTCACTAGAATTTAAAGATGTGGGGAAGCTTAATAGTCGGATCAATGCATATAAATCTCCAAGCTGTATGTATCTTGTATGTATATTCAGTATCTTTACATTTCCTGGACTTTTGGAAGTGCACAAGTGCTCACATCCAATAAACCTTGTACACAATGAGGCCTCCTGTGTGTCTGAAGTGTCTAACATTCACATTTCCACTCCACGTCTGATGGATATTTCTTTAAGGATTTGTCTCCCCCTGGTGTCTGAATGCTGAATCACTTTGTCAACTAAAGTAAATATTTGATTATGTTTGTTTTTAATTAGATACATTTGATAAATATATATATTTGAAAAACAGGAGTACTGAAGTTTTACTTATAAGATCGACTCACCGCTAAGTTCCTGACGCCCATCACAGTCATGATTTTCTTTATAAGTTCTGGAGGACAAGGGGAACCAGCTATGAGGCCTGCAGCATCAGAGGCAAAACAAGAGCATGTCACACTGAGACAGAATCAGTCAGTAAATGTCAACATAATGTGTGAGCTGTGGCTGTTTTTACAGGCAGAAAACGAGTCGTCTTCTCACCGTTTTCAACCGTGGACAAGTCGTGTTTGTCCAAGTCCGGCTGGTTGAGCATGTCCACATACATGGTGGGGGTGCCGTAGACGAAGTCACACCTGTTGACAAGTGAACAAAATGCATCCGTGTGGTCAAAAAGTTAAAACAATCAAAGATTGTGTCAGAAATTTGACTTAAATTCGACTTGATATTAAACTCCAAAAGATTTTGATGAGACAATAAAAGTCGTAAAATCCAGAAGTTCAAATGAAACCGACTCAACAAACCGGAGGCTCCGAACTTTAAGATGAAACAAAGTTTGAATGCAGTTCACATTCACTGCTGTTTGGATTCACATCTTTCTTAACAGCAGCACATCTACTGTATGTTTACATACATTTAAAAAAGGTAAAACTTAAAAAATGTCAGTTTTTGTGGATGAAAAACTTCTTCTGTGTTAATGTGACCCTGTTTCATTGAGTTTCCAGGAAAAGTTCATGTTCCTGCAGAGAGCTACATGAGAGGATTGATGTCATTTCACTAAATATGAAGCCAGCAGCTGCTTAGCTTAGCTTAGCTTAGCTTAGCTTAGCTTAGCACAAAGAAACAAGGGGACACAGTTAGCCTCCCCTGTGCAAAGGTAAGAAAATCCTCACACACCTGCACCTGTGAAGTTTACTGACTCATCTGTCTGATATGAGCAGAAACAACAAATCTGCATTTTGGGCCAGACTACTTCCTGGAGTCTCTGCCGGCTGCCTGGAAGCTTCATGTTTCAGACATTTAGAGGCATCAATCTTCTCTAATTCACAGCAGGAACACAAATGATTGTATTTTCCAAAACAACCAACTTTTCCTTGAATGAATCATGAAAAGTTTTGCAGTGAGTCTTTGTCCTGGGCAGATTTAGCTGCACAAAAGAGACTTTACAGTGTATAAAGTTACCAAAATCAAGTGATGCCTGTTTTTTACATAAAACTGAACTGACAGGATTCAGGTCAGAGATTCAGGTTGTGATTTCAGTCATTAGCAGGAAAACTGCAGCACTGCATTTCATTCACAGGATTGATTCAATCTGTATGTTACAGAGGCAGAGTACGAAAAAATCCTGCATGTTTATATGTGAAGCAGAAAGGATGCTGATATTTGATTCTTATCTTAATCAGATCAGGTTTATTTAAAGGCTGAAGGGTCAAATTTAAACCTGGTTGTTCTTTTCTTTTCCCTATTATTTTAGGAGGATTTTCTGCTTTTTTATCAGGTGGGACGTGATGTCCGACATGAAAAAAACTAGCAGAGATCACACACACGTTTGCAGTCATAATGGCATAACAGTTTACGCCTGACGAGACCTAAAAATGATCCACCGCCATAAAAACACTTTGACTAAAAGCTAAAAGTAAATCCATAAAACCAGATATTTGTTTTCAGTTATTTTTAGCTCCAGTTATTTGTCACTTAAGCAAACAATCCCTGAAACTGCAAATGGAAAACAAAACCTGGTCACATCTGATTGGGAGAGAATCTAAATAATTTGGATTTTTTTTCCTGTTAAACTTCATTAAAAGAAAAGGAAACAGTCTCCGAACGCACCGACAGCAGAAACAGTCCTCGCTGTTTCTCCTCCGGCCTGATTTCTGTCCACTAAGTGAGAGTTTATGAGAAATACTGCGTGTTTGCACAGCGATGGGGGGTCGGCGGGGGGCCACGCTGGCCCCATATGTCTTTGTTTTTCTCTCTGTCACATGTTGAAATATGACCAGCATGTTAAAGACCTCATGACGGCTGCACGGAACGATGCGTTCAAGTGTCACCTGTGGCTGTCTCACTTCAATAAAAGGTCGTAGTTCTCCACTGTCGGTGACAAAAGGATGTTTTAAAGTCTAAGGAAGCAGAGGGAGAGTTTTTAAAAAGCATGTTTACTGTTTTTCAGTAAAGCTGAACAGATGTTGCAGATGTTGAGTCTCTTCTCTTTGTCGCTGATCAGCAAAACGTGAAATCTGATCCCACGATCTGACATGAATGCATCTCAGACTCTGCAGAGTCGCCTTGAAACAGGAGATTTTTAACCTTTGACCTCAACTATGACTTCACACACAAGCTGAGCGAGCGTCTCCGTCATCCAGCAGACGCCTGCGCTGCTCGGGGATGCTGCAGGAAACCAGTTTGTTCAGCTTTGAGTTCCCTGCAGAAACAGCAGACTGATTTCCTTCAGATTTGATTTCTGCATTTGAGATCCTCTTTCATCATGAAGCCTCACTGATCAATACGGCCGCAGAGGTTGAAGCTGATGAAGTTTTCTGTGCAGCTCGTGCAGCAGATTAAAAAAAAACACCAAAAAATCACCAGATTTATTGTTTCTGAGCTCAAAGTTTCAGACCTGGATGTAAACGTCTGACGTTACCTTTCACTCTCTATAGCTGCTATGTTGGCCTTTCCATCGTACCCAGTAGAGGGGAAGACCAGGGTGAGGCCGTGCACGGCCATGCAGATCCCTCCGCCGACCGAGCCGAAGCAGTGATACAGAGGCACCGGCAGGCAGGCCCGAGGGTTCGGCTGAGGGACAAAAACCAGACACAACGGGGTCAAAACTGTGGAGGAAACGTTCCTGTTGAAGCATCAGAACTTCCTCAAAACAGCTGCACAAACAGAAGAAGACAGTACGTCTGTTTGGGACTATTTTCAGCAGCGGATTAATCCACATTTTAACAAAAAAAACAGCAGCTGTGCTTATCAATACTTGAAGCATCAGTAAGATGGTTAGTTTTGGTCTGTTTGGTGACTCACCCTCCAGTCGTATCCCACTCTTCTGCCGACGAGGTTGCCATTGTTGACGATGTTGAAATGAGACAAAGTGGCTCCTTTTGGGGCCCCAGTTGTTCCCTGATGATGGAGATCAGAAGATAAACGACAGTAATAAGAAACCTGTTAATAAAGTTTGTGAAGGAACTCTGATTCTTCAGTCTTCAGTCTGTGATATTTTAAACAGATGTTTCTGTCTTTAATGCAGTAAAAAAGAGGAAACTCGCTAAAAACTTACTGATACTTCACTTATTTTGTTGTTCCAAAGAGTTTGAAGCTTTTTCATTTTCAAACTCTGAATCAACATTTGATTGAGCTTAAGATTTTGAAAATATGTTTGAATGAAACGTACAAATGAAACGTTTAAAAGATAAAAACAACGTGAGTCGGCGTGCGTGTTTT
The DNA here is from genome assembly GCA_029814765.1 of Acanthurus leucopareius. Classification (NCBI taxonomy): domain Eukaryota; kingdom Metazoa; phylum Chordata; class Actinopteri; order Acanthuriformes; family Acanthuridae; genus Acanthurus; species Acanthurus leucopareius. The sequence continues at coordinate 1,129,458 of JAQMCX010000033.1, forward strand.
CTGGCGTTAAGGGGTTGAAACATCACGTGTTTACTCTGACACAGTCTGGGTTGTAAAACAGCTGTAATCCAGAGTCCAAATGTCCAGATTTTTCCCCCCAGAAGGAAGAAAATAAAACAAGGCGTCCGCTTGAGAAAGATGGACTCCTGCCAAACCCTCCTCTGAGAGGCCGCGAGGGTTTTTAAGGTCAGCAGGAGTTCTGCAGGGCTCACCGAGGTGAACTGGATGTTTATGGGGTCGTCACTGGACAGTTTCCTCTGCAGGTCCTGGAGCTGCTTTTCGTGCTGGCTGCTGCCCGCCTGCATCACATCCTCCATCTGGAACATTCCTGGTTGTTGACCTCCAAAAACAATGACGGATCGCAGCTCTGGGAGTCTGAAGGGGGAGAGAATCAAACTCTGGGTCATGTTTGTTAAGTTCAATCAGCTCTTTGTGTTCTGTTTGTTTTTATCTGCTGTTCTCGAACTTCGAGTTTAAATACCAGCTCATATTTTGGGCTGTTTTGACTCCAAATTGAGAATTTTATATTTCAGGATCAGTTGTGCAGACTGATGCATCCGCCTCTGAAGCGACGGGGACAGGTGGGCGCCGTGCGGCCGTACCTGGCGCTCCTGATGTCTCCTGGGCTGGACGAGTCGATCTCCGGACAGATCTGCCTCAGCATGTCGCAGTACTTCTGAGTCTTAAAGTGCATGGGGCAAACTACAGCTTTACATCCAACCTGTGGAGAGGAGGATGGAGGATTTATGGAGGATGCAACAGTGAAAAACAAACATATAGCAGGTATGTAACATCCACCCACCAATGCCAGCGCGTACTCCGCCTCCTGCACCTGGTACGCCGGGTTCACAGACACCTGGTGGGGGAAAGAAAAGCTGCTCATGATGGCGAAGAAACTTAAATTTGGGTTTTTTTGAATGGACTTTTGAATGCAGGACTCCTACCTAAAACCCCCGTTTCTGAAAGCCTGAACTCTCTGATACTGATTTTTTTCCGCTGCAGCTCGGACTCACCTGTATGATGCCGGCTCTGGCCGTAGCAAACTGGAACAGGATCCATTCGTAAGTGTTCGGCCCCCACATGCCGAGTCGGTCTCCCTTCTTCAGCCCGAGAGCCAGCAGGCCGGCTGCAGCTCGATCCACCTGCAGACGAAACGAAAGGAAACAGGCTCGTCAGGTCTGAAGGAGGTCAGATTTCTAACTTTGAGACAAAACAAACAGTGAAGTGCTGAAACTTGTCAGGAAGCGTTTGGAAGCCTTCATGGGAAGACGTCCTTGTTTTTTCTGTCTTAAAATGAAAGTTCAATGACACAAAAATGTCTGTTGTGAAATAATTTATTTCATAATTGTTCTTGTGTGTGTTTTTTCATCTTTTCATACTGTTGCCCAACCCAGTGTGCTAAGAGCAAAGTCTAACACCTCAACACACACTGAGCTCCGACATGTTACTCCGATGTGGTTTCAGTTTGGAATCTGTTTCTAATGTTTCTGTGTTTCAGTGTTTAATGAAGAAAACTATTTTTAAACTAATCTGCTGTTGAAAGAGACTCACACAGCTGCAAAACTGAACTCAGTCTGAGTCTCTGAGTTCACTGTTGTTTGTTCGTGGATCCTAACAGAGACACTTTTTATAAATAAAAAGATAGTTTCTGTTTGAGCGGAAGCAGCTGCTCTGCCGCTCACGTCAAAGCCACCAGACTCCATTTACAGAAACAGTCGTTTTATCAAAAACAAACTCCATTAAAACTCAACAGAGACCAAAGAAAACTCACAAAAACCATCTTGGCTCATCTTTCTGTTGTTCTAACATGAAATAAACCTCTAATTCACAGAGTGAAGTGTAAATATTTAATGGAAAGGAGACAAAAATCAGTGTAATGTTAGAAAAAGCAGCGTGTTAAATCAACATGATGAACATGAACATTTTCACATCTTATTTAGGGAATTCAGGATTTATTTGAACCAAAACAGAGTTTACTGATGTTTTCAGTATGTTTTAATTAAATAAACTTGAGTTTGACTGAATTGGTTGACTGAAAATTACCATTTTTTTAAATGGAGTCTGGTGAATTTGCTGTTTCTATTTAAACAAAAAACATTAACTTTTTAAAAGTTCAGGTTTGTCCAGAACAGCAGAGCTGCTGTTCAGTTATCTGGAGCAGTTTGAGGCCGTCGGTGATTGAAACATCACTTTTGGAGGACAGATAAGATGTCGGAGTGAAACATCTGACACGATCACATTGTTTCATGTCACAGCTGCAGCACTCTCACCCAGTAGGAGACCAGTTTAACCAGTTTAAAAACTGTTGTCCGCAGTAAACTGAGCCACACAAACAAAAAAATAAATGGAGAAAAGGGTCTCAGTTCTTTAAAGCAGGAAAAACTTTCAGTAACCAGTTCTGTTGTGTCATAGGAGGGAGATACACACTGATCAACACGGGTTAAAAATTGACTCAGTGTAAAGCTTATATGACATCAGAAGCCCCGTGAAACCTTGAACCGAAGCCAAAGGCACCGTAACTGTTTCTGTGGGGAGATTTTTACTGAATCTGATCACTCAGCTGGTTTTTCATCGGTTGGTGCTTCATTGATCCCACAGTTTGATCAGATTTAGCTCAGTGTTTCTGCTTTATACTGCAGATCTCAGTGGATGTAATCAAAGACTCACGTTCTATAAGACATCTGTATCTGACCGTTGATCAGCAGATTGATGAAATCGGTTTGAGATAACACTCTGTGTGTTCCCGCCTGACCTGCTCCTTCAGGTTACCAGGTGAAGGTGAAGGTGACTGAACATGCAGGTGAATCAGAGAAGTTTCTCATGTTCTTTCTTACAGGAATTTCACCTGAATGCAACCTCAACCAGCCGTCAAAGATCACGAGATGTTGCACATGTCGACGCTCTTTGAGGAATCACATCAACTCACATCCTGCAGGAACTCTGCGAAGGTCTTGCGGACTCCGTCTTGCAGAAACACCACGGCCTCTCGGTCGGGAAAGCGCTCCACCGTCCTCAGCAGACATTCTCCGACCGTCTGATGGAGCAGAGACGTGGAGGAGGTGGCGTGAACGTAGCTGTTGGTGAGAGTCGGGATGATGGGCCCGGAGTCCACATGAATGCCTCTGCAGGGAAACACGGAGTTCAAAGGTGAGACACTGGAAGCAACTGAGGCCATAACTCTGTTTTTCCAGTTTAGAAAAGCAGATCAGCATGAAAACACAGAGGAACGATGATGCTTTAAATATTTTAGCAACCAATTTCCTTTGTGCTAATAACTTGTACATATAATTTATCTGTCTGTCGTTCAGAAGCATCTGTGTGTCCTGCAGCTCTTGTTAATTCTCAATCACACACTGTAACATCTTTTAAAATGGTCTTTCTGCAACCTAAAAGTGTGACAGATTATCTTCTAATAAACAGAAACTGTCGTGTGATTCCACTCTGCTGAAGTTTTTGGTGTAAATTTAACTTCACCGCGTCTTTAAACTCTTTCACTTGGTTAAATTTTACCTGAAACAACAATTAAAATACGAAAACTCGGTGAAAATAAACGGGGCCCTTCTTCAACACCTCTGGATTACATAACAACCACTCCTCTTATCTGGCTCCATGTGTTTGTGGTTTAGTGCTGCCTCTCCTTGACATAATTACCCCTGTGGGGCCCCTCGGGGTCTGGGGCCCTGCTCGGAGCGGCTGCACATGGATTTCTACAGAAGAACTCAACCTTTAAGATGTGACTGAACGAGCCGAGGTCGTGTTGTTGCAACATTTCTGGTTGGAATTTGTCTGCAAAGCATTGTTGAACTCCTTCCTTCCTCCCTTCTTCTTTTTCTGTGTATCTTCACTGTTAAGAGTTAGCAAATGGAAAATGCCAACAGGGGAAAAATGCATGTTTCTTAACTCAAAATCAGACTTAAATGAAAGTAAAGTATTTTCGGTATGAATGTACTGAAAGTTTCAACAGTAAAGTACTTTTTTCTGCAGAAAAGTGCTGAATTTTTTTAATATATCACTAGATTTTTCACACTTACATAACAATGTGTGAGACTGGTTAAGGTGGAGCCAGTTTGACCCACTTAATGTTCACCTCTGATCAGCAGTGGTTCCCAACATGGGGATCAAGGCCCTGTGAGGTGTCACCAGATAAAACTGAGATCATTTATGAGCAATGAAAGAAGATAAAACTAATTTATGATGCACGAGTTATCGACACGTTTGTCGGCGTTACGTTTTGAAGAGGTGATAAATAATTTTACCTCCGAGCCTCAAGTATGAACAGTGTAGTTTAAAATCTTTGCATTTTGAATTTTTGGAGCCAGAAGTGACCATATTTGGAAGGGGGGGGCGGAGCTAGCAGGCAGCTGACTGCTGACGTCATTTTAAAACACCCTGTTCTTAATTATGCAAAATTTCATGTTTTATAGTTTTAATAACCAAACTTTAGAGACTATCAAATGTTTTTTTTAACTCAGCATGTTTCTTTCTGCAGTAAAGTTTTATATTTTTAATGCGGGCTCTCGAGGACTGACACCCTTTTGGGCACTGCCTCAAGTGGCCACCAGAGGAACTGCAGTTTGGGGTCTTAAGCTCAAACAGTTAATCGATGAAATCAGGACAAATCTATTCAGAGGAAAAAAACAACACAAAGGAATCTGAACTTTGGCAAAAACTCTTATCCGGATTCTTGTTCTTGCTCTTGTTCAGGGGTCAAAAGCCAAATACCGGAGTAATCTTTTGTTTTATAGGCCATCATACCTACAAATCTTTATCTGGAGTGAAGATATCGATCTAAAAATGTCAGCTGAATGTAGTTAAATCAGAATAATTCCCTCTGAAATGCTGTGGAGAATTAAGTATAACAGAAACATAAAATGCATGAATATACTTCAGCACCGCTGTTGAATAAATGTACTTTAACTTGTCTTTTCTACACTTTGCGGTCTAATTGCAGGAACTAGAAGTAGGTCCAAGTGCCGTTTTTACGTAATTGTTTACAAGTCTTTCTGTGCAAAAGCAGCTCTCTGCTGTTTCTCGTCTCCTCCCCTTCTTTCCTTCCACAACCTGTCAGATTTCTTCCCCACTTTTTTCCCGATGGGACAATTATCAGCCAACCTGCACTGCGCAATCTGAGCGATGGATGAGTGGCGCACAGCGCTGCGCCAAACATCATGATCAGTCCGAAGATTTGATATAATTAAACTTTAATTACGTGAAAATTCCACGATCTTTGGATCTTTGGAAAGGGGGCGCGGTGAATTAGTTACATAACCATGAAGATAAATGAAGGCTAATGAGGGAGAGCTGTTTTTTTTTTTACAGGAATACATCGATTTTAAAGGAAATGAGCACAAATTCCTTCACTAGAGTGAGAAAAAAGCTGCGTCTGCAAACGCAAGAGTCAGATTTAAAGCAGAAGTAACCTCGACTGAACTCCTCATCAGTTGAGTTCAGGCCTGTGGCTGCATGTGACTCACCGACTTGCAGCAGGTAATCCTTGATGACGAGTCAAAGGCTTCTGCAAAACTTTCCAAGCTCTGGAAAACCCCCAGTTGCTCCGCAGAGACTGTGAGAAAAGCGCAATCTTGGGGATCATTGCGTCCAGCTGCGGGTCGCCGCGCGTCGGGTCGCGTCGCTCTGAAGTTCAGCGAACTGGGAAAAGAGTCCTGATGTTGAGCTGCGCGCCGGAGGATCCGCGGCCGAGCCTGTGCGGGGATCTGCTGCTGAGCTCCGCAGGAAAGAGCCGCACTGATAACGAACAGGAAACGGCCGCCTTCTTAACGGGAGATTGACTCGGACCTTGATCCGTCACCACAGTTTGCACAATGTTTTCTGGATCCAGCTGCAGTTCAGACCAGCTGGTGGCGCTGTGCGCTGCAGGGAAACACCAGCCATCCAAAGCATGAACGGCTTCTTCTGCAACTTCTGCACCGAAACACGGAGCTGGATTCACTTATGTAAAACACCACAGATCCATAAAACACCTGCATCAAAAACAAACTTATGCATCATCAGTAAAATGTAAAGAATGAAGGTGAAAATGTTCATTTAGCAGTAAAACGGTGCCTCAATTTTATTTTTGTATCTGATGGTTTTTATAAATTAACTTCTCTGTTGGTTTGATGTGTTTGTTGCATTTTACTACATTTTTTTGGCTTAATAAGGAAGTTACTTCTTATTTTATATTTCAGTTTCTTACAAACAGTCACACTTAAAATATTTAAATTTGGAGATATTTTGTTTTCTGGGCAGGAAATATTTTAAAAAAGTAATCTGAACTTACTAGTAACTGTAACTGGTAACTAAAGCCTTCAGAAACAATAACTATAATGGGGAAAAATGTTAAATATCTGACAGCTTCTTTAAAAACTACAAGTTAATTTATAGCAACACACAATAATTCATCAGTTCAGTTAAATCTGTGACCAGTTGACCTGAAATATAAAGTCGCACAGTTGAAAATACTCAAGTGAAGTGAAAACACCTTAAATCTGCACAAAATACTCGAATAAATGTATTTAGTTACAATAAAAAACATTTAGTAAAACTGTGGAACAGCTGGTAAACTCTTGTTGACCAGTTAAAGTTTCTACAAACAAACTAAAAACTAAAACACAAAGAATCAAACTGTGACGGAAAAAAGTATCGTGGTGTTTAATTGAAATAAAAAGGAGAAATGCTGCAGTTAAACTCATTTTTTTGGAGTGAAAATACAACAAAATATCAAAGTCAGTAGTTCAGTTCCTTTTGTGAAAAAATAAATCACAAAAACTCGTCATAAAAAAGCACGGTGTCGTTCTTCATGCTGATGGACTCCTGTGTGGTTTCACACCATCAGCAGCTCAGCTTGTGTTGATTAACTTGAATCAGAAGTCGTTGATTTGTTGATTGATTGTTGTGAAAACCGTCACTTCTGCTGCTTCTCAGCTTCAGTTTCACAGTTTGGCTTTAAACATCTGAGTTTTTCCTTTTTTAATCTCACGTTTGTTAGTGAGACGTCATCAAACTGTCAAAACTTTTAACACATAAACATGATTCATTCTCTTATTCTGTGTTCAGTAAACATGCAGATCAAACTTCATTAATCTCAATCCTTCATGTCTTTGTGTTTGTGTCCGCAGACATTTTTTCACCTGACGAGGTGACGAACAGACTGAATGAACATCTACACGAGCTCCTTCCCAGACACTTAAAACAACAACAGTTCACATAAAAACATTAAAAGTAGATTTAAACAGCTTTTCTCAGCCGTGTTTGGAGAACTCCTCCTCCTTCCAGCTGTAGTAGTGTCCTTTCATGGCCATGAGCTGTTCGTGCGTCCCCTCCTCCGCGATCGCTCCGTTCTTCATGAAGATAATGTGATCTGCGTTCTTCACGAGGTCCAGCTGATGAGACACCAGCAGGACGGTGCGACCGCCGGACAGAACCCCCTGCAGCACCTGAGACCAAGAAACCAGCAGGGAAACCTTCAGATCTGCACCATCACATCTTCAGCAAGACAAAAAAATGGCCTACAGGCAAAAGTTCAAGGAGGTAAAAACTCCAGGAACACTTGATCCTGATTTCTACACCACAAGTTTTCACTTCTTCAGAATATTTCTCTTCTCTTGAGCTCCAACTCTTTGATTATTTTGGGCTATTATTAATTTTCCAGTTGTTTAATAATGATAAATGTATTAAATTGTTTCATAAAAAGCAAAGAATTATCCACTTAAGGTCCAAAGTCGTGTCTTTAAATGTCTTTTATCATCTAATCAAACATAAATATTCAATTTACATTAATATCAAACTGAGAAAACATGAAATCTTTCAATTTTAGAGGCTGAAAGGACAATTTATTGAGTCACTATTCAACAGCCAGCTTGTGCTGATGCTCCTGCTGCTCCTCCAAACGCTCTGCATGAAGACCTGGATGCTTTAACGTGTGTTACTCACATTATGCTCCACCTCAGCGTCCAGTTTGCTGGTGGCCTCGTCCAGGATGATGACCTGCGGGTCTCGAACCAGAGCTCTGACGATGGCGCAGCAGTGGATCTGTCCTTTTGAAAGTTTGTCACCACCTTCACCGATATCTGCAAAGACAAACCACGAGCTTAAAGATCGTTCAAATAATAATAACTCTGTTAATTATTGTTAAAAATCCTCCGTTACAGGTGACTTCCTGTCTGTGTGGTGGCCTCTGATCACCAGCCAACAGCCGGACACATGAACCATAAAAAACTTTCCACACATCACATCTGCCATGAAGGTTTCAGTTCAGAGTTAATATTTAACGGCCTCGTGATCATAAGTTCAGTATAGTTTCCATAACAGTGCGCTGAGCTCCTCTGCAGGTTTCAGCAACAGGAAACCAGTCTGAAGTTGCTACCTTGTGTCCTAATTTCTGCTGGACTTTTACTGACTCGTGTGTTTACTGTTTCTGTTACAGCACCTGGTTTTCTAACAACATCTGTCGGATGTTCGGCGTCGATGAGAAATGCACATCGATGCACCTCAGACTTTAAATGGACGATAAGGAAATAAATCACAGGTTAAATTCACCGTGAACTCGTCTTCTAAAATACAGTTACACTAAAAAAAACAGGAAAACTGTAGTTGAAGCGTTCAGAACAAACTAAGTTTAATGAGTCTTAAAGCAATAAAGCTTTATAGTCGCACAGTTTAAGAGTATTTACAGAAGCATATCAGCTCCGTTAAACGCTTCATCTCTGCAGAATCAGTCAACTGTACCTCTTTCGTAGTCGTCCTCCACTCTGGACAGGAAGTCGTCCACGTTGGCCCTCTCTGCAGCTGCTCTCACCCTCTCGATGCTGCAGTCCTTCAGGCCGTATTCGATGTTGTATCTCAGTGAACCAGAAAACAGATCAGGCTTCTGGGAAACCAAGGCCACCTAAACAAGTGAAGATAAACAGGCAGCAGATTCAGAGCTGTGCTGTTTTACAGGACGAGGATTTATGGAGTTTATATGCTGCATTCAAAGTTTGAAAAAAAAAAAAGCGAAAGTAAACAAGTGGAGCCTTGTACAGTTGTGTGCATGTTGCAGGTGCAAGCTACAACTTTTTCAGATAAATATTTTAAATTACATCACTTCATGATCGGTTCTTAAGTTGCATATTTTTGTGATCACTGGTATGTGAATGTCTGTGATTTCCAGACTTCCAAGCAGAAGCAGCTCTGAGCTGGACCCTGCAAGGATCTAAACAGTAACCGAGACGACCCAAAGCTCACGTGGAGGATCATCAGTGTGAGAGTTTTGTCTCCAGCTTCAACCAAACAGAAGCCAAACAGCAGGTTTCACTGTGGAAGAGCCTGCAGTCTCCAAGACTGAAGACCATGCATCAAATCAGGAGCTCAAACCAGAGCATGCTGGAAGTTTTATTGGACATTTGCAGGGTTGTGCACCTTGAATTCTTCCCCTATCAGCACTGTAAGGTTCTGAGATGTCAAACAGAGAAGATTCAATGCAAATGACCTGAACTGTGCCACACTGGCAACTGTGATCTCTGACATCACAACTTGTCTGCTCACAGTGCAACTTCCTTCTGTCCCAGAATAGTCTGAGTTTAAGGGTCATTGTTTAAAACTGTGAAGGAGCCAGAGTGAACTGCAGATGGTGCTTACATGAGGCAAGCAAGGAAGAGCTGGATTTCTGCACAAAGCTGAACAATTTTAACAGGGATGCAGCCACATTTAAATCCTGTGCAGCTTTTGCTTTCTAGAAACTTTATTTCTGAGGACAATCTCAGCAAAAGAGGGATCGTTTCTGTCTGATTTTACTGTTGCAGTAGTTCAGTCGCACCTTTTGATGGAAGTATTTGTGTTCGTAGTGGTGCAGCGGCTCTCCGTCCAGCAGGATCTCTCCCTCTTGTGGTTCGTACAGCCTCTTCAGGAGGCTGACGCAGGAACTCTTCCCACTGCCTGAGGGCCCCATCAGGGCCGTCATCTTCCCCGGCTTCAGCTCTATAGAAACTGACTGAACAGAACACGTTTATGATGAAATGATGCTCCTATGGTTCGTTCATCTTTATATAAATGTTCAACACCATCAAACACAGTGACGCTGGAGGACACAGTCACCTTCAGAGCTGCTGGGCTCTCTTGAGGTTTCTCTGAGGGGTACTTGAAGGTGACATTTTGGAAAACAACTCTCCCCTTCAGTTTCTGGGGGGCCAACTCCCCCTCCCTCTGGCACTCAGGTGTTCTGTCCAGGTAACCGAACACTTTGGCGATGACTCCGACGGTGGACATCGTCTCTCCGTAGCAATACAAAATCTCCTGAGACATAAACACATCATCTCGTTCAACAACAGATACCATCACATACACACACAGAGGCTTCTGCAGCGTGAAGCACCTGAACTCAGCTCACCTTTAAATTGTTCGACATCGGCTTCTGGTACAAGAAAAAGGACACGAGGCTGCCGATGCTCAGCTGACCAGACATGATGAGACTTCGAGCCTGAACCAGCATCAGTATCTTTATGCCCAAACTCACCATCTGATCAGAAAAAGTAGAAAGAGACGAGTTACTCACACTGCAGCTGACCTTAACAGATACTAACACACACAGCCACATTTTCCTGATGGAAATGGGCCTCCATCATGTGCACAGCTGCCACCTCACCCTTCGCACTACGAGGAAGACGATACTGTAGATCCCTGAACGTCTCTTCACGGCGCCCATATGGTCCAAAGCCTTCTGATATCTCCGCAGCTCCTGTGTCTCTGCGTTGAAGCTGCGGACTGTGCGAATCATTTCGACTGTCTGGAAAGCCAGGTCGTTGTTCTTGGCCTGACAGTCCTGGATCTGATCCTTCAGCTCCTGTTTGTTAAAGAAACAAACCGATTCAGTTACGAGAAACAACACAAGAGGACATCACTGGTGTCAACAGGTTAAAAGTGAACCGAACTACCAGCGGACATTCAGAGGAGTCCAGGGGCAAATCTCATCACACCAACCTTGGACAAGGTGATGTATTTGTTCTGCAGGATGGCCAGGAGAGGCATCTCTATGCAGGTGAGCACAGTGAGCTCCCAGGACAGGTTCAGCATCACTGCGAGCATGAGGCAGGTCTTGACTGTGCTGCGAACCAGCGCGTTGGCGTTCAGAGCTACAGTGCGTCCCATCCTGTCCACATCGGAGTGCAGGCGGGAGGAAAGGTCGCCTGGGGGGTGAAAGGGCAAACACAAGAACTTTAACTGCAGCCAAATCTACTCAGAGTTTCAAAACAGTTTGTCACATTTCTGTGATGTAGTAATAATACTCAGAATTCTTAATTAAAACCACTGTGGAAAGAAAACACTGACTGTTGTTTATCCTCTGTTTTTTAGTTGATGAAAACCGACACTTAAACCACTTATTTATGTCTTCAAACTTTGTGGAAGTTGTGTTTGTTCCTCTCTTGTTTCAACAAGATGTCAAAACCCTGTAAAAGTGTAATTTGAAAAAAACTTGCACAGAGCCGATGCCAAAACATTCAACACATTTGGAAAGAAATGGGACAAAAACTTTGAGCCAAATTATGACCAAACATCAGAGTTGGACTTCACTGCTGCTGTTGCAGCCAAATTGCAGCAAATTCCTGAATTCTGGTCAACAAAACTTTCTTAGGCTGAGTAAAGGTTTTTATGGCAGAAGGTCAATGCCTGTAGTTTTGCATGTTATGTTTGACAAACATTTTTGAAGATAAATGTCACACTTTCAGCCATGCAGCGTGCATCCTGGAAAAGGAGTGTATGCAGAAATGTTGTGCTGATAAAAACTGACGGATTCTTGGGAATTGCTGCATCCCTGAAACACATCGACAGTGATCACGTTGTTCTTCTCACCAGGTCTGTTCTTGTCAAAGAAGTGCACTTCTTGCTGCAGGAGGGTGTGAAACAGCAGATGCTTCAGTCTCAGGTTCAGTCTGGCCAGCGTGCACATAAATATGCCTCCTCTGCAGCCGGAGAACAGAGCGCTGAAGGGACGGAGACGTGACAAATGTTATCAGATTATATTAATCTCATCAGACAGGCGACGAGCAAATATGTTGTTAAAGGAACAAAAATGACAAAAACACAAGCAAACAGTTTTGTTTCATTACCTTCCGATAGAAAAAAGTGCCAGCTGGCCGATTGCATAAGAGAAGCCAGAAAGAAGCTCTTGACCTCTTAACATGTCGATCACTTTCCCCTGATACAACGGGATGAAGGTATCACCTGTGCAGGAAGGAACGACGCTGCATGATTAAACAGGAAGTGATGTAAACGGTGTTTCTGTGATGTGAGCGTTTAGAATTTGACTAACATGCATTTTAATTTGAAGGGTCGTTGCCTTCTTACAGCAAGAAAATTTGAATTTTTGTTTTGAACAAAACTGAAGTTGCAAATATTTTTACTCAACAGGAAAAGTTTTTTAATATTTTCTAAAATTTTTTCAATTTTTAACAATTTTAATTAAAGACTAAAACCACTCATGAATACAACCTTCTGAATTAGCATTAGTATCCAAAGTCTGACATTTTATTCCTCTGTGACTTAAAATAGTCTCCAACAAACAGACTTTAAACTCCTGATTTATAACCCTTGGATAAAAAGAAAAGTGTCCAGCTGTTTTAGGAAATTACTTTTCTTTAAGAGAAGAAACTATGTATTTGTGACCAGTTTTGAAAGCTTTACATCCACAGTAGGAACTCATGGGCTCAGAGCTACAGGAGACGGATTTTATCTTTTCAGTTTGTTTACTGATACGAGGAGATACATTAAATAAAACCTGATCCTTTATTAGATTCTGTTTTCCTCTGATAAAGTCAGTATGGCACATATGAATTAACAGTAATCAGAGTATAATTGAGACTGTTATTTTTCCCACTTACAGATGACTCCCAGGATGAGGAAACTGAACGCTGCAATCAGGTAAAAGGTGTCGGGTTTGAAGTATTTCAGCATCCTCATGAGCAAACGCTTTGCATCCAGTTTCTTGCTGTCCTTTCTCATCTTTACATCCCCACGGAGGCCAATTTCCCAAACCAAACAGGCCAGTGTTGAGGACAGAGGGCTGAGCAGCAGCACGTTGAGGTCCGGGGACGGTCCAGCATAAGGCTCTGAAGGGGGCGCTGTAAGCATCCGTCCACTTTCAAGCACAGGACAGAGGAGGCAGAGCAGGGCCACCAACCTGTGCAGCACGACCGGGGGCTTTCCATCAGTCAGACTCAGGCTGAAAACATGGAGCACCGCCCACTTCGCTGCCCCGAAGGCCCAAACACCTGCGAGTCCCTGACAGGTGGAGCACCGCAGCAGCACCAGACCGACCCATCGCACCGAACACAGCACGGCATCCAGGAGGAGGATGACTCCTGCACACACGGCCACGTCCCTCATTTTCAGACTGCAGGAGGCCGAATCTGACCCTGCAACAACAAATACTCTGATTAACAGACTGTGAGAGAGAAGTAACTAAGTACATTTCCTCAAGTGTCATACTTAACTACAAGTTTGAGGTACTTGTACTTGACTTAAGTATTTCTATTTAACAGATGCTGTTGTATTCAAATCTGTTTGTGTCTTGTGAGTTTATGTCAGCTGAGAGCTTCAATATAAGTGACAAAATTAATAAAATAACTAACTAACTAAAAAAATTATGGAAAATAAAGTAAATCATGCATTCAAAGTTGTACTTACGTAAAAGTACAGGAGTGTTAGGAGCAAATGTAACTGTTAAAAGTAAAAGTACGTACAAGGCACCAAAGTATTTGAGTTATTGTTGATACATTAACATGCAAACAGCATTTCAATGTTGCATCTGGTCGAAGAAAATGTCCATTTTAACTATTTTTAAAACTCTGGATTTATTTAATCCAACATCAGCTGCTGCTTCATGAAAAATACTGATCTCAAAAGTAACTACAGCTGATCACCAAAGTAATGGGGTAAAAAGAATTCACTCTTTACTCTTCTCATCCTAAAAAGGAGGAGGAGTACACACATAAATTAGCATTAAATTGAAATATTTAAGCAAATACATGCACACAAGCTCACAATTGCACTTGAGTAGCGTTACACTACCTGAGTAACTTTACCCCTTCTTCCTCCGAGAAAATAGCAGAATAAAGTAAAATGAAAAATAAATACTTAAGTGCAGCAAAGGTTTGTTAACTAACAGAGCTCGAGTTTAAAACATGTAAAAGTAGCTAGTTTACAAACCACATTAGCAGCAGATGCATTAAATAAATTACTTTCCTGACTTTTCTGTTATACTTCTACCTGTAACTGTATTTTAAAGGACGTCCTGACGTTACAGTAATTCAAAAACTTGACAGTAACGTTACTGTAGCTACATTAGCTAGCTAACCTACATGTTAGCTAACGATAATAACTTCAATAACACTTCGTAGTAAAATTTTCGGTCGTTACAGTCTTTTCTGCTGGTTAACTTTAGTCCACAACAACATTTTGCACGTGAATATTTCCATAAAGTTGAGTCGATTGAGACAAATTTAAAGGATTTACCGTGTTTCCTTCAGCAGCCGGCAGTTTGCTGAACATTTGTTGACTCCGATTTACTTTCACTTTCACTTTAGTGACGCATTGTTTTATTTAAACTGGTTTCGATTCGTGAAACAAGAAAACTTCAAAGGATTTTAAATGTGTCCTTGCATGAGACAAGTTGGTGAGTTACAGAATCAAAATCACGTCCTTCATTTCATTAAAAATCCCTTATTTTCTTTCTTTTCTAAACAAATGAATCTTGAAACTCACCGCATCTGCTTTCTCTTTAATAGATTCAGCTGCGTTTCACAGTAAGGCCACAAGATGGCAGCAGATCATCTCTGTGTTCGAACGAAGATGACGTCACTTCCTCCGGATGTAACGATGGTCAGTCAATGTTTCAAACCGCAGTGTTGTAAAAATGGCTGTATGTAAAAAGAAATGTGCACCTTGCACTGACCCCGTTACATAAAATTAAAAAATATGAAGATATAAATATGTAAAATTACGTTCTCATATACCGTTACACTACGTATTGTGTAATATTTAATATTTAAATGACAATTAGGATGATGATGATTCTAGATAATGTTAATTTTTTAGAAGTGCACTTGACTAAAGAAACAAAAGGACCTTTTTCACTGAAAAGCAGTGAAACGAGCAACAACAGAAACATATAAATCTCTCATGTGAAGTAAATAACTAGAAGTTGTTCAAAACTTTATATTCAGACAGGAACTTATCACTAGTATTCTGTTACTTACAGCTTAATAGCTTTTGTGATATCTTGAGTAACGTTGCCTCCAATTATAAGCATTTTAAATCCCATATCATATGATTTAAAAACATGGAATATGTCAGTAGTGTTAGTACCAGACGAAATCTAAATCTCTCCACCAAAAGTACCTTTACTTTAGCTGGAAGAGGCTTATTTACTGCATTACATTAGAATAACAACAGCTACTTCAAGTAACTTTGTGGATTTAGATTATTAATTTGAAAGATAAATAAATGGATTATGATACATTTTTCATGATTAAGATAATCATCAGTATATATATATATATATATATATATAAAAAGTTAAGATTAGCTTCATATTTACCGACTCTAAAATGAGTCATCATGCATAATGAGTACTTTTAGTTCTTAATTTAGTTATTGATGCTAATTCATCTTATCATGATGCTGACATGTGATAGCCTGAAACTATGTGTTTTGTAAGTAAAGAAGAACCAGAAATGTATGTAAGTTTAGCATTTTGTCTCATTTCAAACATTGTGAAACGTATTTCATATAGTTTATTATTTTTAAATGTCAGTTTTTCCACAGTTGGTAAATTTACTTTGCTACTTCAGAGTTTTTATGTCACTTTTTTTCATTGTTCTTTATAGAGTACAAGAGGAAAAATGCCACTTGTGTTGATGTTTAATCTTCTGTCAGTGAAATCACATGAAAAAAAAATCACAACGAACACAACTTTGATATTCAAACATTTATTTTCCCCCTGATCATAATGTATAAATAAAGAATCTATATTAAAGATACTCTTATAATTTGGCCCAAAGCGAAAAAAACTAAAAAAAAACAACAAAAAAACTAATAAATCCTCTCACTGCTGATTTGATTACTGTTATACAGCTCATACCTGAAATGTGTGTTTGATTTTCAGTCACATGTGACATAAAGTAGCTTTGTTCAGACCTGCTGGTCTGTCACATGGAGACGTGTCAGTGTAAACCTGTGAGCTTCGGACGTCTCAGAGCTTCTGAAAAACATCCCTCCAATGAAACATTTCAGTACTCAGACGTGTGTTCAACACAAAATCCTCCGCCTCCTCCATCCCTCCGTCAGGTCTGATGTTATTCTGTGCTTGTGTTCACAAATACACCGCTTCTATAAAAAGGCACTGTTCCATTGAGGAATGAAAAGCGTGCGAAACACAAAGACATGATTAATGTACAGTACATGTTCATTTTCCAAATGTGACAGTGAATGACAAACAGAATCAGCCTTTTTCTTCAACATCCACCTTCAAACATCTATAGTAGTTAATTCTAAATGACACCGGTGAGTTCAATGCCTTCATAAAACTCCGAAAAAATAAACTTTCCTCTTTTGAGATGATTAAGATGACACGTTTGTTTTTCTTTATCCTGTTCTGACTGTTCAAAGGCTGATTTTAACGAGTCTTTAGTTGTTAATGATTCCAATAACAAAAATAATTCCAGCATTATTTCATAATTTTCTTACTGTCAAAAATCCCACGAAAAGACCAAAACCAACAATGAACGTTGAACGAATGTGGAGTGTTTGTATCAAATCCTGATAAATCTTCTTCCTCTGAGCTCTGCTGCTGTTTGGATGACCAACCTTCCTTCACTACCATGGATTTTAAAATAATTAAAGCATCAAATGTAACATGAATATGTAACATTTAAGCACCATTCACAGTGCAGAAAGAGTGTGCAGCAGCGTTGTGACAGTAACACAGAAAACTGTTTACATTCTGGAGTTTAATCTTCTCAATGAAAACCAGGACCACATGAGACCTGAACGTCTCGAACACTCTGCTTTCTGTCGAGACTCATCAGTTACATTCAGGTCCTGAGGTTTAAAGCTTGTTCTGGGTTTTTTTTTTAGCATTGAGGAGCTGCAACTTTACTTTATAACTTATTTTGCAAAATAACAATAAATAAATATGGCACCTTTTTTTTTTTAAACTAAAACTGATATGAATCAATTTACATTTTTAAAAATATTTTAATTTGTTTTGGATCAAAGGCAACTGTCAGTTTTAAGAAAATCTTTTTCTTTTTCATTTCATGTCATCAGCCCTCAAAGACACACACAGTACTTTATTTTGAAATACCTGGAAAAGGTTATAAATACTCACTGGAGCAACGTTTGTGGTTTCATCATTTAGCACATAAAGTCCTCAACAAATAAAACTGACACGGACAAGCTGTTTTATGATATTACGAAACCTTTTTTTTAAATTGATAAAACGTTTTTTGTGTGTTTTTAAAGATTTACATCTTCAGAAGGAACCGGCGGGTTTAGATTGGGCGACAAGTTCCTGCAGACTGAAGAACGATGAGAGACATTAAAGCTATTCAGACTGTTTATTTGATAAATGAATATACTGGAGCTGCCATGTGTGGTCTGTGCTGTGTGCACAATGCATGATGGGAACTTGAAGGCAGCAGCTCACTCTGTCGGGTCAAAACCGACACTTTGTTGATTTTGGTCTTCTGAGATTTGTGAACAATAAAAAAAAAAAAAGACATTTTCCTGTAACTCTTGTTAATTAAATACTTTCCTCTTCATTGTGTTTTCCTCACTTTAATTTCACATCAATATTGCAGCTTACTTGCTTCGTATTTGATTGTAACCACTCAGGCGTCTGCATCATTATCCGACACCTTCACACACCCGTTCGCTCATCACATGCTAACAGACCATTAAACACACCAGCAAACATCCAGGGAGTGTTATGAGTGATTTCCTCAACAAAGGATCATGTTTGATAAAGTCAGATATCCTAAACGTGTTAGATTGTGTGATCACATAGCAAAGATCAGCAGCATTTTACAATAAACAGTACAATCACATTGTAGTTGTAAGTGCACATCTTTTCATTTTGGTACGTAGGATCAAGAGTCCTATCTTGGTCTAACTGTGCAAGTTATTCGTAGTGTTTGTTTTGACTTTTATGGCGTACCAGATGGCAAGTGTTCATCGCACGAGGCCATCAGGCCAGGTCGGCGGGTGGAGCGTCATTCAAACACAGAAAAGCAAACTCTGCAACATCTGGAGCACCAAGCAAGCTGGCACAAACATTACAAAATCGACGAGTCCGACCCAGAGCGCGATGCATGCCTAGGGCCGCACAGTGTGAGCAGGTTCAGACGCTGGTGATGAACTCGGCCCCGTTGGCCGAGGCCTTGACTTTGTCTCCCTCTGTTGGCACGCTGCTGTACTGACAGCCGGGAGCCACATCCACAGCAGGTCTGGCCGGATCAGGCAGAGCTGACGGTTGACCCTGGATCAGCAGCTTTCTGTCCCTTTTATCCAGCCAGCAAAACGCCACCATGAGGAACACGGCGGCTGAGGCAACGACGGCGCCGCAGGCTAAGAAGACGTGGTAATAACGGCCCGTTTTGTCCACCAGGGCTCCTGAAACAAGAGGAAACATCATCAGGAAATGTTGACAGTAAAGTGCACAGACAAATTTCAAAGCTCAGCACATAAGAGACCTAAAATTTACTATTTAAATAGAGCAGCTATTTCAATAAAAGCTGCTCAGCTCGCTCAGAGTCCCAGACCTTTGTCAGGTTTTAAACCACAGTAAGAAACACAATATTATAATAAACTGAAAGAAACAGCTGTTTGTAAAGAAGCGTTTTCCTCCTCCTGTCAGTATAAGCAGACGTGTGCTGATGAACCCGGTTTCTGTTGCGTGTCAACACGCCATGTCCAGAGATTCTGTTGTGACTTGTATCCGGTTACTTCACTGCCCGCATAAATACGCAGTCAGATAAACAGGGGAAGCATGTGTGTCATCTGAGACGCCGAGGCTCTGCCCTTTCACCGCTCCGCTGCCGCCGAGCTTCAGTCCTCCACAACCAAACACAGACTCACAGAGGTGGCATGTAACTGAATACATTTACTCAAGTAATGAGCTTTGTACATGTGTATTCCAGTTTGATTCATACATCTACTCCATTACATCTCAGAGGCAATTTCTGCACTTTTTGTGCAATCTTTCATTCCTCAGTGAAAACCACGGATCTCCAGATAAACTGGAGGAGGAAGTAAACAGTTTCCTCCCCCAAAAGCCTCTTAGAGGAGCTGGAAAAAGTATCACCATGAAGCTGGAAATTAAGATGTTTTCCTCATGAGAAAGTAACTTTTTGGAGACGTGTGGTTCTTACAGGACAGCCACACTCCAAATACATGATGATCTTATAAAATCTGATGCTTTTAAACCAGAAAACAGGAAATAAAAAGAGTTCAAATGAGGTCAAGCTTCAACATCTACAGCAGCAAACTGCAAAATGCACATTAATGCAGCAGGAACACGAATCCAGAACCATCCGAGTAAATATACTCTTACTCATACTTACATACTTTTACCTAAAACAAGTTTTACTCGTGTTGGAGTTTGTTTTTCACAGTGTTGTAATAGTACTTGAGTAACAGCTGCGAGTACTTTGCAGATTCGTCTCTTTTGTTCTTTGTGTTGCAGCCAAGTTGACCGAGACCTTGTTGTTATTTACAGCAGCAGTTTCGACCGGGGGGGAGGGGGGGGGCTGAACTTTCTATTCCTGTATTTCTGTTAATGTCATCACACGAGCAGAAACGTGTGAACAGAAACACGTGCAAACACACACACACACACACACGCAGGACATCTGACGACATGTTTTTGTTTGTTTTTTAAGTCTTCACCTCTTTATGTGAAACTTTGGCTGCATTTAATATGAATATTTGATATTGTTGCTTTATATTTTGACTGACAGAAAGCTAAAAAGAGCTGAACATTTCCCCTTTTAAACTTTCTGAAGTTCAATCTTGTCACTGTGGCAACACTGTTTGTGGATGTGAACTTGTTGAGCTCATCATTGGATCATTTCCTCTTGCAACAACACAGAGAAGTCTATTGACATTTGTTCACTAACTGCTGTGTTTATGTGAGTGTTAATCAGTGTACAGTAAATACTGAGAGTATTTCCCTGAGTTTAAAGTCTTTTTGCTCAAACAGTAAACAAATTCTGCCTCCTGAGCAGCAAAAAAACTACAAATCCAATCTGCCTGAGCTCTGTAAATCCATCCTGAGGCAGATTTCTATTATAAAAAGTCATTTAGATTAACAATTAGATTGTAATGAGGAAAAAATGGCTTACAGATGAAATTCAAATGTTGAATGAACTGTGTGCTTCATCACTGTATCTTATGTTTACAGGATAAATCTGGTCGGCATCTGAAACTTCCTGCTGCTTTAAAAACCCACAAACGCACCAAATTTGAATAAATCTGCCATTAAAAATAGTCCCCAAAAATGCATTACTTCCTCCTTTCTGGCCAGCTGTTTTACATAATTACTGAGCTTTTTGAAGAAAAAATATATGTTTTTGAGTCCTTTTTAAAGATTTACATCACATTGGACAAACTGCTGAGACAATAAGCAGTTTGTCCAGTTTGTCCAGTTTGTCCAGTTTGTGTTGATGTTACCTGCCAGCGGCGGCCCGATGAGCAGCGTGATGCTCTCCATGACGGCCAGCAGGCCCAGAGCTGAGGGGAAGCGGCTCATCTCCACCGTGTCCATGAGCACGGTGAACATCAGCGAGCCCACCACGCTCATGGACAGTCCGAAGACGATGACGTAGGCCAGCAGCACGGTGAAGCCCGGCCCGATGCAGCAGATTACGTTACTGAGCCCGTTGACGAGCAGCGCCCAGGCGAACACGTAGATGTGCCGCCCGCTGAACCAGGGCATGTTGAAGATGATGCCAACGCCCGGCCGCACCACGATGTTGACGACGCCCAGGATGGAGAGCAGCAGCGCGGCGCGGCCCTGACCCATGTTGCTCGTGGTGGCGTAGGGGACCAGATACACCAGCGGCACCACGAACCCGAGCATCATCCAGGTGATGCCGATGGCGAAGACACGGAAGCGCGAGTTGTTGCAGAACTGATCAAAAGCCATGTGTTTGCCCATGGAGGCAACCAGGGAGTTCCACGCTGTTCTCAGCCAGCTAACCTCCTTCTTTACACTCGCCTCCTCTGGCGGCGGCGGTCCGTGGTTCATCAGAGGCTGACCTCGGTGCTTGGGGGGCTGGAGGGGCCTCATCACCGCTCCACACACGCAGCAGTTGAGCAGAACAGCCCCCAAAACGAGGAAGCTTCCCCTCCAGCCCAGCTCTGTGTGGAGGTAGTTACCCAGGAAGGGCAGGGCGCACAGACCCAGGGCGGTGCCTGTGGACGACACGGCGTTGGCGAACGCACGGCGACGCACAAAGTAGTGCCCGAGGATGGTCACAGCTGGCTGGAAGCTGAAGCAGAAACCGAGACCTGAGACCATAGAAGAAGACAGATACAACATCAGAGATTTCACCGTGTTTGTTGGTTTAAAAACGTGTTCATAGATGTGCAAAGTCGAGATTAATCTCTATTTTTTGAGCAACAACATTCTGCTTTGAAGGTCGACTAAAACTTATTTTGCACTTTTTTATGCCGAGATTTCTGCCTGAAATAGTGAGATGGTGCTATTCAAGTTCATTGCTGAGATTAAAGAATTAAAGTTAACTTTAAGTTGCTTTGTTTGATTATTTTGGCCACTTTGGGTCTTAAAACTCCACAAAAATCCAAAAACTGTATAAAAAACTTTAAAATTACATTAATAAACTTTATTAAACTCTGTTCATGTGTGTTTACAGATGAAGTAACTTAAGCTTTTATTTTTCTCCGGTTGAATTAAGTCCTAGAAAACACATCTGAGACTTGATCTGCTGAATCTCCACCCGTCAGCCTCCGTCAGCCTGCTGGGCAGGTGGTGCACCGCTGCGAGTAACCACGGTTATCAGGTGTCAGCTCGAGATAATAAATCAGCTGAAAGTTCACTGACCTGTAATGACCCCGGCCGTGATGTAGAGCTGGCCGATGGACTGAGAAAACGAGCTGGCGGCCATGCCGAGCCCGCTCAGGACTCCGCCCAACATGACTGTCGCCCGGCAACCGAGCCTCTCCACCAACACGCTGCAGAAGGGACCTGTGGATCAAATGTAATGCTCTTAGTTCAATGCATGCCACAGCAGGAGTGGGGCGAAAGCTCGCACAGCACAGGCGAGGTCACTCTCTTAATCCTGCAGCAGGTTTCACGTAACGTGTGTTTATCTGTGATTCGTATCAGCTGGATGAAAACACTGCAGGCGTGACCGGAGGCATGTTTGCTCTCTTTGTGTACATAATGTGTGTAACTGAAGCTGAGCTTTAAGATTGTTCGAGTGTGAGCAGGTTTCGTTACATCGGCGTGAAAATAATCAGAGTTTCAGGACGAATCAGTCAGGTCTCCACCGCGTCTTTCTGCCTCAGCAGCTGCTCATAAATAATCTCTGCCTGAAGTCTCTGCACTAAAAAACATGGGGGTATATTGGTGAAAGGTCACCGACGTGGGTGGTAAATTCAACACGGTGGAGGTGCCTTTGTTGTCAGGCAACAGAGCTGCGAGGTCCTGATGGAGTTAATACCTGAACCCAGCTGAGCTCAGGTGAGCCAAACACAGACAGAAGAGGCTCAAAGTGTTTAAAGGCTCATGTTATCGAGGGGCCTGAAAGATAAAAACACTTTCTCCACAGCTGCTTAATTAATATGAATCTGTTTCTGTTGGTTTTAGGTGACATCTGCACTTTACTTTTAGGTTTAAATAACATTTCAGTTTCAAACATCAACCCACAAAATTCACAGAGCAGCTTTGCTTTGAACATCACCGCCTTCTGACTTTGGCTCAAACTTGGTGCAGATTAATGAAGGTAAGCCTGAGATTCGAGTCACATTTCTGTCAGCTCAGGAAAATTTAAAAGATCAAAGCATTCCTGTCTCCAAAAAACATGAGAACGGTGTGAAATTATCACACACACACTCTGTTATAGCTCTTTATAATCATGAACTGGTAAAAAAAAGGCCCTTAATTCAACTCAGAACGCAGCAACTTTAAGAAAAAGTCTGGTTTTAGTCGAGTTTTCTCTTATTGTCTCAGCAGTTTGTCCATTAAGTCACTAAAGAAGACGTAAATCTTTAAAAAGGACTCAAAAATATATATTATTTTTCTTCATAAAGCTCAGTAATTATGTAAAACAGCTGGCCAGAAAGGAGGAAGTAGTGCATTTTTGGGGACTATTTTTAGAGGCGGATTTATTCAAATTTGGTGCATTTGTGGGTTTTTAAAGCAGCAGGAAGTTTCAGATGCCGACCAGATTTATCCTGTAAATTTAAAACACAATGATGAAGCACACAGCTCATTTTTTTCTCAATACATCTAATTATTAATCTAAATGACTTTTTATAATATTAACTAAAGCTGAACAGTTACTTCAAACATTATCTGGAAAAAAATCCAAATTACAGGAGCTGCAATTTTCTTCAAACAGGTAAAATATTTTAACAACATTAGTTAAAAAACTAAATTATCTCTGTCGTGTGTGTGTGAGCAGGAAACACTGAACTGAACTCCATGCAGAGTGAATTCAGTGTTTTTCCAAAAGGGAGGGAGGCGTTCAGAGGGAGTGGGATTAAAATCTGACAGCACCGGAGCAGACCGGTACCGACCGCTCTGCTGCAACCAAAGTCTTCTTTTGATAAAAAACTATGCAGGAGGTCAAAACAGTTCACACTGTTTCAATAAAAATCTTAAGGAGTGGAGCACACAGAGAAAAAACGCTGATAATTATTAATAAATGTGACGACTGTTGCTGTTAAATTGTGAGTGAAGAGGCAGAAAAAGATGGAGGAACGTCACCAAGTTTCACTAACTTTTTGTTCTTTAGCTCTTTATAAATTGCCATTTTTGATGACTGGTTACTATCCTGCATTAACTGCATTAGTTCAACCATGACAGTGCTGAAAACCTGTTTCTAATTGAATGTGGAAAGGCTCTAAAACTGAAACAGAAGGCCAGAAAAACTACATTCCTGTCAGTTCATGAGTTCAGAAGTTGAAAATCCTGAGAAATGACATGTCAGCACTTTAAAACTCCTCTTCTGACTCGTTTTAAGAGGACAAACCTGCTACAAGGGCTGAATCTAATGAGCCATATTCAACAGCTTCAATACCTCCTCGTCATAAAATCTGTATTTTTATACACAAACACAAACAAATGGAAAATGAAGCTGCCAAATTAAATACGTGGTGTGAAAACTGTTAGCTGACTAGTGTCCAATCATTCACCTCGATCCCCTGTATTGACTTTCTGTGCTTTTTCACAGCTAAACTCCACTTCCTGGTTTCATCAGGTTACATAATGCGTCGTGGAGGAAGGAAGTTGACATTACTGACTCCAGAGATAGTGACTTTGTGTACAACACAGACGACACCGAGAGGCTCCAGGAGAGGAAAGAAGCTTCAGCAGACTCTCACATTTACACACAAAAGAAGGAAACATCTTCAAGTTTAAAATTAAAATTAAAATCCAGTTATTGAAACTATTTATGGTCACTTTTCTAACACTCTCTACACACAGAGAGTCAGTGTGTTTGTGTTCTGTGATTGTCTCTTAATGCAGTTTATTTATTCTTCCTTCAGCTGGTAGATTTCAAAAAACAGCTTGGTTTTAAATGTGAGGCAATCACAGTAAACACAACGTCTCCATCACTGAAGTTTGCACTTAAAGTGCTTGTTTGGGAGAAAATGCATCAACTAAACAAGTCATTTCCTGCTTCTTTTCAAACAGCAGATGAGTTTTAAATAAAGCAGAGAAACAAAAGATACCAGCAACAGTTTCCACCAGGCGAACGACCGAGACTGAAGTCTTAAAGTTTCCAACTTCAACAAACTCTGATAGCAACAACATCTGACAAATATTCTGTGTCTCAGAGAACAAAACATCGGTGTCATTCAAAGAAGCTGGATATGCATCAAGAAGAAACCACAGACAGTTTGAACTCGCACCTGTCGCCCCCTGCAAGCTGCAAGCTCCGCCCCCTCCTGTTCACACTGAGCACCTGTGACCTCAAAACACCCACGAAGAGAAAACTTTACCATCAAGTATCTGCTGCTGTGTTAAAACGACACACTGGCAGCTTTTATTCTCGAGCTGTTCGACTTCTTAACTCATCCTCTGCACTCAAATATTAAAAAAAATATAGATTAATACTTTATTTATATAACTTTGTGTTTTCAGTAGAAGCTCAAAGTGAATACAAACTAATAATCTGGTTCACTAAAATGAAAATACATAAATAAATTCTGCATTTTTTGTATAACTTTTGCTCAACAGCGGCCACTGTGGCCACACGTGGTAAATGCACAAATATATTGTAACTGATATAAACAGAAAACAAACACAGAGATGCAGAAATATTGTTACTGTCAGCCTTTGGTCACGTAAAGCAGCTAAAACAAAGGTTTGTCTCACTGCTTATGAGTTCAATATTTCATTTTATAAAGAAATAAATGTCCTATTTCCTCCTCTCACAGTTACATATTGTCCCTTTAAAGTTTGGTTCATATCTTTTCTGTGTAACTCTGAATTCTTGTTACGTGTTTTCACTCGAGTCGGTTCGAGTTGTGGGTAACAAGCGAGCTCCACTTTCTCACAGAATAAATCAACATCGGCGCAGCAGGACGGTTCGGATCACACCTCAGGTCTCACAACAGCAGGTAGGAAATAAAACTCCACCGAGGCCAAGGGGCGAACGTTGTGAAATGTATCATGTGTCACGGTGTTTTAAGCAGCTCAATCAAAAAAATACAACCTCAAGCTGAAGGCAGCGACGAAGGAATGATGGTAACTTGTTATGTGAGCAGTAATTAAAACATAACCTGATTAAAAAGCCCAGTTTATGTCGCGCTTCGCCTCTTTTACCTCCTGCGTGCAGCACTGACGTCATGAGGGAGGGCACCCACGACGTTGCGCTGTTGGAGGCCTGGAAGTCATTCTGCAGGTCGGTGTAGAAGATTCCCACACAGGAGGGGAACGCCAGGGTCAGAGCCAGGACGATGATGGTGGCGAACAGCACCACCCAGCCCCAACCGCCGTCCGGAGCCGTGACAGCTCCCGTTACAGCGGCGGGGCCTTGGCGTTCACCCCCCCGCCCCCCTTCCTCCTCCGATTCACGGTCGTTGGCCTCGGTGACCTTCTCCGGCTCCATGCCGTTGGCGTGCTCGCAGACCGTGGGGGCCTGCGGGTGGAGGAGGCGGTCACTCGTCCCCCTGGTTCCATTTCTGTGAGTCATTTTTCACTTGGCAGCGTCGGCGAGGCTCCTGTGTTAGCTCGGCGGGGTGTGTGATTACTTCTGACGCCCATGACACTGTGACTGCCGCGACCTTTCAGGACACCTACAACAACAAAGCAAACGGTCCATCAGATTATGAAGTGGAGGACGGTTCTCACGGGCGACACCGTCACTCCGTCAGTCCACCACTTCCACACCTAAACAAACTTTAAACAGATTCATGATCCAGAAAAAAGATGAATCTCAGAGACTTGAATGATCCTCTGATTTCTCATCTTGCACCATCATGTCTGAAGGTGTTGGCCCAGTTCCCATCAGCCTCAGCTGTACTTTGTCTTTGCAAATATTAGCAAGCCAGCAAGTCAGAGTAAGACGGTGTACATAGTAAATATTACATCTGATAAGAATCAGCACTGTCATTGTGACTATTTCAGCACAATGAGCTCATTGTTCAGCACCACTGTGGTTCAGCGCAGCTTAACAGAGCTTTTACGTGGCTGTTGCATTCAGTTTGTTGCTTCTTTATCTCATAAATGCTCCACTGTGGTCACCAGCTATTAAACCACCACGGCAGCGTACAGTGCTGCTGCTGAAACTGTACTTATGTCTTAGCACTGAGGCAAAACAAAGAGCTAACAGAAGCTAAGACGAACTGCAGAGCCGGCTGATGGGAGACAAATTTCATAACAAATGTAGTCACGTGATCTATTAACAATAATCATTTACAGCAAACCAGCAGAGATTTGTAGACAGTCTCTTCCTCCAGCTCCACTTTGACAACAGTTTGAATAAATGTGACACTGACTGTCTAATATTTAAAAGAAAAAAAGAAAACACAGCAGGTAACTTGTGCAGGAAAACCAAACAGAAACATGCACAAATATGAAATCTCTGGTTCAAGCTGGAGGTTATTAGTTAAATTATAAAGCCAAAGTTATGCTAATCCAAACAAAGGCATGAATGAGAGTTCATGCATCCTAAAACTGAAGAAATGTTCTCATCAAATGCTCCTTAATTAACAGGAAAAACACCATGTTATGTTGCTAAAACCTTGAGAGAATCTGGTGTAAGAGGAACAGTCTTAGGATGTTTTGTCCCCCGTGCAGACGGCGTGTAACAGACCTGCAGACACTCATTTCCTTTTGCCGCTTCGGAGCAGACGGACTCCAGTTTTATCAGCTCTAAAGATCTGAAAATGAGGTCCACAAATTCATGAATGTCTGAATGTCTGCAGGTCAAACGGCGAGTGAGTTAACAAAGGAGAAGTCTGATGGCTTTTTAGGAATCTGGCTCGCATGAGACTAACATGAACCTGTGAAAAAAAACCCGAGAATAAAAAGACCTCTGTGCAAATGTTCCGACCAAATTTTCCCCCAAAGCCTCTCGATGACATTTCTAGAAGCACCAACGACTAAACAGAGCAACATCTATGGTGATTAAGCCCCTGAGAATAAAACTCTTTCTGAATTAATCACATTTAACTTTATTTAAATGCTAATTATGAGCATCATGGTGTTTAAAAAATGTTTTTACTACAGCAAATTTGAGACGCAAAGAGCCACATTGACTCACTGTAAAGCAAGATTATCCCTGAATTCACCGATAAAGAGGGAAGACGGAGTTTTTATACCTGTTCGGGTATTTTCCATGAACCATCTTCCTGACGGGAGCCATTTGCAATCCGAATACTGGACTACAGATGATTTTCAAAGCCTGTTTCACTCGTATTTCAATGAACTCTGGCAGTAAAAGATTCAGCAAGAGCGACATGATCACGTACGACATGATTCCTTAATCCTCGGCTAAGACAAGTGAAGAAGAAAAGTCTGTTATAAGCGTCGTAAACTGTAAATGTATGACAGACTTCATGCACTATTATCAGCTTGTGATGCAATTTCACAGTATAGTATAAATTTATATGTCATTCTTACTCTGAGTCATCCACCTCTGACCCACATGTGCACATTTTATTATATGTGGGTTGGCTGTTTGACACGATTAAACAGTGACTGACATTTTGTTTTACGATGAAACGCTGGTTAGAATTTATTATTTCCAAGTGACAGAGACACGAATTCAATAAAAAACTTTCCAGTTTGTGTCTGATGTTTTAGGTTTTGAGTAACAGAGCTAATTGAGCTGATTTCTTTTTTAAAAAAGGCAAACTTTTTAAAAAAAGGCAAACTTTTTTAAAGAAAAACCTGTCAGGAAGTTCAGTTACATTTTCCTGTGTTCCAGTTGGTTAGCTTAGCTTTGCATAGAGAACAGGAACAGGCGAAACAGCCAGTCTGACTTTGTCCAAATGGAACAAAACACCTAGAAAAACCTCCTAATTTATGTAATAACTTGATTTTTTTAATCTGTACAGATGTAAAAAATGACAATTTGACATTTTGCGGAGCTTATCAGCTGGATTTTCCCTCAGTTTGGGAGTCACAGCTGGTTTCCTGGGAGATTTTCCCGACGAAGAAACAGTCCAACAAATAAACCCACATCTTGTTTTATGCTCAAGCTTGTTTGCACAGATTAAACGAGCTCCATGTAACCTGTCACTTCATGAGCTTTAAACGCAGTTCAGGGCAGATTTTTGTTACTTTGATTTACAGATTTTATGCTGAGCAGAGTTTGTAGTCGCAGCTTCATATTTACCAAACAAACATGAATCAATTTCCTCCATAAACTCGGAGCATCAAAACAAACACAGGTTATTTGTAAAATGCCAAACTTTTCCTGTAAAGACTCACTTTTTTGTGACAGGAAGAGTATTTATGAATATTCCAAAATACATAATATACATACAAGTGTAGATAAACTGCCTTATTTTGCTGGTTTACTCGTTTTACTCCTTCAACCCTCATTCAGATTCTTCGCCCTGTGACTCTGTGAACATGCTGGTTGTGTAAACATGAAACTTGTGTGAAACAAATGGAAAAATGCCACAACAAAAGCACACAAAACTACTGACCATTCAATGTGTAACTGCCTGTTAACTTTCCCCTTCATGTCCCTCCTTGTGATGGATCAGTGAGGGTGGAAAAGGCCTTTCTATCTCACCAAACCCTGAAGCCCTGCTGCTCCCTCAGCTGCTCTCATGCGGCCATGCGTCCTCCTGTGCGTCTAATAAGTGTTATTTAATATGTCAGGAGGGAGAAAAGGTGTTGTGAGGATATTCTGCATTTGATCCCGTGAGAAATTAAAGTGATGCTGAGCGGCTGGTCGCCCCTGCGGGACAGCCCCGCAGACGGATGAGAGCGCTGCGTTCAGTGTCGCCTGTTTTACATGTCAAATAGTGGATTAACATCAAGCCACGCAAAGTGCGCGTTTCCAGCCTTAATATCCGACCATGTCTGCGGGTTTTTTACTGTTTAACATCAAGTCTTTTGGCCACATTCACCCACGTGGCAACTCGCAATTATTTCAGCTTGTTTAGGCTAAAAAGGACCCATTAAATATTCTCTCCAGATTTCATCACAGCCTCAAAATCAAATCAGATTTCATCCCTCGATACATAAAAAGTATCGATTCCTGAAGCGAAAACTGCCACTTATTGTCTATTGTTCCCATCAGTGTTAAATAACCTGATAAATAAACCCCGCTGGACATCTCTCGGGCGCGGTGCGTTTCTCTCAGAGCAAAGATGATTAAACCAGGTTTAAAAATCGGTTGCGTTAATGTTTGAATTTAATGAATAAATCACCTTTTCGTGTTGGTTCGGGTCGTCCAGCTCCTGTCAGCCCCCTCCCAGACACACAGGCGCGGTCGCTCCTCGATGACTGCCGGAGCAGCTGCTGCTTCCCCTCGTCACGGAGCTCCAGCGTCCGCCCGCCCGTCCGCCCGCCCGCGGTGGGAGGAGACAACGTCGGATGCGGGCTGCGGAGGCCCCAGCCCCAAATTACCCAGCGTACCCAGCCCCGCTGCTCCGCGCGGCCCAGGGGCGCAGCCAGGCCCGAGACCCCGCAGCCTGAGCCGAAATGGTGGACACAACGTGCTGTGCATGAAGGAGACTGGTCCCAGTGCTCATGTCTGCCAACTCACACTGGATGCTGTACTTAAGTACCATACTGAAGTACTTCAGAGTACTTGAGTATTTCCATCTTTTGTTACTCTGCAGTAAAAGCTACTCTGCAGCATCTTAAAGGGAAATCTTACAGGCCTGCTTTTTAAAAAACTTTTATTTAACACAGGGCTAACTTTATATTTTTAAATGCAAAATATAACAGATTTAACTTCTAAAACAAAAATATTTTCATTAAATAAATCCACTTGTGACAGATATAAACACCCACCAGTATATAAAGTATCTAAAAATAGCTTAATCTTGACTAGCCGCAACATAAAAATACTACTCATGTCACTAAATTAAATAATAACTGTGTCTTTTTATAAGAAAATAACACTTCCTCTCTCTGAAAACAGACTTTGGCATTATGCAAACTTCAACACTTTCACCCAACTAAGATTTTAAAATGCAAACTGTCACTTTTCTCTGTTTTTTTAATCTTTTATTTGTAATTAAAGAGTAAATTAACACTCGCTGGACATCTTGTTCTTGCTGAGCTCCAATGATTTAACTTCTCTAACCTGCTGCGGTGATAAACAGGTGTACTGACACACTGAGGTGTCAGTGTTACACCCTTAAACAGAGCAGCTTACATTTTGCAGCATGATACTAAATCTCTTATCAGCAGCGGGCATTGAAATAAAATCAATTTAAGTTTAATATTTTACTGCTAACATGTTGAATTTTTATGCTGTTGACACAAAAACTGTATTTAATGTTGTTTTCCTTTAGGAGACGACAATAAAACCCCACAATCATAACTGTATGCAGACGATTTGATATATTTTTATATTTTGCTTCACTTATTAATCTGTTTTACATTTCTTCATATGAAAGCACGGAGCTGTGTAGACGTTTCTGCAGATTATAAATGTAATGCACGTTTCATTTCACATATTTCACATTACATTCGTCTGAATGTTAAAAGCTTCTTCATTCCTTCTGTTTGAACTGGAGACGAAGACAAATATGGTCTCATTTTATGGGCCGGAGTGCAGCGTGTGCAGGTGGATAATTAAATGTCTCTTATCTAATTAAATTACAGGTTAAGCACACATAACACTTATAAAATAGGATGTTCTATTATGAATTTAAATGCCCGGTAGCTCATACATGTGCAGCATAATCTTTTTGTAAATGTGACTGAAATCAGTTAATGAGCAGTTGCTTTAGCAGAATAAATGACGATTATTTTGAGAATTGCAAAGTTATTTTTCATGCAAAAGCATTTAATGGTTTGAGTCTGAGGAATGTGATCATTTGCCTGCATTTGAATTTGAATTGTAGGCTGTCGGTTGGTTGAAACAAGTCTTTCATACTATTGTACATTGTCTTAAATATGCATCCATGCAAATTGAAAATATACGCAAATAAGTAACTATTAAAGATTCATAGATAGCAAAAAAAGTCTCTAAGGAGGCTACGGTAACATTTATGATGACATTATCTATCGTTTTGGTCTTAATAGAAGATTTTTTTAGTGTATTCGCTGTTAAAAGAACCAACAAACAGCCACATTTTAAAACACAGACACATTTTATGATTAAAAACCAGACAGGGTTTTGTTAAAATTGTTACATGTAAAGAAACGTTGGTAGACAAAATTCAAAAAATATAAAATAAATAAAAGTGAAACAAACAATTAGGACAAAATGTTTTTGTTTTTTTTTGTCAGCTTCCGAACATTTCTCCACAGTCTCCATTAACAATATTCACATTTGACATCAATACTGTTGATAAATGAACACAAAGTAACTGTTATTAGGTGACATTTTTCAATACGTCTAAATGAGTGTACACATGTGCATGTTCACAAACGCATGCAGGTGTTTACAGATTAACTGGCAAAATGATCCATGAATCAAAAAATCTTTTTGTTTTGTTTTGACCTGCAGGTTGAGTAAATGCTTAATAAACCAAGGTTGGGGGAGGGGTGGGTGGGTGGGGTCTGCAGTCTGATTGGTTGGTTAGTTTTTGCGTTAAAAGCTAGCTATTCTTCAACTACTGTTAAGTTAAATTGACATTACAAAGATACAAAACAACGAAGAACGAAAAAACAGAAACGTGTGAGTAGAGAATATGTCTGGTTGTAGACCAACTGTTCCACACAAGAAATCTACACCTACAAACCACAGAGCCATGCCCTCCCTCTGCTCCCCACACCATGCATCACATACACTTTGCACTAACACAGAGGTCAGACAAAATCCAGTACACAACATCATAATCTCTAGAACAATGCATGCTCTCATGTTTTCACGTGCCAGAACGACAGAGATATTTTTTTTTTTGCAGATTTGTTAAAAAATTGCACATTATTTTGTAGACTAACTAGTGCAGGTGAAAAGTAATAACTAATGGTCAAAAAGTTTCTTTTTTTTGTTGTTTTTTTTGTGTTTTGAAAAAAAAAAGGGTGCTTGATTCAAATGTTCAGATAATCACACTGCAAAGTTCAGCAAGGTCAGTGGTTTCCAGACTTCGTGGCTTGTGACTCCTTGAAATGAAGCCAACTCTGGTCAACGGTCGCGTCTGAAAGCTGCGACAAATTCAACCAAGTTTCCTTTTATTTTTTAAATTTATTTATCTAATTCTTAACTACGTAAAACTATCCAAGTGAATTATTATTAACAAGAAACCAGGTAAAAAGTGTACAGCCAAACTAGCAGCTCTGTAAGTAGTAGTAGTGCTTTTAGTTAAAATGCTAGCATGCTTAAGTTTAGCTCATATAATTTTCACCTTGTTACCAACTTACTTTTGTGATTAGCATGCTAACTTTCAGCTATTAGCAATAAGTACAAGATACAGCTTAGATCTTTGCAGATATTTGATCATTTACCACAATACTGGACAAATTTAAGTAAAAATTTTGACCTGATGGCGCTAAGCTAGGCTAGGTGCTAAGTTAACAATTATGCTAGCATCTTTGTGATGCTGTTTTTAAGGACAGTGTAGCTTCAGGCTAAATGCTAACATCGACATGTTAACATGCTGAAGCTTGGCAGAAACATGTTAACAATATTCACCAAATTAGTTTAACACGTTAGCATGCTAGCATTAGCATTACAAAGATCGGCAGGTTTAATTTATGTCTGTACAAAATTTCATTGCAGTAGTTGTTTGGATAATTTCAATCTGAACACAATCTGACGTTGCCACTGCTAGCATCGCCAAACCAAAAGAATATTTTAAAAAAAAAAGAGTTTTCTTTTGTTTTTGGCTTTTTGTCTTGTTGACCATCTTTTGACCTCCTCTGCGGAGCCTCAGTTTGGGAACCACTGAGCTGTGCAACCAAGGAAAGACAAAACTGGGTTCACAAAGGTGACGGGTACAGTAAGTGCTTTAAATGTCGATTACACACATCTAAAAATGGAACCGTTAGTTATGGCTTCAGCATGCAACTCAAGAAAAAAAGAAGCCAAATGACAGCGAGTTTATCGTCAAAACGCTTTTTGATAAAAATAAAAAAATTGCACTGCTTGAGTTTCACTGAAAGGTGAGAAAAGCAGGGGAGGGAAACCTGCACCGACTGTTTTTGTCTGCTGTCGACCGCTTCCCTCCTGTTTGGTGGCGCCGCGAGTACGACGCCAACCAGCACGAGTGTTTACAGCAGATTCAGATGCAACTTTGAACCGCCAGAAGAGTAAGGAATTGTGGGTAGGTTTAGCTCAAAAGCAATGGCACAAAGAAAGCAGCTGGTAGTCATTTTTCAGTTGTTGGTACACATCATAAAACATAAAAATAATGCAAGGGGTGATGGATTTGTTTGGCTCGCCTCTCACTGAAACACTTACAATAGAAAACAAGCTAAAGACCGCATCAAACATGATACCTCAGGTCGGTGCCTCCTGGCTTTTTTAAGGTACGAGAGGCACCTCATGATAAAGAGGGGAGAACAACTGTGCACAACACAGGTCAAAGGCACAACACCGGACACAGACGAAGGGGAAACAACACCCAAGGTGCTTTGCAAAGGCCCAGAGAACAACACGGGAGAAAGAAATCCTCCCCCGATGAGACGTTTGGGCGTTTTTAGCAGCACGCGGTCTGCTCACGACTTAGATTAGCAGAATAAAAACTACACGACACACAGCCGAGAGGGGAAAATAAAAAAAACAAAAACAACGAAGAAGAAGTCACATCAAAGTTTGAGCTCTGAGGCCGGTCAGACAGCATGACGACAGCAAAGGTACGGGTCTTTTTTTCTGGTTAAACGCATTCTTTTTGTTCATGCTTGATATAACGAAACTGCATCAAATATGTTCTTTATACAAAGACGGGTGAATCAAAGTGATCAATGCCTGTGATAAGGATTCAAGGGACAGTGATTCAAATGTGAGTTCATTCTGCATGATGGGAAACATCTGATATGTGCTCAAACTTTGCATTAAGTTGCTGAATAACAAGGCTGCATTTAAACCAGTTACAACATTAAATTCACTTCTGCTAACACTCCTTTTTTGGGAATATCAGTAATATAATTAAGTGATTAGTTAACAGACAATGAACTTTGCATTGTGATGAACTTTTTAAAAGTTTTTTGCCAAGAAAGCTGCAACTTTTACTGGTTTCAGAGTCCGAAATGTGAAGATTTGTTGATATTATTGATCTTTTCATTAAACAAAATTCATTAAAGTCTCTTGCATATACTTTATGAATTATTAGAAAACATATACCTTGTTATATTCAGCCTGTTAATTGTTATTTTTCCTATTAAATCACAGATGTGCAGTGATTCAGAGGAACAGAATCAGGCTGGTATTTATATGTATTTCCATTTTCCTCCAATGTTGTCACAAGTCTTATAAACAGCACTTTTTAATCACACAGCAACTTAATGTCAAGTGTGTTTCCAGAGAAACATACGTTAGCCAAGTTAGTACCTGTCTGCTGTCAAAGGAAAAAAGTCATATAACATCTGAGCTGAAGGCTTCCTGCCTGAAAGCTTCACTTACAGTGTGAATGTAAATCTGTGTGATAAAGGAGGCTCAGGCGTCTCGGGGCTTCAAGCGTGAGGAGTTCGATCCAGCTCGTGCCACAGATGCTACAAGTGCTGCAGAATGAAAGACAGTTTTTTGGGTGTTGAGTTGAGGAGTTGCAACAGAGGCAGCAGTGAGCGAGCGAGGAGGGGGAGGGGGTGTGTGAGGGGTTTGAGGCAGCGTACGAACTGGCCACAGTCTGATCCCGCCACGCAACGCCACGCCACGCAACGCCACGCCACGCAACGCCATGCCACGCCTGTCTGGTTAATGGCAATGACGGTAGTTTTTTTTCTTGTCCCTAATTACAATTTTGAGATATGCAAGAGATCAACGGAGGATATCTAAGAGAAAATATATCAACAGTATCTGGAGTTTTTTTTTTGTTGTTGTTGAGGAACACGACAGAAAACGTGCAGCTGAAAAAACTTGTGATATTTCAGTCATGGACAGAAAGCAGAGAGGCACTGCAGACACGTACTCACATCCATGTCACCGGCTGGGAAACCTTCAGGAAAACTGCTCATGAAAAATGATATTTTCTCTATCGTTTAAATAGACTCACCCACCAGAATATGTAAATATATGACAACTATGATACACAAATCAATAATTACACCATTTGCATTCAATTTTTCAGTATAATTTCATCATTTAGCCTATATTTATATAGATTCCTCACATGCCTTGACAAATTGTACACAGGTTAGTCTTTTTGAGTCATTTGTTTTTCTTTTACGTGGAAATATCCCAAATTTTGTCCCTGGGAGGACAGACAGACCGGATCGAGCCTGAAAACAGGAAACAGGAGGAGCAGGATGCTGCAGTGCCGAACCGAGACAAGACGTCTGCGAGACGAACGCTCGTCCCTCATTCAAGGTGTTTCAAAGACTCCAAAGAGTGGAGGAGAAGCTGCGTCAGGCCGGCTCAAACAGAGCCAACACACTCTGCATGCACGCCGCCTGCCACTGCTCCACCTCATCCTCCACCTCCTGGCTCCGTTTGTGGTGCCGCGACCTTCCTGGGACATCAGCTGAGGAGTCCGGGAGTGCAGAGAGAGGGAGGCGGCGGCGGCGGTGGCGGGCGCCAACGTCTGCTCCATAAACAGACTCAGGTAAAGAGAGAGGCTCAGTCAGTGGAGTTGTGTTCATTCCTTTGTGTCCTTTGAGAGTCCTGAGGAGATTTTCTGCTGAGAGCCAAAAGTATGAGACAGAGGAAGTATCCTGCCTGTCAACAGTGGCGATGATGACGATGATGAAGATGATGATGATAATAACTTATAGTAGCTGTGTGCTTGGTGTCCATCCACTGACAATAATCAGCACCGAAGCCTGCAACGCAGAGACACTGACCATCAGAAAGCTGCTGTGAGGAGAACCGCTCTCTTGTATTCCCTTTGAAACTCCCCCTGAAGTGTCCCACAGCCTGACGGAGGAGAGCAAACGAGAAGACAAGTCAGGGTCGTGTTGCAGCACTGGAGGAGGGGGGGGAGGCGTCAGGGAGCCCCCGCTGTGGAAAGGCACACCAGAGGACGAGGGCAGGAGGCTGGCGATGATGAGGATGAGGGCGAACGAAGGAGTGATGTAGAGAAGTGGAGGGGGGGGGGTAAAGTCATGGATCTCGATGATGAACTGAACAAAATGTTCGTGTTATTGTTTTGTTTTTTGTTGACTAAGTGTTATGAAGCTCCGGGTCTGGGTCTCCTCACATCCGCGAGCCTCGTTCCTGAAGGATCTGAGAGGACAGACGGAAAAACAAACCGTCAGATCTCAAAGTGAAACACAGTTTATTTCCTGAGTGTGTTTTATTTCTGTCACTGAAGTCATTCATGAGGAAATGATTCAAACAGCCTGTGGTTCAAAATACAGATCATCTGCAGCTTCAGCCTCCTCAGCGTCTCGTGTTCGGCTCTGTGTGCTGTTTGCTCACCTTTGCCTTCTCGGTGGGCTCGATGACGATGCCGTTGGTGGAGTTGTTGAGTTCCCGGGAAACTACACATAGAAACTCTGCCTGGTCCTCATTTCCGTAGTTATAAGAGGAGCCGATGCTTATGAGCTGAGGACAGAAAACAAGGGATGAGACAGGAAATTATAAGTTTGCCTCCAAAAAATATTTAGTTCTCTTTAATTTTCAAGTTTTGTGAACTATAATCGACTTTTTATTAAGTACTGCCAGTTCTCTCTTTCTTGGTTCCAACTTCTCAGATGAGAGGATTCTTTGCTTTTCTCTGATTATATCATCACAAATTTAACATCTCTGGCATTTAGCTTTTAATTGGACAAAACATCAGATGGAGAACTGAAACATTTTGTTGTTGCCATCGTGCATCATTCCTGAATAAAGATGTTTGATCCACTTCTGTCATTTAAACAGAAGAATTTATCTTATTTTTCAAACAAAAATGCCCCAAAAACTCACTGAGTTCAGTTTCAGTTGTGTGTTAATATAAAGTCTAATGATAAAGTCTCTCACAGTCTGATAATAAATCTTATTTCTTTGTTTTTTTGGGCTGTTGTTTGCATAAAAAAGCCAGATCTGCTGATACTTGATACTCTGTGATAAGTTCATATTATTATTTAAGCAGTTTGTGTCATTTAAGTGATTTTCACACTTGATTTGATTCCATTCACAAGATCCTGGTTTGATTTCTGATTTGGTTCCATATCAGTCAGCTTGAAATGTTTCAGTTATAATGTGGATATAAAAAGCAGATATCTTGACTCGTCCTCAAACTGAAGCTTGAAACAGCAGCTTTGAAACCACTGAAGCATGAAGTAAAACATAACAAGAGAAAGAAAAAAACAAACTCCATTTTGTGCACCTGCTCAAACTTCCAGCCGTCCGACATGGTTGAGACCATCTGTGTGAGTTCCTCCTCTTGGCACTGCAGCACTCGGTACACATGCTTCACGGGACCCTGAGGGACATGACAAGAGCACACACACACACAAAAACATCAATGATCTGCGCACAAACACAAATAAAAGGCTATTTTTGGTTTATATTTGTGCTAGAACAAAGTCTGGTGTTCAGATTTATTCTATTCTCAGCCGTCTGACCGGCTCTCTTTGTTTCGGTCTGTGTTTTGTACCTGAGATGTCCGGTTCTCGTTGTCCCGTATCCTCTCTTTGACCAGCCTCACCAGCGATGCGATGTTGTAGAACTCGGCTTCCTCCAGGACTCCTGACATAAAGAAATGGGTCATCAGACTTCACCGTTTCATCTCCAGAGACTCTAATTTAGTCTTCGGTGTGAGATGATGTTTGAACAAATTCTACCTGCAGGGATCAACATGTTTTACCTTCTTCAGCCAGATTTTTATCCATGATCAGTTTCCCGTGCCGCAGATAATTCAGGATGGGGCCGAAGTATGTGGGGTCCCTGTCGATCAGGTAGGCTCCTGTCTCATCCTGCAGAAAAAAACATCGAAAGGAGACGTTAGAGAAGATGATCAGTTCATTCTGACTGTTGGATCATTGTCACCTCGCAGAAACTGGAGGAGGGCAAAACGTTGAGTCACATAAACATCACAGAAACATCAACCAGGCTGATATTTTCATCTATTTTCACTAATCATAGATTTATCTGTGTTGGTGAATGTGCCAATCAATGCTTAAAGATAAATGCAGCTGCAGTTCCTATTTAAATCCAGTTTCTGTGAGTATAATGAAGGTTGCTGTTGCATCACGGACACTTACAGAAAATGGAGAAAATAAAATAAAATACTTAAGAAAAGAAAAAACTCTGCTCTTTTCCTTGAAGTTGAATCACATTACGTTGATTTGAACGCAGCTTTTATTCAAAGTGGTGAAAAATAAGTGCATTTAACCACATGGAGACGACCATAAAACATGCAAGAATCATGCAAGTACATCGCATTCATCAAACATGCTGAAGAGCCACATTTAGAAACAATAAGAGAGTTAATGTTTTATGTCATAAAAGTGCATTAATATTTCATGACAGCAGCAGAGGTTTGTCTTTGTTCCAGGCTTCAAGACACTGCAGCAAAACTCTGGGAGCTTCTCATGGAGTCAAATGATTCCTTGATGGACAGAAACTTTATCTGCAACTATTCTGATAATTGATTGATCATTTGAATATGTGATTGAGCAATAACACGAAGAATATTTACTTCCTGGATGTAACAAAGCAGAAAGACACATCACAGCAGCTCAAAGGGAAGGATGGACCTGATCTTTGTGACAGCTTTAAATTCAAAACATAAAGCTGATTTGTATTCTTTACTTGATTGATTAATAGGTTTTAGCTCATCACAAATGTGATTAGTTGATCAGTAAGTGACAAGACACTGCAGACAAACACAAACATCATACAAATGTTTAAAACCATGAAGAAATGTTGAGGGGAATATTGAACTTCACTACATTTATCTAACAGATACAGTTACTATAAACAAATTCAAATATATCATTTAATACCATGGATAAAGGAATTAATCAATAATACAAATGATAATTACTTGCAGTGTAACTGTGCAAAACAGTGAAGCACAACCATTTACTTAAAATATTTTTTATTATATAATGATTGCATGCATTTGCTGTTTTGCAGTAATGTTGTGATCAATTCGAAAACATAAACTAGTATTTTGAAAGTGAATGCAAACATATGACCCACTTCCAATACCTATAAAATATAATTATCGGGACATATTGGTAAAATATTTGTCATCAAATGTCATGAAGGAAACAAAATTCAAACATCCTTTTTTTCTGTTTTGGTTTGAGTTAATTATTTAAACTACAGAGCATCTAAAGAGACTCTGTTCACTCACTTTGTCCGAGTCCAGGTCCGGATCCTCTTGACACAGTCGGAACAGGAAAGATTTCGGGTCCCGACACAGCGTCTGCTTGGTCGTGATGAAATAAGTCCCGCCGACGTTGAGACGAACCCAGCGCGAGCCCGGCTTCTCCACCGGTTCGGACGGGGAGCTCGGGTTGCTCTTTACCGGGAAGCCAAACACCGACCTACCGCCGCTGGCGCTCGACACCCCGCCGGGACTGAGCTGGCTGCTCCGCGGCGGAACCATGAGAGTGGGCGAAGCCAGGCGCACCGAGCCCCGGACGTCGCGGTGCTCGGGCTGCTCTATGGTGCCAGTACCGCTCGGTTCCACAACATGCAGTTCAGCCATGTTTTCTTCGTCTGAAAAACACACACTACCGCACGATTAGCTAACGATACAATGCGGGGAAACAATTTCTCTCAGCCGATTTGTAAACAGAACGAGGATATTTTTCTCCGTCGGGGAGGCTGGCATCAGGGCGTTGCTGCTCACAGTCGACCGCCTCTTCCTCCAGCGACAAAGATTAAGACACAAATATGACTATTAAAGGCTGTACGATGTTAGCAGCATCGCGTTTAATCGTTTCTTCACGAGATAAATTGGTCATTCTTGGCTATTCAAACGTTAATCAGAGAAAGGCAATTCTTCCGGGTTGTAACGTGATTACTGTTTACTTCCGCTATGTCATTGTTTTTCAAAATAAAAGCAAGTACAGTCATGTTTGCTTACAGGAATTTGAGCTTTTAGTTGTTATTTAACTGCATAAGATAGAGATAAAGTATTGATAATTTAACGTATCATTTTATATTTTAAACCCCCACCACACCCGAAGTGTTTTTCAAATATTATCACTCCACTTTTATCATTTGAGATTCTCAACTAGCTTGAAAGCCTTCCTTGGTCCAGTGTCAAAAGTATTTGCATTATCTCAGATTCTTAAGAGTATATCTACAGTATTTTTTTGAACATGTCTGTACAGGGTGGCCTTGAGTGGTAAAACACAGCACAACAAATCCCCTGCATTACAGCTAAATCGCTGCCAGTGTTTCAAGCATTCAGGAGTAAAGAAATACATGTGGGAAACCACAAGAACCACACAGGATTTGTAATGACCTTTAAGCAATCGTTCAGTTGCATTAACAGTAATACAAAGACACGACTTGTTTTCAGAAGAAAGAAGTCTAGTCAGCAAACATGTGGTTCTTGTGGAAGAGACAGAGACGCCAGAGAGGAAGAGTTTCTAACAGTGTTGGAGGACATGTTTGTTGTCAAACACAGATTATTTACTGTACCTTCCTCTGATTGTTACACTGGTTTAAATTACTGTCATGAAATAACTGAAAGTGTTGTGTTCTTCTCTCTCTCTCTAGAGGGGAAAAGAGTGATATTTATGTTTTCATGCATATTTTATGAGATGTTAATCTGTTAGGGCTGCAACTGACATTTTTTAAATTATTGATTTGTTCTGCAGATTATTGTTTGAACTGTCTAGTCAATGAAATGTTTGTAAATAATAAAAAAAAAATTCTATCAGTCCGTCAAGAAGTCTGTATATGTCTTGTTTTGTCTGAGCCAAGCCGAATTCAAACCCAAAATAATCCAAATTATGACGAAATTATAATCATCATTTACACAGATTTTTTCTACGAAATATATATTTATATCAATAAAAATAGGTTTGATTGTGCTAATTTTCTCAAAAATGGCATAACAAAATATTGAGAAACTGTAGTTGCCAATTTTCATAAATTTGTAGCATCACGTATTAACCTGTAGGGGCAGTGTGGCGCATATCTGCGGGGATTACAGGAACAGAAGAAGAAGAATTTGACTAGTTGTGGGCGCGTTCGGTCTCTGCGCTGCTGGTGTCTGCTGTTGTTTTGTATTGGAGACTCGACCGACAGGTACAGTTCGGGGACTTGAGTTAGACTTGGGTTACTTTATCACAGCTGTTAGATAAATTATATGTTTCATTCGGATAAGCTAGCTACGCCGTTAGCATCCTCATCATAGAGACTAGTTCATTTTACCCGTCTCAGGTTGTGCAGCTAGTTAGCAAGCTAGCTTCTGAAAACGTTAACTGTTAGCTCAGCATCGCTGGAATCTCGTTTGATAAACTTTTGTGAACATACATCCCTTAAAATCGCCGATTGAGACTAAATCTAGATTATTATATGTACAAAGCTCCGCTGTGGATGATGTCAGTATTAGCCTGTAGCACAGATGTGGCCATCAGTTGTAATGGGGACAAGCTCTTCTCCTCCCTTCTCCTTCATAAAGTGTGTTGTCATTCCAGCTGCCTGAGCCATGAGTGAGTTCAGGATCCACCACGATGTGAACGAGTTGCTCAGCCTGCTTCATGTCCGAGGAGGTGATGGAGCAGAAGGCTACATAGACTTGCTGCAGAAACACAGGACTCCCTATGTCACAACCACAGTCTCTGCTCACAGTGCCAAGGTGGGTGATACACACTGAGGGATGCTTCAGCTGAAATATGACCGTAATGACCTGAAGTGATGAGGTGTTTTGACATTTTAAATTATATAAGACAAATTATTTCTGACAGATGTGCTGCAACAGCTGGCAACAGCATTAAGGGCTCTGTTTTGTTTACATCTTAAGTTCTGCTACTTTTTTGTAACCTACAACCACCAAAATAGGGCCTAATAATGAGAGAGGAG
Organism: Acanthurus leucopareius; assembly: GCA_029814765.1. NCBI lineage: Eukaryota > Metazoa > Chordata > Actinopteri > Acanthuriformes > Acanthuridae > Acanthurus > Acanthurus leucopareius. The sequence goes on from JAQMCX010000033.1 coordinate 1,172,402, forward strand.
GAGCGTATATCATGGAAAATTTGCAGTAAATTAAGTTAAGATTTGTATTCATATCCTCTGGAAGATGATTTCTTGAGAAGAGTAAGAGTCCTGATTATGTGATACATAAACATAATAAGAAGGAAAGGCTGTTATTATGGAAAGTAGAAAAGTTATGGAGTTTAAATCAGGTAAAACGTGTTTTGAAAATCATCTGTCACAACCCTCCTGTTCATTATGGCTGTATTATCATTTTCAGGTCAAATTAGCAGAGTTCTCTAAAACCTCAGAGGACTTCTTGAGGAAGTATGAGGAGCTCAAGTCCAAAAATGTTCGAAATCTCGACCCTCTTGTTTATCTGCTCTCCAAACTCTGTGAAGATAAAGAGGTAATACATAATTTATAAACAGCTTGTAAATGTTCTTGTTTGTTAAAACTTGGAAATCAAATTATTTTTATTACTCAATTGGTTTCACAGATTTTTAATGTTATAATTTAAAAATGATCTTTTTTTTCACATCTTTTATCTCTTAACATTAGAAGCTATATTAAGTTTATGAAATACAGTTTGCAATAGAAGTCTAAAACCTGCGAATAAAGTGTTTTAAGATCATAGAAAAAGAAAACATGAGTTCTGTCATTTTTAACATCGATAGACCAACTGAAGCTCTGTAGTTCTTCCTTTAACGCTGTCTCATAGCTTTGTCGTCATATTTTCTCAGACGCTGCAGTTTCTGCAGCAGAATGCCAAAGAAAGGTCAGAGTCCTCAGCAAACACGACATCAACCACAACAACCAGTTACTCTCTGCCTCAGACCAGCTCCAAAATGTCCATGCAGGAACTGGACGAGCTGCGGAAGAAGCTCGGTAACGTGACGGCCAGCTCCAACGCTCCTCTGGTGAGCATTTCCTATCAGCTATACACACTTGATCATCATCAGCGCATCATGCTGACTGGTTCAGATTAACCACATCTCAGCTTGTATTTGTTTCTGCTTGTAATTCATCGCTCTCTCGTTGTGATTTTGTCTGCAGCCGGCTGAAGTCACACGGAAGATGTTGAGGGACAAACATAACAAGAAGAACCCCACCCAGCCCAACCCTGTGTTTCCCAACTGGGTGTACGACCGTCCTGCTCTCCTCGGAGACTTCATCACCAGTCCCACCCCTCCAGGAGATCCAGCTATGGCCATTGGTAAGCTAGTTTCAAATGCATTTCTACTGGGTGCATAAAATGGTGATATTTATCTCGAGTAAATGGGATTATGCAGTCTTGGGTTTTGCTGGCAGTGTTTGTGACCGTGTTTTCTGTGGTCAGGTACGTTACCTCTGGCTGCTCAGGAACAAGCTCTGGTGGAGGATCTGCTGTTTGTCCTGGTTGGAGTTGATGGGCGAGACATCACAGCTCAGCCTGTGCTGGGGAGGCAGAACCGCTCCTTCATCGTCGATTCGACACTGGACATGTCTGTCAAAGAGCTGGTGAACAGGATTTTACCAGTTGCATCATATTACTCCACAATAACACGGTGAGTTTGTGAAACAGAAAGAAAGATCTGTATAAGTTGTCTCTGTTAATCATGAGAGGGAAGAGTTAAACAAACTTTAGAGAGTCAAGGTCATTAAAACATGCGTTTGAAATTAAGTGCTTCCATTGTTGCGTCTTCCTTTTGATAGGAAGGACACATTAAGAGCATCATACACTGTGTAATGATAAGAACTGTCCTGTCCTCCAGCTTCATTGAGGAGAAGTCGTCCTTTGAGTATGGCCAAGTGAACCACGCGCTGACGGCGGCCATGAGGACGCTGATGAAGGAGTACCTGATCCTGGTCACTCAGCTGGAGCACCTCCAGCGGCAGGGCCTGCTGTCCCTGCAGAAGCTCTGGTTCTACATCCAGCCCACCATGAGGACCATGGAGATACTCGCCTCCATCGGTGAGAGTCACACGCGATTTCTGTTTTTTAACCGGAATGATTAAGAAGATTATGAGCGTGATGTTGGTCTGATCTGACTGATCTAATGTGAGAAGAATCTGCTCTCAAACATTGTTCTTCACTGTCTCAGTGGAAAGATGATTTGGTGACCTGTTCAAACATGAGAATGTAAACTGCATGCACACTTATGTAAGCAGGAGAATGTGTTCATATTTAGGACATGAGCTGCTCATTTTAACCACTTGAGGGCGATCTGCACCAGCTTTAGAGATGATTTCAGCACCAGCCAGAAGCTGATGGATTTAATCACTGAACAGTGGAGGGAGGAGTAAATATACTTTACTTCAGCAGACATAAACATAAATAATGAAATAAATAAAATGCCGTTACAGGCTGATCCTTTACTGTCGTCTTCAGGAAGTTTTCAGAAAGAATTAAATTATTTCTTTCTTTTTTTCCAGTGTTATTCATTCAAATGAGACTTTGTGTAAAGCAACAAGCTGATCTTTCTGTTACTTTCACAGCGTCCTCAGTGGATAAAGGAGAGTGTATGGGCGGCTCGACCCTGAGTCTTCTCCATGACCGAACCTTCAACTACACGGGGGACAGCCAGGCTCAGGAGCTGTGCCTCTACCTCACGAAAGCAGCCAGCGTCCCTTATTTTGAAATTCTGGAGAAGTGGATCTACAGGGGCATCATTAAGGATCCGTACAGGTAAAGTTCAGACTCAAGGAAAACAAAACACTCTCACACCAATGTTCCTGTTTCATGACTGTTTTCTTCGTACTGTGTGATCTTACAGTGAGTTTATGGTGGAGGAGCACGAGCTGCAGAAGGAGAAAATTCAGGAGGATTACAACGATAAGTACTGGGATCAGAGATACACCATCGTCCAGCACCGGATCCCCTCCTTTCTTCAGAAAATGGCAGATAAAATATTGAGCACAGGTAAAAAACAAAACACAAATGTAAACACATCACAAAATCCTTTCTTAGATAAAAGTTTATACTCACTTCTCTGGTTTTGTGCAGGAAAATACCTCAATGTGGTGCGGGAGTGCGGCCGCGATGTGACGTGTCCTGATGCTAAGGAGGTCCTGTACACCCTGAAGGAGAGAGCGTATGTGGAGCAGATAGAGAAATCTTACAACTACGCCAGCAAGGTCCTGTTGGACTTCCTCATGGAGGAGAAGGAGCTGGTTTCTCGTCTGAGGTAAAAGGATTTTAAAGTCTTTTTGTAACAATGGAGTGACAGAAAAGATTAAAGAAAGGAAGAGATGCTGAAGAGAAGTTTGTGTGTTGAATTTAAAACTTCAGATGAGATCAAAAACCTGCTGGACCTGTAAGGAAGCGTCCACACTTTGTTCTTTCTCCTTTTATTTATAACAATAACAACAGCAACAATATATTGAAAGTGGAACTCCTTATGATAACACGTCTTCCTTCTGGCCAGTGGAAAGAAAATGTACAATATACACATTCAGTTTCATTTCAGTTCAGATTTCTTTTTGAAAATGTGTTTAAATTGGCACAAATTCAGTTAGATCAGTGCAAAATTTGCTTGTTTAAATGTAAAATTTTCAGAAAACTTACAAATCCAAATTATTGTCTTAATGTAACTTTTTACATATAAACTTGTGCAGAATCTCACAGCCTTTATCTTCATATTCCATGTGTCTCAAATTGAAACGAGAGCTTTGAATCTGACTTTATTTGTCTCAGATCCATCAAGCACTACTTCCTGATGGACAAAGGCGACTTCTTTGTGCACTTCATGGACCTGACGGAGGAAGAGCTGAAGAAGCCAGTGGACGACATCGTTCCTCCCAGACTAGAAGCTCTGCTGGAGCTCGCTCTGAGGATGAGCACCGCCAACACGGACCCCTTCAAAGACGACCTCAAGGTCTGTGTCCATTCACACTGCCAGCTTTCACATTCAGAATCAGCATATCTTTACAACAAAATTAAAAAATAGATTCCTTGCACTGTTTTTCATCGAGTATCAGAATGAATCAGTAAATGATCACTGAAATGATCTTAAGTCTAAGTTTCCTTCCTTCATTTGCAGACTGGATTCATGATTTATGAGTCCTGCTCTTTCAAACTTTATAATGTTCGGACTTTCTTCTCTCCTCAGATTGACTTGATGCCTCATGATGTCATCACTCAGCTGCTGCGGGTGCTCGCCATCGAGACCAAACAGGAAAAGGCCATCATCAACGCCGAGCCGACAGACGTGGCCCTCAGCGGGCTGGAGGCCTTCTCCTTCGACTACATCGTCAAGTGGCCGCTCTCACTCATCATCAACAGGTTCGGATCTGCTGCTGCTTTTTCTGTTCTCATGTTTAGTTTTCTAAACACTCGAGATACTTGAGCATCTTGCACTGACTGTAAATGTCTGCTTTCTCTTGAATCTGATTAAAGAAGACAGGATTTGAATGTTTCTATGTGTTCCCTCCAGAAAAGCCCTGACGAGGTACCAGATGTTGTTCAGACACATGTTTTACTGCAAACATGTGGAGAGGCTGCTGTGCAACGTGTGGATCAGCAACAAAGATTTCAAGCAGTACTCTTTACGTTCTCCCAAATGGTGAGTCGTTGTCGAATTTTTAGGTGAATTCATGTAGAAATGTCATCCAGAGATGCTTCTCACTCTGTTCAAACTGCCCGTGCTCAGGTTTGCGGCAGCGTTCGCCCTCAGACAGCGCATGCTCAACTTTGTGCAGAACATCCAGTACTACATGATGTTTGAGGTGATGGAGCCCACCTGGCACGTCATGGAGAACAACCTGAAAACAGTGAGTGATTAAACTCTTCTGGTCACCTCTAATGTCAGTGTGTTTTTGTCTTTTGAAAATACATCCAGCTGACAGCAGATCAGTTTTTAATGTGTCGTTACTGCAGTCAGGTACGTTGGTTTTAACAGCTGGAGGTCAGGAGACAGAAAACGATGTTTGGTGTTTCTTGTTCTGACAGTCTGCTTTCTTCTTTTTTTTCCCAGGCGTCAAACATTGATGATGTGCTTTGCCACCACACAAGCTTCCTGGACAACTGCCTGAAGGACTGCATGCTCACCAACCCCGAGCTCCTCAGGATCTTCTCCAAACTCATGGCAGTCTGCGTCATGTTCACAAACTGCATGCAGGTTTGATGACATCTTCTTTTGAAAAAGAACCAAAGCAGCTACTTGTTTTTGAACCTGGAAGTTTGTTGTTGGTGTCTTTTAAGTATTTATATGCATTTTATGATCAGTTTTGGTGCAATATTTTCATAAAAATGCAGTAGTGAGGGGCATTGTACCCTGAAAATATAAATACCAGACGTTTGCACTCAGATGTTTGTTTCTCCTTGTTGCAGCGGTTCACTCAGAGCATGAGGTTAGAGCGACTCTCCATGGAGCAGGGCACGATGGACGCGTCGTCCTCTCAGAGCGAACATGCTGACGAGGCAGAGAGGAAGAGGCTGACCACGAAGGTATTTTCACAACACTCATCACTGTGACCTGCCCCATCAAAGAGGCTGATGACCCAACAAGTGAACAGCATGCAGCAGAAAATGTTCAGATTTTTATCTCAGTTATCAGGAATGTGAAGATGTAATGACAAGGTCATCAAAATACTCCAACAATTTAACAGCTGGAGCATAAAAATACTGCAGTTTTAAGTGTAATATGTCTGATGTAACCCGTCTGTGTCCTTTCACTGCTTCAGTTTTTAGCTGAGTACGTGGACGCCCTCCAGTCAGATGCAGGCTTCGAAGCCACCATCAGTAAGTTCGACAGTAACTTCAGCATGTTGCTGCTCGACCTGCTGGACAAGCTGAGCATCTACAGCACCAACGACTGTGAGCACAGCATGATCAGCATCATATACAGGTAAACTCATTCACTAAAACAGAGATATCTTTAGCACTTAAGCTGAATAAATAATCAAGCTTGAAGGGAGAGAATATTGGACTTATATATTTAGGTGGACAAAGACGTGACTCCAGATGTATATTAATGTTGCTTTGTGTGCAGATAAGAAACTGTTTGCAAACATTCACTGAAATAGCATAACAAAGGTGATCTTAGGTCAGATGTTAAGATTGTTCTGCTGCCCCCATGTGGCTGAAAAGGTGATGATAAATGCAGCTAAAATAACAAAAAGACAATAGTGGCAAATACGCTTTAAACTCAAACAAGCTCCATAAGTTTTTGAAAAATACTTATAAAGAACAAACATGTTTATGACTTTTTCACATAACAAGCATTCAACTTGATACTGGTGGTATAAATAGAGCTGCAGAGTATATTCTGTGTATCTTAACCAGGAAATTGACAGTTTGCTAACTCATTTCTTTTAATTTCACAGGCTGGACTTTAATGGATTCTACACTGAGCGGCTGGAGAGGATGGCCATAGAGCGGAGTCAGAAAGCAGCAGCGTAGCATGTTGTGTCTTTGTGTGAACTGTCACCCGGCAATAAAAACATCCTTTCCTCATGTCCGTCCTCCACTCAAACCAGATATTTACACAGACATCAGCTGCTGATTCAAAGAGCTGATACCTCAGTGTGTACATTAAATATCATGTATAAGTGTATGAAATGTAGAGTTACTGTCTGATGTTTGCTGCCTCGTTTCAAAGCTTCAAACTGTAAATTTAAAGAAATGTGGAACTAATATGTTTTACTCTGCTCTGAAAATAAAAGCAATGGCACTCCGTATGGGTAACTTATTGTACAAGTACAATGAAACTGTATGTTTGTATTAATTAAAAAAAACTTTACTGAATGAATTCAGACTCTGAACTGATGCCTCAACAAGACAACATATTTGTCCTTTACACTTTCTTGTTTGTTGAAACCTCCCATCTAACAAATAAATAAATAAAATAAGTAGTTATAAGTAATATAAAAAGCAGCTGTGGAACTCTCCTTTGACCGCTGTATGGTTGTAAAATGCATATAGTATTGTTTTTGATTAGCCTAGGAGTTTAATATTTTAAATTTATGATTAAGGTAAATAGTCATTAAGTTATGTACGCCTTCATTGTTATACTTTGTTAGTTAAAGAGTTAATTGACCATTTTTATTTTTTAAAATCATTTTGGTCATATATTAAAAACGTCAAATTGTTGAACACTAAATTAGTCAAGGAACTAGAATCATACCGGAAATAAAACGAAACTGACACCAAAATAAAAGCGTGTAATGTAGCTCGTTTAACGGACATTTGTAGGTAGAAATATTGATTAATGTATCTTTTCTTTATTTTAATCAGGTAGTTTCAAGTGCCAACCTTCTGAATAACCTGCTGTCATGTTTGTTGAGTTGTTAACATTTGTCACGTTGACAGTTTAAGTGGAATTTTTTTTCCGGTAAACAACCATTGACGGTATGTAAACAACGCCAACAGGGACTCGATCCATAACTTTGAACGCATCATCACTAAACAGAGCTTTACACTGTTGATTTGTGGTCGACAAATTTTAGTTTAAAGTTTAAAGTTTTAGTTAGTATTTACATCTTTATTCAATTTAAATGTATTTGCTTCTTGAGTATATTTTATGGATAATAACGTTTTATCTCAACATTTAAATGTTTTTTTTATTCGAAAAACGTTCCGCTCTCTTCTTCATTGGTAGGTGAAGAGCAGTAAACGTTGTTTTTTTTTTCCCGCCAAACACTTTTAACGTCTCGAGACATGAAACGTTACAGAATCACGAAAATACAACCAGAGGAGATACAACGGAAAAAAACGAACAATCTGCTTCTGGTTAATGGAATAAAAGAATCACGCCTCGATTTTTGCCGCAAGTTTTGAGAAAGAAAATTTATGTAACCGAATAACGAGCTAGCAAAGTTTCTTCTTGATTCTGTTCAAGGATTTGATTGTGGCACGTCTTGTATCACCGGAAGTGTGTTTCACAGTATTTCTCATAGTCGTAACTCACTTGACCTTGTCTTTCCGGTAAATATGTGAGGCGGCGATAAGAGCGAAACCGGAGGCGGAGCTTTAACGGAACAGCTGGCATCGATGATTCACGGTGGAGCGACGTTAGATGAGCGGCAGTCAGTCCCTGCAGCGCCCGAGCAGAGCGCACCATCATGGGGGCAAACACCGTCACACTGTGGCTCACATGGGGTAAGTTCACGCTTTAAATACAATATTTTTAACTTCATGAGCAGTAGTTTTTAAGATTAAAATACTTTTATTATGAGAAAACTGTGTTCCGACATTTTCCTGGTTGAATATAACAAAGTCTGTGTAACAAGGCAGATAAGTAAAAAAGCAGAAAAAGGATGTTTGACAGGAAAACTTGGAAAAGGAGATAATAACGCCCATTAAAATGACATCAAGTTTGTCCTGAGGCGCTTTTCTTGTCATGGAAATATTTTTAATTGCATTATTACCATCGAGGAAGTGGCGTATTCCTCGAAATCAGTCTTTGCCGTTTAAAGCTCTGATATTAAGACTGTTTCCAAACTGAACGAACATATTTCGAATAATTTAAATAAAAGTAATTTGTTGTCTGTTCGGTGTAGTTTGTCTCGTGCAGAGCTCTTGGATGTTGTCTCACGTGGAGAAATACGAGGTGGTTAGACCTCAGAGACTTCCGGGGAGACAGAAGAGGAGCCTGCGGGACGACCAGGTGAATACACCCAACCTGCCTCACCCACCTGTGTTACCTGACAGACTTGTTGCATAGATCATGTAAATTATGATCTGTGGTGAATGAAGTATTCAGCATTTAACTTCCATGCAGATACAGAAGTTTAATCTCCAAAATTTGCCTGAAGATATCAAAAGTCAAAGTGCTCTGCTGATACTGTTGTAGCTTTATATAATATAATGCAGCATATTTTATAACAGAATTAAATGTTTTATCTTCAAAGTAACAACAGCTGTCATAAATCTAGAGCAGTAAAATGTGCAATATTTTTTCTCTGAAATGTAATAGAGTGCAATATAAGGTAGCATAAAATACAAATACTTAAATGTTTTTGGTTATTTTTTTTGCCACTTTTATGGTTTAAAAAACCAAACGGTATAATTTGTAGCTAAAACTAGTTTCCTCTCAACCAGCTGTGACATTAAAATGTTGCCTTCACATCTGTGCAACAGTTACAGTCATTTAAAAAATATAATAATTTAATTGAACAACTCTCCTCACAATCCTATTTAGAGAATATTAAACCCAATCTGTATTTTCATTTTTAATTGTTAAAGTGCATTCTCTTAATAATATATCTGTATATAAACTTGAGTAAAAACTCAAAGGACTTTAACCCATAATCAAGTGTATTTTTAATGTGGTTTTGCTTTGTGTTTCACTACTACGGGTTGTTGCAGTTATAAATATCTGTCATGTCACTGATGGAAAATTTCCAACAGCTTTATCCTGAAACGGTTCGGTACGAGCTGGCTGTGGAAGGAAGGAACCACACGATTCATCTGGAGAAAAACAGGTTAACATCTTGTGTTTTAATTTTTTGATTTGGGATTTTAGATCAACTTAACAAAAATGTATTATAATATTTCAGATTACTTTCTTATGTTATAGTTTTTTCCACCTCTGTTTTGTAGTGATCTTATTGGAAAAGGCTACACTGAAACACACTATTCTGAAAATGGAGAACGGATGACAACATCCCCAAATGAGGTAAGATTTTTCTTTAATTTACATTTTGAGCATTAAATTAATTCAAATTTAGGTTAGTGTTATTATAAAGAAGAATAGTATGACTAAATGGCGGTTACACAGAAAAAATGCAACTCTTGTATCTGCAGCACTGTGTTTTTACAGTTTAAATGACACAAACTGATAAAATCTGACATTCCTCCACAATGATTCATGATTTCAAGGACATTAAAACATTTTGATCTAACAAACTGATTTCCATCCAGGAGCACTGCTACTATCACGGCCGTATTGAAGGCATGGAGGACTCTTCGGTCAGTGTTGGGATTTGTTCAGGCATTAGGTAAGAAAATTCAGATGTATTACAGCTTCAAACTTCCTCTCTGTAATTTTATGATTTCATTATTGCCAGTTGAAGTTTCTCAGATACTTGAGAAATGCATTGCTTCATGATATTTAGTCATCCAAGCTTGACATCCTGTCGCTGGACTGTACCTGCTCTATATTTATTTTATACAAAGTACTTAAGTGCATTCATTCAACCATGAGGGTGAAACCCAACAGTGGCACAAGAGTCACACAGGCAAGTCAGTTTTATCAGTTTTTTGTTGTGGTTCAAGCTGAAACGTGAACAGATGAGTTTTCAGGATAATGTGTATCTGCTGTCCTGATGTCAGTGATAACACAGTCTGGATTTTGTTGAGTGGTACTTTGCCCCCCCCTCATAGTGGGGCAGTAGAGAGCTGATTGGCAGTAGCAGAGTGTTGTGGGCGGGTCGGGGTGTCTGGAATGAACTTGTCCTGGATGTAAAACCAGCCCGGAGCAGGTTTCAGCGGTTTAGAGACAAACGATAAGAGTCTGGACCAGAAACTGAGCCGCCTCCTGCGTGAGGACCAAACTTGTCCTGTCGTGGTTTGAATCTGCAGGAGTTTGCTGCTGCAGCCATGTTGGCAGTGAAGGAAAGATGGTCATCTGGTTCCACACACGTGTCCTTGTGGTTCGAGCCGGCGACGCCACAGTGTAATCATTGTTAGAGAGGCCGTGACTCATGAACCAGAGATGCCTTCTCTGGATTAAAGAGCAGCTCAGTCTTGTTCAGGTTGAGCTTCAGCTGATTTGCAGACACATGCAGAGATTCAAGCTGCCATTTGGTTTTCAGACTGATGGGAAAAGACAGCATTTCTGATCGTTTATTTGATATGTTTTAATTTTTTTTTTGTGCTTTTAAATGCCATTCAAATGCATTTTTTCCACCTTCAACAAATCAATTTAGCCTCTGTGAAAAGTGTAAAGCAGCTTGTTCTTAATCAAGAAATTTAACATGGAACTCTACAAATCCGTTACGCTTCTTCATTTACAGGCCGTTTATTGTGTTTGGAGCTATTTTCAAAGTCGAATCACATTCAGTTTGTTTTACTGCCGAGCATCTATGAATGAAGCGTCTGTCCTCTTGTTTCCTGCGCTCGCAGCGGCTTCGTGAGAGTGCAGCAGCAGGTTTATCTGATCGAACCTCTGGGACGGTCTGAGCACGGCGACCATGCAGTTTACAGACGGGAGCACTTGAAGATCAGCGGCAGGCCCGGCTGTGGCCTCTCGTCCAACGCCACCACGCCGTACGACCAGGAAGAAGACCAGGGCCTTCCACACGCCAGCCTCCTCAGGTCCAGATCCTGGGTATGTAAATTAGCCAGAAGATGCTGGAAGTTCAGGTGTTTGTTCATGAAAAGGTTGTGCAGGAAAGGAAACAAACACAAACTGAAACCAAGGTGCTAAAGTTTGATGATATCTTGATATATTTTATTGGTTAATTATCAATGATTATTTCTGTTTTACAGTCAGTAGATTAATTTCAAAAACATATTGATGGTCACAGATGTTTTGTGCCTCTGCATGTTGACCTCAATAAGATTATCGGTATGAGGATTGAATTTTCGTTTTTTCCTGTATTTCTTCAGAAATCTAAACCCGTCACAGGTCCACAGAGGTTTGTGGAGCTGTTTGTGGTGGTGGACAACGCTGAGGTAAAAAAAAAATCCTTATTTTAATTCTTTTACCTCTAGTTTTCATCGCTGAATGAATCTGATCATGTTTTTCTTCCCTTCCATAGTATAAGCGATATGGGAGTGAGACTAGACCTCGTATTCTTGCAGCTATAAATCACATTGACAAGGTAAATCTTTCATTTCTTCTGTGGAGCCTCATGTTTTGGCAGCTGTTCACCAGCGTCCTCCTGCTGCATTCACTCACTGAAAACTGTCTCCCCGTCCGCCTGCAGCTGTATCGCTCTCTGAACATTCGAGTCATGCTGGTGGGTTTGGAGATCTGGACGTACAAAGACCACATCGTCGTCCACAAGGATTCAGAGAAAACTCTGGACAACTTCCTGGTGTGGCGTCAGGCTGATCTTCTGCAGAGGACGCAGCACGACACCGCCCAGTTTGTGACGTGAGGATCAGTCTGATCAGTGCAGACGGTAAACACAGTAATCCTGCCAGCTTGGCCTGATGTACACTTTCCTCCTTCTCCACACAGGGGCATAGACTTTGAAGGAGACACAGTTGGACTGGCAAATAAGTTTGCCATGTGTACAGGAAACTCAGGTGGAGTCAATCAGGTACGAACGACGACCTCTGGTTTGTTTTAATCCTTTAAAAACCGGAGATGAACAAGATGTTTTGGTATTTTATGAAACATTCTGGTGAATTAAAAGCAGAATTTCCGCCCTTTTTTTTTCCAGGATCACCATAGCAACCTGTTGGGCCTCGCCTCCACCATCGCTCATGAGATGGGACATAACTTTGGCTTGTCCCATGATGCAGCAGGATGTGTGTGTGGCCCATATTACAGCAGCGGAAACTGTGTGATGGCCGATAAACTCAGGTTACTGCAAACATTGTGATGCTGTTTTTGTGCTGAATGTAGAGAAACATGGAAGTATTTTATATTATATATGTCACCGTTAACAACATTAACATTCAGCAGTGAAAATAGTAAGTGGCCAAAAGTATGTGGACACCTTGGTTTGTGGTGGCCCACTGGGTTACAACAAGAGTTATAACATGACCACGTGTTTTTTTTTTCTCTTTGCTCCTCTTCAGGACTGGAAGTCAAGTGTTTCCAGAGTTTTTCAGCAGCTGCAGTTTGGAGCAGCTCGCCGAGTTCATGGAACGAGCTCAACCCAGCTGCTTGACCAAACCACTGAGCTCCGTTAAGATCATCGCAGTGGAGCCTCTCTGTGGAAACGCCCTGCTGGACCCCGGAGAGGAGTGCGACTGCGGCACCGTGGAGGTAAAACTCTCAGAGGAGGCTGGAGGCACGAGTTATTTTTGGAGCTTTGGAAAGTTTGGATTTGTATCTTTTGATGAAGGAGGACGCCGTTTTGGTTTCTGTTTGAGCGGACTGGTGTGGTTTCCTGTGTGTGAGGTTAATAAAAGGGAAGGTAGTGGTGATTCAGCCGAGCCTCACAAATTAAAATAGTTTTCCTGTGTGCTCACGTTCTAATAGAGACAAGAGTCTTGGCACAGATGCTACTTTTGTGGAGGATTTAATTGAGTTCTGTTCTGACTGGACTTTTCATCATTGCAATTCATGTTTACAGAGTAACTGGATACACAAACACAACACAGCTGAAAATGATTGTGGGGTTTTTTTTTTAGGATTGCAAGAACCCGTGTTGCGATGCCTCAACATGTCGCCTGACTGAAGGATCTCAGTGTGCTCATGGTCAATGCTGTGACAGCTGCCAGGTACTTTAACCGCCGTTACCCAGCTGCCTTTAAACGCAGCCTTCAAAGTGACATCCTACACTACACATGCGTTCAGCTCTGTGAGGCCGCACAGCTGTAGTTTGCATGCTAACACGCTCATAACGACGTGCCAGCATGCCGATGTGTAGCTAGTGTCGTATTTACAATGTTCACCATCTTAGTTCAGCTTGTTAGCATGTTAGCTAAGTACAGCTGAAGCTGATGGAAAGTCATTGACTTAACAGGCATAAAAAGTCACAGATTCAAATACGACCTGGTGATTTTTATTACAACTTGTCCTGAAGGGGACGTGAATGTCGCACATTTTCTCACAATCCGTGCAACATTGGTTGAGATGTTTCACTTAAATGTGAACCTCATAGTGGTGCAGAAACGCCCTGCTGCTCGCTAATAACTGTCGACATCAAAAGAGCGACAGGATAAGATTTCCCTTGAAGCCACGTTGCAACAGCAGCACATTAATAATGACAGGAAACACAGAATGACATCTTGATGTTTCCATGTAACCCACCGTACTTCCTCTACTGACAGCTTCACAGAAAGAGATGATGCACATCATTAAAAACCACAAGCTAATTCTGTAAACTGTTCAGCTAACTTGCACTAATTCGTGTTAATTGACCTGAAATTTACTTTAACCTTCAGTTCAAAGCGGCTGGAAGCGTGTGCAGGAAGGCAGCCAGCAGCTGCGACCTGCCTGAGTACTGCAGCGGGGTTTCGAATGAATGTCCTGAAGACAGCTTTGAGATGAACGGCAAACCGTGCTTCAGCCAGGCTCAGGGCTACTGCTACAACGGCCAGTGTCCCACGTACGAGCAGCACTGCTGGAGACTGTTTGGACCAGGTACAGTCACCACGCTGCCGTCAGTGTGGTTATTCAAGTGAAAAAGGAAAAACAAGGACTCCATTCACACCAGTGTTCCTCTCTCTTCTGAATAGACAAGCTGAGCCTCAAGGAACTTTTGTTTTTCGTCCGTGTCTAAAGGCTTCAATAAATTTCAGCATCACATGGTGGAAATGTCTCCTCCTCTGTATAATTGCAATTTTTTATTTGTGCATTTCACAATGAAGGATTCACAGAAAAGTGTCTCCGACAGAGAGTCTGCACCCACAAAAGAAGTCTGTGTTTGAAAATTTAAACTATTTATTTAAGAATCTGTGACTGATAACTTGGATTTAGAAGACAAATGTTAATTCTGTCATCACTTTGGCTCTGATGTGAACGAGCTTCCAGACGTTGAACAGAACTCTTCCTGTCCTCAGGGACCGTAGTCGGAGCGGACGCCTGTTTCGACCTGAACAGACGAGGTGAAGACGGTGCAAACTGTGGGAGGAGCAAGTTCGGCTACACTCGCTGCACACCACAGTACGCATCAAACGTTTACTCTGAACTTCCTGTTGATGCTTCTCATTGCTTTTTGTGTAAATTGTTTAGCAAAGGAAACACAGATGAAGCAGTGCTGCTGCTGAATGTCACTGTTAAAAAATACACATGAAAGTTAATGTTTGATCTCAACGAGCTCCGGATTAATTTGTTGATTTTTCTTTTCTAGGAATGTAAAGTGTGGATCCATATTTTGCGGGGGAGGGGCTGAGTCCATCACAGGTAAACGGGCGTCCTACCCTCTGTTCGGCATTGAGTGTAAAATAGCTGTGGATGACGATAAGACCAGAAACATGGACATGGTGCCAAAAGGAACCAAATGTGGACCAAATAAGGTAAAAACCCTCTGAGAGGAGACACTCAACATGGAGTTTGGTTGGATTTGTTTGATTATGTTGGATGTTTTTACTCAGAATCAAATATTTGTGCGCAGGTTTGTCTCGACAACAAGTGTGTGGATTTAGCAGTTTACGGGGATAAAGAGGATTGTGCAAAGAAGTGCAGCAACAACGGGGTGAGTGAAGTGTTTTAAGGGCTGAAATCACTCGTAGTTGTTTTATTTTGCTCAGAATCTTCTGGACTGAAGCTCAGATTTGAGTGTTTGACTCGTGTTGCATTTCTCTCTTTAGGTGTGTAATCACAAGAGAGAGTGTCACTGTAATCCCGGCTGGGCTCCGCCTCACTGCGACATCCAGTATGCAGAGTTGCCTAAAGGTACAGAAACTTCACGAGAAATGATTTCATAACAGGAAATTGATGCAAAGTTCAACTTTCTGAGCTGTTTTCTCTTCTTGTATCAGTTAAAGATGAAGCTCTCAGTGAGCCCTACTAAAGAAACGGGTCACAGCAGCTCATTGAATCATTTTCCCAGTATGAAAGAAGCATGAATCATTCTGAGTGATTGTTTTCCCAGCATTCCCCTCATCCAGTGTTCCTGATACCTCTCAGATGACCTCAGTTAAAAGCCTGTGAGAGTTTATAATCTGAAATTCCAGTCAAACTGCAGCATCTGTTATCTTATGAAACTCTACATATAAGTGGTTTTCTTTCATATCTGACATTTTAAAGTGTTTCTGTAGTTTAACGAGTTCATCAAGCGCCTGTGCAAAGATTCAGCCTTCACAGCAAAACGCTCAAAAACAAAAAAAGCAGAAGGAAAAGACACTTGAACAGTGAACACGAAAACATTGTGAAACACTTCAGCAGAGTGTACAACACACTTTTCTCACCAGAGCTCCAGGAGCTTGTACTTTTACTGAGAATTTTCACCAAATTATGATGAAACACGGTGAAAGTTTAACAGTAATGATGTAAGAACGACACTACACCCCCGTTGCACCACGAAGTTACACTCCCTCTCTTTGCAAGGATCTCCTGTGGTTGTGCAAATGTCCATGAGCAGAGAATGTCAACAATGTCCTTTTTCCAGTGAGACCCTCTTTGAGCTTCGTGCTGTCTCTGCCTGCAGGTCAGACCTGGATCATCTCCGGTGTGTGTGCAGGAGTCTCCGTAATCGTGGTGATAATTTTAGTGATTGTTGGGCTGATGTGCTGCAAAAAGGACAACTTGGACAACTTCATCTCCAAAAGGTAGTTTCCACCTATCGTGTCTCGTGTGCAGCTCCGTCTGCGTCTGTTTCTCACTTTCACTCCTTCACATCCTGACCGGATGAATTTCTTGTTCACAGGAAAGTGCATTCAGCTCCGAGCAAGCAGAACCCGATGTTCAAGGAGCCCAGCGTCAAAGACAGACCTCAGATCAGCCAGCCCACTCTGATGGCATCAACAGCAACACAAGCCTCTTCTCCGCTGGTCGTCACTGTGATGCCCAGCAGACCTGCTCCACAGGTACACAAGGACTCAGCCGTGGAAACCAGTCGGTTCATCCAGCAGAGGCAGATTACTGACAAACAGCCTGAGATGTTTGAGAAGTGAAAGAACTGTTTTAATTATTAACTGCTTCTCTTCTTTTTCAGCCACCAAAGAACTTATATTCAGCGCCGCCTACCTCACAAACTGAGCAGGTAAGCTTTAAAAACAAGGACCTGCAGTGTGATCTGATGCATCATCTCATGTTGAGTTTATATCACAGCACTTTCAGTCAAACTCCAAGTCTGTGCAGCAAAGTCAGTCACATCCTGACGTAACTCTGTTTTTCATTCCAGCGTGAGTTCAGTTTATCTGCATGAAAGTGTGTTTAAAGCAAATAACAAACAGAAAAGTCAGGCTGACCTTCTTCTTCTCCTTCTTCACCAGACCAAACCTCAACCTCCATCCAAACCTTTACCGCCTCTGAGTAAAACCCAGGTGAGTCACACCTCCAGCTGCCCTCGCTGGTCTCTCTGCAGATGTTTTTTTGTGGGTCAGTGGTGATAAAAGCAACGTTTGGCCGACAGTTTCCATAGTTCCAACCCCAGTATGACTAACTGGGTTTGACCCAGTTACCCACAGTCATCAAGTGACTGTGTGTGTGAAATATTTCTTGTGAACTCATGTTTCCCCCTTTTAGGGACGATCTCCATGTTTTGAACACATTCAGCATCACACAAAGGCTGATTGTTACAGTTACAGTCTGATCATTAAGTTGTAGATTTCTGAGTTTGATTTCAATCACTCATTGATTGATTGATTGATAAGTTCACGGCCTCAGGAAGAGAAGACGAGTTACACGGCTCCTCTTACACATCGAGCAGAGAGTTTGAAGTTAATAACTTTTTCTGGTGTTTCTGTTTTGTGTATTTGATGTTTGCAAGTCAGCATTGTTTCAGAAAATGAGGAACATCTGTCGTCCTGCAGTCGTCTCTCTCTCTGTCCTGTTTGAATTCAGCATCACACTTCTTCACCAGTTCCTCAGACGGTGCTGACTTGCAATTGTCAATCACCCAAAAACAGAAATACCACGAAAACGCCTAACTTTAAACTTTCCGAATGAGCACTTAAAGAGTTTAACTGCGGGTTTGAAACTCATTTTCTCATCCTTATTGATCATTTAGTCTGTAAACTGTCAAAAAATGCTCATCACAGCAATTTCTATCAAAAAAAAAAAAGCTTCCCATTTGCTTCTTTTGTCGAACCAACAGTCCAAAACCTGAAGACTCGTCACTTACTGTCATATGTGACAAATAAATGGAGGAATAAATGGAGTCACATGATCTATTGCAGATTCATAATATTATATTCTTTTGAATCTTAAATCTATCGATAAATAAGATTAGATTCACAAACCAATGTGTTTAAACTAGGGCCGGGACTTTAATGCGTTAATTTCGATCAATTAATTATAAAGATTTTAACGCGATAAAGATTTTAACGCGATTAATTGTTTCCTTTCCAA
>JAQMCX010000033.1:1190521-1263022 GCA_029814765.1 Acanthurus leucopareius
AATTTCGATTAATTAATTACAGACCCTATAATTAACGCGATTAAAAATTTTAATCGAGTCCCACCACTAGTTTAAACTCATGACTAAAATAGTGTCTGACGTGAGGAAATCCTCCTTTTCAAGGTTTTTGCTTTCAAAAAGCTGCTGCTCTTCACAATAATGTGTAAAAACCAGAGAACTTAAACTCCATTTCGGGGTTTTGTATCTTTTTCAATGTGGAACTTTGTTTGCAGATCTCAAACTAAACCCTGAGGGAATCTTCAGTCCACTATGTATTAATTGCTCTTCATGAATGCTTCTTTATCCGTTTCCTGCCTGTCTGAACGGTTTCTGCTGCTGCTGTAACATGCTAGTGTTCCCACTGGGCATCATTATGGTCTTATCTCAAGGCTGCAGACGGTTGTCTGTCATGAGTCAGACTGCTGTTCTTTCCCTTTGTTTTTGGACTGAAACATTAAAAACTCTGTTGAAACCTCCTCAGTTTTAGGTGCAGAAGTAGGAACCTCACATTCAAAACTGTGTCTAAAGTTGATCTTGCTCTGTGTTTCAGAACACGGCGGCCAAACCAGGTCCTCCTCCTGTACCTCCGGTCAAGCCCAGCCCTCCTCCTCTGCCCCCCGCAAAACCACGAGCTCACAGGCTCTCATGAAGTTTCCATGAAGAAGAATCAGATCTGACCAAAGCTGGACTCTGTCAGCATGTCCCCGTTTATATAGAAGGCAGAAGTGTGAGTCAGGAAGCCAAAGAGTGTGGAGAAGTTTAGTCTTCACCCAAAAAGCCGGTGAATAATGATGAGCGACGCAGCTTCACCGCCTGAGAACGTCTTTCATGACGAGACCAACAGCTTCACAGCTGCTGTGGAAAAGTGATTTTTTTAAGGAAAACTCTGATAACTGCTGCTGCAGTTTGACTTTTTTGTTTTTGCTAAAACTTCTTTCTGCCAAACTTCCTTTGTAACAAGTGCAACATTTACTGTAAGTCGTCTTATTGCACTTTTACGAGCGCCGGTGAACAGGTGCTGAGACGAAAAATGTACTTTTTAAATATTTATTTACTGTTTTGTGCAAAGGACTGTGAAAATTATTAGAAGAGGGTAAAAAAGGGTGTTAAAGGGTCTCTTTTGTGCTGGGGGGGGCCTCAAACACCAGATTAGCATTAGATCAGAGTTCTTCATATGTTTTTCATGCATTGATGAGCTGCAGAGCTGCACTAACTTTAAATTTTGCACCTTTAACTCGCTTTAACTGAAAACAGCAGAGAGTCTCTGTTTAACCCAAATGTAATAATTTTCCTACAGTCCCTGAAGTGTCCAAAGCCAGTCTGTGCCTTCGAGGACAGTTTGCTGTCACTTTGCACGGTACTTGAAACGATATGAACGGTATACACAGTATGGGAGGCTTCACACAGTTCAGAGGATCTGTGTGTGTGTGTGTTACTGTGGCTTTGCTTGAATCATTTACAGTCTGTGTGTGTGTGTGAGTGTGTGTGTGTGTGAGAGAGAGAGAGGAAGCCTTGAGGAGTAAGTATTGTTTTTTTTACTGCACTGATGTTTCCTGGACAAAGTTACAGGGTTTTAAATCCGTGTTAAATGATAATTGAGCGAAGTGTCGCTGTTGGTCCTGAAATATGAATCCACATGACCGCAGTCCTGATCCGTCCGTGTAATTGATTGGATGTCAGTGACATTGTGAGAAAGCCTTTTGTTGCAACAAAGAAGTGCACTTTATGACGAACGTTTGGTGAGATTTTCATGTTGCATCAGCAGATTTTACAGTCAGTGTGGAGCCGAGTGTGTTATGTTTCCTCAGAGGATTATTTTTTAGGATTTCTTAATAATTAAAGTTACATTTGACTCGGTGAACTCTGTTGTGAAATCTTCTCTTTTTATTTCTTTTCTCTTATCTGGAATTATATTTATATTAAAACCTCTTTAGAAACCTGTTATTAATCTTCCCAGCAAACGGTGCGTCATGAGTTAACAGTGAATCCATATTTATTGGCCTTGGGTGAGTCAGAGCCGTGCAGCTGGACTCAGACTCCCGGTGAGAGCTCACATCATCTGGGTTTCCTGCTCAGGCTCGAGTTTTTTCTAGTTTAAAGCTTCATGGGAGACAAACAGAGAACTGTGTCAAAGTATTCTGCATGAAGGACCTATTACAGATCTAAATGTAAATCTGTATTTCAGTGCTAATTGTCAAAAGTTTGCATACAAAGAAGCATTTTTAATGTTGAGACAGAGGATCTCTGTTGTCCTTTTCATTGTTTGCTGCAGCAGTGAACTGCAGCAGATGTTTGGAAAGACTTTTTATCTCTGTTCAGATGAATCTCCCACAAATATTTATAACATCATGTTTAAATCCAAGTGTAACTGGATAAAAGAATCAGATTAGATTCTGCGGTGGAAGTCAGACCTCAGGCTCTGGAGCTGAGGAATGTTAAGCCGAGCGTGGGGCTGGTTTTCTCACCGAGAGCTCGTCTGATTCACTGTGAATCACGAGCCAAGAAGCTCGTAAAACAACAGAGTTTACAGAGAGTGCGGCTTGTTCTGCTGCCAGTCTTTGTCTCTTCTTGTCTCGGCTGCGATCGGCGGTTTACAGAAAGCGATTTGCAGGAGACGATACGTGATGACGACAGCCCTCCTCAAAGGGATCAGAGCGTTTATTCAAACAGCAGCCATCTGCGTTTCAGAGTCTGCAAGCTAAACTTTCCAACCGCGACCGCGACAGTGAAAGCAACACTGTGGGTCTTCGTGTGGTCTTTGAATTTTTACTGTCTCTTCTTGCAGATTTATGATCCACGTTTCATGTTTTCTGGATGTGACTCCGTGATAAATCACTTTAAGAGTCAAAAACGTCAGAATAAAACTGACGACAGCTCAATCAGTTTGAAATATATTTCTGCTGCAGTAAAGTGAGACGGTAATCCAAAACTCTCCAGCAGAGGTGACCTGCTGTGACTCTGCATGTGGTCCAACACAGGAGGCTGGCAGAGGGTTGAGTCCTCGACTGAACCAGAAAACACTTGAGCAGGTCAGAAGAAGGAAGGAGGAAGTGATGGAGATAATCTGTGACTCACAGTTAATCATCCTGTTTGAGGGCTGAGAAACTCTGTTTAAACAGTTGAGTCAAATTATCTCGATTGTTTCCAGCTTCTCCTTTTTTTTTTCTTTTTTTTTAGTTCACAAGGACAAATTGAAACTGTGCTTTTTCCCCAAACGTGTCCACCAATGTGTCACAATGAGCAAAGTGACTCAGTCCAGCACAGAAACTACAGCAGGTGTGTTTTAAAAGATGATGAAAGAGTTTATTTTACAGAAGTTTTAGCTGTTTTTAAGCTTAATTCACTCCTCCAGAGAAATCCACTCTGGGAGAAGCAGATTTCTCAGATTCAGTGCAGATGTTTGGCTCACTTTTCCTTGTAACATGAGGCGTTCAGAGGCCCAGGAAAACAGCTTCATTCAGGTTCATTGCCAAAAGTTCATGAGGGATTTACATTGAAGAATGAAGCACAACAACAAGTTTAGTTTGATGAATAAAAATCAGTTTAACTAAATGAGGAAGTTCAGCTTTTATTTGAGGACTTTTATTGACCCTGTTTAATTCCCGGCATGCTGCTCTCTTAATAAGTTAACATTTTGTTAAAAGGACATTTTGACGTTAAATGATAATAAATGATTTAGTTTTTTTCTCAGGCCTTTTTATCCTGCAGGAGTCAGTTTGAGGAAATCTGGAGATTTATGAGTTAAATGTGGAAGTTTGTGGGCGTCGACTTAATGGAGGACAAGTTTAGACGTCGACTGATCCAATTAAAACAAAAGGTCAAAAATAAACATCACGTCCTTCCACAGTCAGAAAGAAACATAAAAGTTTAAATGTTCCCGTTTTTCAAAGTGGTGAACACGTCAAAAATCAGGGAAATCTATTACTAGTTACTCTTCATATTTCAGTCTGATTAAAAGACCAACATTTCCTTTCAAGCTGCAAAGTAATCCAGAACTGGCTGAGCTTTACATCTAATTCTGCTGTTAAAGTCTGTTTTTAGTGTCTGTTTCCAAGCAGTCAGTGGTGCAAAGTAACTAAGTACATTTACTCAGATACTTCCAAGAATAAACAGTGAACTTAGATCAAAACCACCGACATCAGATTCATGCCAAAGTCATTTTATTTGATTAACAGGCAAACATTTGAACTTTATACAATGAAATTTTCCAAAAAATTAAACATTCAGACAATTTTAAACCATCAGATGGAAACAAAATACTTAAATGGGAAGAATCTGACAAAAGTGAGTTACTTAAATACAAACAAAATATCTTTTTCATTGCACTTTAACTTCATAAATACACCTCTGAAGGTTAATGTCTCTCTCTAAACGTAACCGCGGGGCAGTTCAGCGACCTGACGGAGCGACTTCAGTACATTCAACCGTTTACGTCCTGTGAGTTTCTCTGCACTCAGATCCGATCGGTGACGTCATGATGTTTTATAAAACCAGACGGCGTCACGGCTCCGTGTTTATCGCCACGTTCACGTCATACAGGATGGATGACAAAGAGTCTCATGTTTACAACAAGAGCTGAAGGCAGGAGGTGACTAATCGATTGTTCAGCACCTGTTGTGTTAACTGATTGTTTCAATGGTTTTTTTAAACAAAACAGCCAAGTAATCTGATTACAGCTGTTTAAAGTAAGACGCTCTGCTGCTTTTCTTTGTCTTGAATGATTTCACAAGTTTATGTTTGGATGAATGAAATCTCACCAGGACACGTTGGCCTTTTTTTCCCAACGTTATTAGATTTTATAAACCAAATAATTAAGACAATAATCTCCCCAAACTTCAGTGACAGAGAAATAAAAGCTGCAGTCAAACTGTAAACGTCTTCATCACCAGATCATCAAGGTAGTCGAGTAACACCAGAATTATTCCTGTGAGGGTTAAAAACATGAAGCGTGTCGACGTTTTAACACTGAAACCACTGATGTTATTTCCTCTGAGAAGTGAAACTTGTTCTCTCGACTGCAACTTCTGAGTTTTATGGAACCTGGGAATCATTTTTATTAACATAGAACAGTCTGAGTTATTTTCCTAGACTGTGTTTGGTATTTAATTACCTTTTTTTTCTCCTCAAAAACAGATCAACTGAATGTGTTTCTATCTGCCTGTTTTCTGGAGCATTTTGGAAACAGAAGGGAGAAACAGTGGGAATCTGGAATAAAAGCACATCTGGCTGATGTGGAAAAGCTGCATGACAGGAAATAAAAGTTAACTCCTCACAGATTTTCTCTATAAAACTGACAGTTTACATTTTCTTTGTTGAAAATCGGCACTAAACTTGGACGTGAGCTGAACTCCTGACAGAGTTTTGTGTCTGTATGACATGAACGCAGCACGAACCATCCAGTGAAATATAATGTTCATATAAAGTAGACGACCACTGTGACCTGCAGACGGTTAAAAAGACACGTACAGTATGAACATTGTATAAACATGATGGCCGCGTCCGTCACACGTGTCATGACGAAGACTTCTGCCTTTGATAATATAACACTTTATTAAAGAGCTGAGATCAAAAGAGCACAGACACACACAGAGTCTGAGCTCCAGACTGTGTTTGGTCAAATGTATCAAACTGGTTCGAGCGACAATAACAGTTCCTGTCGTGGTTTGACTGGGAATTCTGGGACAGTTTTTGGCAGCCTGGAACGTTTCTCCTGGAACGACGCGAGTCTTCACAGAGAGGATACATGGGAGTATCAAAGTGCTGTTTGCTTGATTGTAATTTCCTCCTCGACCCTCCGACCCCTCCCCCGACCACTTCCTGTCTTTTCCTTATATGTCACAAGTCTGAACTGGTTCCCATGTTTCTGTCCACCTCAAACCCCCAAAATCTGGTGCTACAGTTTTGCACTAAAACAGTAAAAGTATCATTGGTTTTTTTTTATGGATTATGATGAATATTGTGCAGCAAAAGGAAAAATCGGAGTGACACAGCTTCGTTGTTTTCTCATATAAAAACATGATTTTTCACCGATCAAACCTTCCACCATGTGAGACGATGCGAGTGGACAAACACCACCGAGGAAGCGTGAACTCCGTCTTTTTTTTCTTTTTTTTTCCCCCCAAAGAAGATCAGGAGCGAATATCCCGAGTCCATGTACTACTGTACAATATGTGACGCCACTGTGCTGCGTTCACAGCCCACAGTCTTTAGTGTTACTCGGAGCACAGGCAGGGATGGAGGCCGGACGCCGCTCACGCGTTTCTCTTTTTTAATTTTGTGGTTAAAGTTTCGTATTTCGTCCAGCTCCAGTCTTGGTCCTTGAAGGAGGGAAACCAAAGGGAAGAGAAGTGTTTAAAAACAGCACATCACTTTCTTTAACATCTGTTTAAAATGCTTTTAGCTTCCTGTCTGATTATCCTTCATATATAACTGATGCTCATTGATGCAAATGCTTTCTTGCATCCATGTTTACTTGCTTGCAGTGAAAAATCTTCTTCACTGCAACATTTCTTACTGCCACAAACTCTAAATCGGTGAAACCTTCAGTGTTTGGATTCACCTGCCAACATCCTCCTCTAGAGGACAAACAAAAGGGTCGACCAACTAAAAAACATTTCTCTGATGCTCAACTTCTGGTCAAAAACTCCAGAAGGCATTTTTTTAATTTCATTTTAGTTGTTTTAACACTGAAACAGGCAGAAAATAACACTATAAATATTGTTTAAACTCAGAGCAGACAGCTTGTGAGAGAGTAAGGAAACGCTTAGATAGTTTTCACACCGTTGCGTGCAGGAAAGTGGGTCACTTCACGCAGTACGACAGTTCACACTTTGCATCACAATGCGTCCACACGTGTCTCGAGTGGCCACTTGTGATCTGATCTCACTTCCCTGATTTATAGGAAAATAAACACCCACATCTTTTTGTTTGAAAACACTAAATGCATGGATCCTGTGTAACGCAGCCAACACGGCGTTAAAGAGACAAACTGATGTGTTTTTACGAGGACAGAAACAACTTACTGTTTCGTTTCTGTTTTCTTTTTATCGTTTATTTACAAAAAGGCTCAAAGGATGAAGAGTTTTATCACAGATGCTTTGTTTTCTTTGTTTCTCTTCCCTTCACGCTCTTTAAAAACTGCCTGGAGTTTGGAGATGTTGGTGAAATTGTTTGAAACAGACGACATGTTCACAAACATCATGTTTCATTTCTCCTTACAGAGAAAATCTGCTGAGTAGGCGGTCCTTCGGCGTGGCTCAGTTCATGTAAACTCTGCTCAAAGACTGTCGCTAAATGCATCACACATTTCCTCTGAACGCGGTCGGAGCCGTCAGATCTTAAGACCCACTGAAGCTGCATGATGTTCATTAACCTGTGCTGATCGATGCATATTCATACCAGCTGTGCAAATCATCGAAGAGCCATTCGAAAACATTCTTCACGCTCTTCAATGACCAAATTGTGTTTGAAAATGCTGCAGAAATTTGTGGCACTTTGCACCTTTTGTCATTAACATTGCACATCATTTTGCAGCTTAAATTTGCACATCAACTAATTTAACTGACTTGTGTTTGTGGTCTGAACAGTGAAGATAAGTGACATTCGTCCCAAATCATCATCATTCTTACATTTGTGATTAAAGTGTCAAAGTTTAGAGCCGATTTCAAGGCTTTTCATCTTTTGACATCAAAGGTCCAAGACAACTGAATCCCCACAAAGTAACGAGCAGTGAACTCACCACAATGCTTTTGGTCTGTTCATCAGCAGCCTCCTGCATCAGGCTGGTCAGCTGACTGAGGTACTTCTGGTTCTCCTGCAGCAGACGCGGTGCAGCATCACTGCAGGAAACCAACATATAGAGACTGTTAGCGACATTCAATCACATGAAACCTCCATCGTATGCACAGAGTGTTTAGTATTTAACTGCAGGAGTTAAAACTCTGACCTACTAAACGATGTATAGGAGCATTTATACATGAAAACACTGTCACACTCGTGTATAACAACAGACATTTCTCATCTGAATATTTAAGCTCAAGCAAGTTAACAATGTTCTTTTTTTGGTTTTGAAAAATGTCAGAAGGTCATGATAATTAGAGCACAGGAAGTATTTAACTCTGTGGGTTTTTACAGGTTTTACAAACAAAAACAACAAAAAAAAATATTTTCTGAATACTAAATACGAAAACACAAATTTTTACAAGCTGACCTGAATTTAAGTTCAAACGTAGAAAAACATAAAACAAAGTTCAGAGTTCACAGACTGTTTCTGTTCTGCATGATCGGAGCGCTGCAGTTCTGTGCATGTGGCAGGTGCAAGTTAGACAAAAAAACACACCTTCACACAAAATACTGATGTGATTCAAGAGCTGCGAGCAGCCAATCAGAGCTTGTGAGAGATTTACAGTGTTTGACACAGACTCAACGTTGTTTTTACTGCCTGCAGATTCTCCACTTAAGACGAACTTAAAGAGGCTGAACATGTATGAAATCAAATATTTACACATAAAAAAAGTTAAGGAGGGAAAACTTTGTTAACAGGCATTGACAGGGTGATGATGTGACCTGTTACTGCTCTGAGACTGATTAATCCATCGATCAATCACCTGTCATTTGGCCCAGGTAGTGACGTGAGGGGATGAGGGGAGCTGACGGGCTGAGCCGACTGGGACCACTGAGACACCTGCAGCAGGTTGGACGACTCTGGACTCGCTGCTATCGAGTTACGAGACGAGTTTTGAGCCTGAAGGACAGAAACAGAAGAAGATCATGTTTATTAACAAACCAATATGCCGTCTCTTCGTTATCTGAAAGTCTGAGGAGGTTACAGGAGAAAAGCACCACTGATCTGACTTTTAAGCTACAAGGATGCAAGATGGACAGAGTGGAGCTGAATAAATTAAAAGATTGATGGATGATTAATCTGTAAATCTTATCAGTTCTCAAGAAAAATGCAAAATATTTCTAGATTCAAGCTCATGT
Organism: Acanthurus leucopareius; assembly: GCA_029814765.1. Taxonomy (NCBI): domain Eukaryota; kingdom Metazoa; phylum Chordata; class Actinopteri; order Acanthuriformes; family Acanthuridae; genus Acanthurus; species Acanthurus leucopareius. The sequence goes on from JAQMCX010000033.1 coordinate 1,199,504, forward strand.
AGTGTTTCTTGTTTTGTGTTGGCAAAGAAATTTTTCTGGATTTTCAATTATTGGTCGACGAAACAAAACCAGAAGACGTCAGTTTGGCTTTTAGGAAACTGTGATGGACGTTTTTCATTAGTTTCTAACTTTCTGTAAACCAGATGATTAATCAGTTTATCAAGAAAACAAACTGATAGTGAAGAAAATCACTCGTGGCAGATCCAGGACAAGCAACAGTTTAATTGAATTAAAGCTGAATATAAAAACAAAGCAGATAAAAACCCTCAGTGACGACAGAGGAACCATGAAAACGTGACTTCTGAAGGCCGATAAACAAACATTTGAGATCTCACTCAAATTCACGTAGTAAAAAACAAACTCGGGTCAAAAAGTCCTGATATTTTAGATTCGCTGTCTGGGACAGAGATTTGTTTTCACAGCCAGTTTGAACAAACACAGTTTCACTCACACATGCGATCTTCAGTAAGTGCCAGAACTCTCTCTGCCTCTTGATCTGCATCTGCATCACTGTGTTGTCGGCGTCTTTTATGCTCTCCAGGGTTTTCTCAATTCGTGGAAACAAGTCGATGATCTTCTGTTTGCTGATCAGGATCTTACTGTTTGGAGGACAGAGGTCAACATGCAGTAATGAGGTCCTGGAAGGTTCATGAAATCATGGAGTTTCTGAGCAGATCTGAGACTTCCAGCAGAATAAAACCCTGCGTGCTGTTGAGGGTTTGCTGGACTCTTACCTGAGGTGTGTGTACAGATCTTTGAGGACCTTGTCTTGGTTCTGGACCGTCTGAATGATGGCCTTCACCATCTCAGAGCTGTCACAGCTCACATCTGGTTCAGGCGCTGAGAGACAAGAATCAGATCACACATTTCACTTTCATTAAACATATTCATTTAATTTCTGTTACGACTTTTAAAAAAGTGAAAGCCATTAAAATATCCCCTAATAACAACATGCTGGATGAAAGAATATGATTAATATGTTTCTTACTTTTGCATTTCATCTTCAGTTGCTTGTAGAGCTCGATCGCCTTTTCTTCTCTGCAATAAAATGAATGAGCCACATTTTAATTTATTAACAGCCCGACTTTTAAAACTCTGCCAGAGACAAATCACTTAAACCTTTAAAGCAAATAAAAGCTAGCAGCTGTTTTATGTTCTGCTCTTTGAAACAGCAGCTTGTCTGCAGCAGGAGAAATTAAAGTGACTTAAGTAAACGGTTCACATTCCTTGTGCATGAGCACTGTTTCAGATTTAAACCCAGCCTTCATGAAGCTCAGCGAGTTTGCTAAGGAAATGTTTGCACATTAGATTTTTTATCGTCCTGCCCCTTTCTACATTACTGACAGACGTGCAGGATCAAGAACTTGTGACCAGAGGAGGTGAAGCTGTGATGTAAAACCATACTGTGATGTTTAGTCTAAGGAAGATTAAGTGGAGTCTCATCACTGAAACCTTCAGTGAACGTTTTGATTTATAATTAAGCAACAGATTTGTACCTGTTGATGTCACCACATCGTACAGCAAGGCTGAGTTTATATCACACATGATCCGTCCACATCAGGCTTAAATTACACTCCAAAAGATTACTATCAGCTGTGCTTCATCTCGCTCTGAATCTAAGTGTATTCATGTGCAGACGGATCAGCAAACTGACCGATACAAAGATCTGTACATGATAATATGTACAGCATGTTCACAGTCCAACACAAAATAAAAGTCAATAAAAGCAAACACAACAGCAGGAAGCATCATGTCATCATTTCTGCCTGTCTAATCAATAAAAATGACTGAAAATCTGTTGTTTTTAAACCATCTAGATGTCGTTTGTAGTGTTTCGTCTCCTCAGAGCCCATTAACACTCACAGCTGCTCCATCTTGTCTCCTTGGCGTCGAGCATACGGGCTCCTCTGAAGTTCAACAATCTCCGAGTGCAGAGCCATGATCTCATCGTCCAGATGGCTCACCTCTGCCACCTGCAGGACAAACCAGGATCATGCAAGCACTTCCAACAGGGATTTCTTCTAAGAAACAACAGCAGATTTAATGTATTTAACATTTTTAACATGTAGTTCTTTAAACGATGAGTACCTGTGCAAAAGCAGCAGCTCTTTCCTCGTTTTCCTGCCAGGCTTTCAGCATCTTTTCAGAGGCTTCGGACAAAAACAGACAGCAAATCAAACACACATCTTGCTAAGTGCTATAAATAGAACATGTAAAATATTCCCATATGTAAATGTCCTCCATTAGAGGGTCAAGTATCCAAACAAACAGCTGCCAGTAAACACTCACATATGCCATAGTGCATCTGATCGCTGTATTTCTCCAGGTCATACTGGATGCTGCTCTTGAAGAAGTCCAGCTTGGCCTTGAGCTGCTGAGAGAAGCCAAACATGCTGTTCTTACACCTGGTCAGGTTGGTGTTGTAGCGCAGGAGGCTCAACCTGGAGGAGAAGGAGAAGGAGAAAGGAGGTGATCAGATGTTAGAAAGGAAGGAGAGGCTAACAGAGGTGTGTTTCTGCAGGTGTGAAGCTGAGTCTGCAGCCTCTGAAGCAGCTTGTGACTCAACGTGCATCAGACAGGTGGCTGTTTACACTCCACAAGCTAACAGAGGGAGATGGCAGGGACAAGGATCTCAGTGTGAGGAGATAATTAAATGGAAAATGTAACTGTACTTAAAGAGGAGATCACCCAGAGAGACGATGCATTAACAAATACATAAACATCAACCACGGCATCTTTTTTCTGGTTTGACTGTCAAATTTACCCACAAACCCTCCTGTGTTTACCAAACTGGGACTCATCCTGCTTAAAAAGGTGCGGCTGCTGTTTGTTCACAACAGTAACTTAAGTAAACAACACTGAAACTGATATTTTATAGATATTAAATAACAGAGAAAAACTCAAAACGCTGATTTCTTGATTCCTTTGTCTTCATGTTACTCACATAGCGGCTCTCTGTCCTTGGAAGAGCCTGCTGTAGTCGTCCTTCAGGCCACAGATGTAGCTCACTGCTTCACCCCAAACCTTCTTCAGCACAACCAGGGGCAGCTGTATCTTGGCCTCTTGCACTGCGAAGATGAAACGTGATGAGCAAAAGCTGCACTTCAAGGTGTGAAAACAGAGAGGAAACGCTGGAAATACCAAAGCTGAGTAAAGTATGTCATCCTAACGACTGTTGTTCATTTCATTTGTCAAAGTCTGACAATGTTAACAGACTCACCTATAGTGTTGACTTTGTCAGGCAGTTGTCGGGCGCTGAAGGGACCAGAATACGTGGTGATGCTCTTGTCAAACAGGTAGACGATGTAGCTGTCCCATCCTCTCTACACGGGAGAGAAGAAAATCAACACTTAATCAAGCTGCAAATATCTTTCCTGCAGCTCTGAGGTGTGTGACTGTGAGATTCAAAGTCCCACCGCGCACACAGAGTGAGTGTGTGTGAATCATAATACCTGCAGAGGGGTTTTTTTTTTTGCATCATTTTAGATTTTAAGCAATAAGACAAGTCTTTGAACACCTACTCCTGTTTCTGTGAAGGTTCAGGTGGAAGGAGCTGACATGAAAGTGTTTATTATCCTTTGCTTTTTTTAGCAACAGAGAGTAGAGACAGAAGACAGAGAAGAAGGATGATGACAAAATGCAACAAAAGTCTGGCTGGACTCCCGCTGAGGAAGCTGCCAATACACAGTCAGCATCTTAGAGAACATCAGGACAACAGCTGATGATGGTTTTTAACTACAGCAGGAGTGTGTTTCTTCACCAGAGGCGTGTGTTAAATCTGTGACAGACATTTACCAGATGAAATATAACTTGACTAAAAGTCCACTTCTGTGTGCAACTTGATCTGCAAGCGTAGCGTTCAATAAGAAGGATCTTCTTCTGGTGGGAAATCTTTGTGGACACGAGTGATTACATTTGTGTATTGTTTCTGTTTTGGTTTTATTTGTTGTTGCAACATTAAAATCTAAGCTGCTCCACAGCAGGATGAGTTGAAAAAGTTATCAGAGGAGCTTTGCTTTACTGAAAGTTAAACCTTAAAGCATGTGTTTGCAAACTGAGGGCACAGAGCTCCTCGAATACAGACCAAATAACTTACCACTCCCTCTAAGACGCACTGTGCAGCGGCCTTCCTGGGGTCCAGGGACACCCCCGTCTCCTGCAGCAGCTCCTGGTTCACCACTTCAATCTTGGTCTCAGCCTCAATGCGTTTCTGCAGACTGTGGAGACTTTCGTCCGGAGTCAGCTGGAAGGAGTGAACCTGAGCTGTGGTCATGTTCAGGATGTGGACGTTCTGCAGAGACACGAGACGAGCTGTTAGTTCAAATTAACAAATCATTCACTGTTAACTAATCTGTGTTCACTGAAATGTTTGATTCACTGAACAACCAGGAAAAAGAATCTTCCTCTGGCTTCACACTGCACTTAGACACAGGATCCACAGTTTAACAAGGAAACACTCTTCTTCTGTCAAAACCTGACCTGTACTTCCTATAATGTAACTAAACCGGTGATGGTGTAAGTGGAAATTCAGGTGTGTTCAGGTTGCTAGCAGCAGCTGTAGCCTTGATTTGTTCACCTCAAACAGAGATGAGGAGCAGCCAGAGATGCCTGATAAGCTCACGTCTTTCTGAGTCAAAACCTCCAGATTAATTTGTTTTTCTCATCTGTAGTTTTAATCCCAAACAACACTGACTCAGTAACACCACCAAAGCAACAAAACTCATTTTATAATGGTACCAAAATACAAACTGTTAAAAAAGCCCAACTGATGACAGAAAAAACATCTGCATTTTAGAAATAAAGGCTATTCAGAACAAGAGGATTATGTAAATGCTGGCTGACCCACATACAGCTGGTTTAAAGTGATAAAAGGCTCCGTCTTCAGTTAAAACTTTAAGAAAAGGAGGGTTTGACTCACCTTCATGCTCAGAATCTGCTCCAGCACATCAAAGCACAGAGGTTTCTTGGTGTCCGAGTTGACTCGGCCTCCTCTCTGGACAGGATCCCACTTGAGCATCAGCTGAAGCAGAGCTTCCATCGGCTCCAACAGTGTCCTGCATGACACCATTTAACAGGTCACACACACACATTTATCCCCTCAGTTTAAAAAACCAGCCAACATCAGTGCACTTTCTCTGTCATAGTAGAGAGAAAAACCACAACACCCAGTATGTTCAGAGTCTGAAGGGTTATATTTGTGGACGTCGAAGGGTCCTGACCTGCTGAGGTTGTTGGGGTAGGGGAGGTGTGTGGAGAACTTGACTTCCCCGTTCAGGTCCTCTACAGCCATGATGTCTTTCGGACCTTTATTCCTCACTTTGCTGGCCCTGTTGATGAGAAGGGACAAGACAATGATGACGGATTTGATTTCATTTTTGAGAAAAGTTAAAAGCTTTGATGAAAGAGATAAAATTGCAGAAATGGCTCTTGGGGTTTTAAAGTATCTTAAATGCCTTAAATACCTTAAAAGTGTCACACCCTTTGCAGCAGCTTCAGGGTGAGTTAGTGAGCGGCCAAATAAGCTGATTTAACTACAGTAGCAAATCTGCACCTGAACGCACCAGTTCCTTTCACCTGAATCTGTTTCTCTGCCTCATGTCGCTACACTGGACTGCTGGTGACCAGGCAACTTTTTAAATTAAGGCCTCCGTTATGCTTTTAATCCAACGAGGAAATCTGGTCATATCTTTTACTCATGCACAACATTCTTATCAGGTAAACTTACCACTGCACAGGTTGAAGGTTGTGCAAGAAGGGACGGAAACCACAACTGCATTCAAATACCATCGTGCCAAAGCTCCAGTAGTCCACAGTAACAGTGTACGGCTTATTCTCAAACAGTTCGGGTGCCTGCAGTGAAGAAACGGTGCATTTCAACAAGATATATCTGAGTTACATCAAAATCTAAGTTATTAACTTAACTTAAAGTTTATTGGAATTTATATGTTTTGTTGTTTGCGCAGCAGAAAGAGGATTAGATGGATTTTAAAACATAAAAAAGGAACCATACATCACATAAAGCTGGAAGTCCTTTCTTGTTTGTTCACACACTTACCAGGTACTGAAGTGTGCCAACGAAGGAGGTGCACAGGCTGCCCTGGTCCAGGTCTTTAGCGTAGCCCAAGTCAATGATCTTGTGTACAAGCTGTGGTAGAAGAAGTAAACTTAGACAGTTTCTCCAGTTAAACAGAACAAACACAAAACCATAGAGTGGCACTTTACCTTTCCGTTGATATCTTGCAGCACTATGTTTTCAGGTTTAAGATCTCTGTGTATGATCTTGTTCTCGTGCAGATACTGAATGCCAGATCCTAGAGCAGACAACAGTGGCATGAGTGAGAGATAAGGCTCTGAAACACACGTCTGAATGAACAAGCTGCACACAGAGAGAAAGCACTGGACATACCAACGTCGTTGAGTAAGGAAAGCACTTCACTCTCTTTCAAACCGCAGCAGTTTTCAGGTTTGCTCAACATCTGTAACTCACACAAACACAATTCTATCACATCTGCAGGAAATCTGCATTACATGAGAGTAATGAAACGACTTCAGATGCTGAGAGCTGATATGCTGCACTTCTGTCATTTGAGAAAAATCTTCCTCATTCAGCATGACACACTGAAACACTAAGAAAAACAGGTTTATCTCTTCTTAAACCTTCTATTTTGGACATAAAACTACAAAACTGCATTAGGATTTTATAACTACTCGATGCAACCATTTTACTTTCTCTGACTGTGGAAAGTGCTGACTCTGACAGATTTGGGGACAGCAGCAGAGAACAACAACGTGTGAATTGTTTCACCGAGACATTGTTCAGATCTATTGTTTTGCAATCAAATGTCTGATAACATCAACAGATCAGGTTTGTGTGACTGTTTTCCAAAAGCTTTTTAACATCTACTCTTAAAACAAGAGGACGGCAAATTAGATTTATTAGCTCTGCTTTCAGAATAAAGAAAAACAAAATACAACATTTTTGTTTGTCTCAATGTGAATGGAAAGCAAAAGCAGAGAAAAGATGCAATCTCAAATGCAGTTGGGTTGCTGTGGTGACTGCTGTCCTCACCTTCCTCAGGTCTCCCCTGGAGCAGTACTCCATGGCCAACAGTGGAAGATCATTTAAGGCTATGTGCATCATTTCCTCTGGGACATCTCGGGCTGTCACAACATTGATATGATTTAACCTGAGGGACAGCGAAGGAGAAGTCATTACTACATTACCATTTAATGATGCACACACAGATTTTGCACAGTCATCCTCTGCAACAATGCCTGCGAGTACTTCAGATGTCATATTTCATCTGACTGAATGTCTGCAGTCCCTTAAGGTAGTTAAAGATTTATGGTAACTGTGAATAAGTATCTTCATTATGATATCAGGGCATCCTTGCATAATGTATTTAAACCACCGTGCTACATAACAGAACTGTGTAGACAAGACACAAATGCATAAAAAATAAGTCATACTTTTTCATGATCTGGATTTCTCGGCTCCATCTGTCCTTATTCCTTGGTGTGAGCTCTAAACGGCACATTTTCACAGCTAGTTTTTCATTGGTTTCCTACAAAACAGACAACAGAAGTTCCATAATTATACCAACACATAAAAGCAAACCTAAAAATAGCAGTTAGTTTGTAGTTTTGAGTCACAATGATGAAGCACTTCACTGATCACAACAGAACATAGTTTAACAGTGACATGGTTATAATATTCAGGGAGGTGTCCCCCTCCTCCTTCATTATAAAGTGTGGAGTCATGTGTGCAGTGGCAGGGTTACATGGATTCAAACTCACATGATGTTGGTAGAGGTAAACATGGGCAAAGCCGCCCATGCCCAGCCTCTCTTTCAGCTCCCAGTCTCCGCAGTTCTGGTTCTGCCTGAAGGGAGGTTTTTCCATTGTTGTAACGCCAAGCTGGACCGGAGCGGAGAAAACACGTTTACATGGCAGCAACTCAAGTCCAACAGAGTTTTACATGTGTACAGTATTTTCAAAGGATTTACCAATTTCGCTCTCTAAGTTTCTACCTTAAAAATGACATTATATAGCATTAGGGCGAGACTACATCCTGACTCAGTTGCCAAGCTAATGTCAGATTACATCGGTATTTGCATAATAGCGATGTCAAATTAACGTTTTGCAGCTCTTCTATTCTAACACACGAAATGTTAAACAACATATAACAGGAATGAAAAAGTACACGCGCAAATCAAACTGTTTTTCTTTAAGTTGGGCTTCGTTATCTGTCAGCTGGCTAACGCTACATCAACAGTTTACATTCCAGGAAATAGACGGATTCGCTGTCTTTCTAGTATTAGGAAATGAACGCTTCGGCGCCATTTGAGTGACGCTTCGGTGAACGTCTCCGCGATGACTTGCACAAAGACCGAGTTGTGTCACTTACTTCGGGTTTCTATGAGAGTGTCATGAGCTGTTTTCGGTAGAAATGTGCGCAGTCTTGTTGTTTTCAGGTCAATGCAGCACCGTGAGAATGTGTACTTTCCTGGGTGACGTCACCAGAATCCCCGGCTGTGTTTCTTGAAAACGGCACGGGGGCGCGTTCAGCGGCGCCGCGCGAGCTGCGTTCAAAGGCGCCGCGCGAGCTGCGTTCAACGGCCGTTTGAACCGTTTAACAGCCATTAAACAACGAAATGAAACAGAAAGTGACAACAATAACAATATAATTTTAATCTGACGACTTTTCTGCATTTTTCAGCGTTCAAATGTCCAGTTTTAATCACTTTTTAGAAAATAGTACACGTTGTACACCGCCATGTCTGCCAAGTACTTTTTCTCCAGCACTGTACTCGGTGCCGGTTAAATAATAAAATAAAATAAAATAAAATAAAATAAAAAATTTATGCGACTTTATTCTACAAATCAATAATATCACAGAAAGGCAAATATTCTACATATACTTCCTTTGTCAGACATTTTTAGTCACTCTCAGAATACTTTTGTGTGAAATGTTTACAACCCTATTTTTAAGTGAAAACCAGATTGTTTTTATTTGGATTTAATTTGGTGACAGAAATAAAAGATTAAGATTTTAATTAGGGGTTGAGAGAAAAATCCTAATACATAAGATAATAAACTGAGAATTCAGATATTTACTCAAGGCTAAAGGGCTCTAAATCCCAAAAAAGTTGTCTTTTTTTAACCTTTTGGGCAGAAAAAAGCTACCAACCAGACAACAGAATATGTAAAAATCTGTGTATTTTCATGTACAAATAAAAATATTGTTTAGGATTGAAAAAATTATCATCCTTTAGGAGCTCTGTGTATGTAAAAGTAACAATAACACAGTAAATAATATGTCTATCACATGTAATCATCTTGAATTCAAAACTTGAATCAAAAAAGTATGTTGTTATATTACTTAACATGTACTTAAAGTATCTAAATTAATTTATTCTACGTTATTATGCAGCATTTTTCTAATTAAAAAGTCATTTTTACATATGTATTAGACATTTAAGCAACATGTTATTGTTACATGTGGTCAACGTGGCATAAATTTTAAATTCACTTAACAAAAACACTATATTTTACGCTTATTATTTGTAAAATCCTTTGTAGTTGTAATAAAATTAAATGCAGTTTATCTCAGAAATGTCCTTTAGTACAGTTTCAAAATTAAAATATTTCCTTTAAGTATGTCACACAATGATGCTCAGACACTGTTAAGCTTCCAAAACACTTTTATTTTCATCTTCTGTGCTTCCCAAAAAATGAGAAGCTCACAAACAACATTTCCTTGGTGAGTTTTAACAAGGCAGTGACACATGTAGCTCACCGTATGTGTAGCATAAAATGAACGTCGCCTTTACCTGCACCAGTCTAAAAAACACTGAGATGGATCAGATCAGACCTCTACATGTAAAAAGATTCGAATGAGCTGGCTCGAGTCTCTAAAACACAACAGCATACAACAGCATTAAATATAGCCATTTCCTTCATTCACATTGATAGAAATAAAAAAAAAAAAATGACCATGAGCTCAAGGACAGGAAGGAAAAATGTTGACCTACCTTATATATTAACCCTCATTTAATACTCTAACCATAATATAAATGAACGCAGGCCGTAATATCTCATGCTTTATTTACACGTCACATTCAGATATGAGGCTTTGAATGGAAACAGCACGAGTGCACGTCTAAAGGACAGCTCGCCCAAACCGCTGCAGGCTGCAGGCATGCACTGCTGCTTTAACAGAGGTAATCCAGCGCCGAGGATGCGGTACAACAGGGTGACTTTCACTTGAGCATCACAGAGCCGTCACCAGGGGAACCAGCCATTTCCATGCTAACCAGTGCCATGGAGATGCTGCAGCTGCTCTCTGATGTAAGTGAGCGGTGGTGACACATGGAGAGAGGGGGAGGTGGCGGAGGAGACGGGGGGACCTTGGAGACTCTGTCAAGGTGGAGGCTTTGAAGAGCTGCCTTCTCCTTCATACAACTTCCATGCATAATGCACGGAGTGTATGGAGCCTCTGTCTGGAATACACATCAGCTGGATTGACTTATTGAACTCTGGAGGTGATTGATCTTGTTATAAGTTTCGTTTTTTGAAATGATCGGCACAGTCACGAAACACTGGAACCGCTTTTAAAAAACGTTTCCTCATCTATTTTGACTTTAAATTTAATCCCAAGAGTGAGTTTTAATAATTTATTGGCAATTAAGATTTAGATTATTATCTTAATTAATCCTTTACTTTGTGAAAATGTTCAAAAAATGTTAAAGAAAAGCAATTTCCCAAAGCCAAAGGTGACACTTTTACAGGCTAATTTAGTCTGAACAACAGTCTAAAATCCAATCATATATTTGATTTTTATACATCAAAGAAAAGCAGAAAATCTTCTGAACTTGGAGGCTGAAAGCAGCTGAAGTTTGTAATTTCTACTCAAAACTGATTCCACAGATGATCTGATTATCATACTAGTGTCTGTGCAGATCAATTTTCTCACTGATCAGCTAATTTGTTTAGTTTATCTTTCAACATCTGAGATTAAACAGCAAAACTAATAACTGTGTTTAATTAAAGTGAATTAACTCAAACTGGATCAAAAAGCTCCAGAGTTGTTTCAGATGTTTGATAATCAAATGATCACAACATCCACAAAAATGTTATTTTCAGCTCATAAAGTGTGAAACAAAACAATATTTGTTTACTTCAGGATTAATTCTGAGAAATACTTTTAAATTTTTGCATTAATTACTTTTATCTGATATAACTGAGTATTACAGGAAACTCCTCATCCGTCCCCCCAGTGGACCATGAATGACGCTCAGTATGAGTCCGGCTGCATCTTTAATGCTCCGCCACGTTTTCAGCAGCAGAATCAAACACTGATAATAAATACAGTCACGTTAAAGAACCGGTGAAAGATACATGACGACAACATCGACGTAAACGGCTTTTAAACCATCAGACTGATCAATGACATCAACGACTGAGGGACAGACGACAGAAGCAGAGGATGAGATGAGTTATGGATGAGAACAAACTGCACATAATGACGAGCTTTATAACTAATTTATCATTTTGTCGACTGATTTAACCGCCTCGTTTGTCCGATTAACATTCAAAACAAAAACATATTCAGTCATAATGTCAAATAAGACAAAGAAAAGAAGGAAATACTCAGAATTAAAAGGAGGAAGTGGTGATTTTTTTGCATTTTTGTTGGAAAAATGTCTCATATGATTAAAGATTAACTAATTAACTTTCTGCTGATCAACTAATAGATTAATAAGTTGTTGATGCACATCGAGGGACAAACACTGTGATTCGCTTCAGCCTGAATATTAAAACATCCGTAAATAACATGAGAACTTGTGCTGGATAGAAGATGAGTCTGACAGCATGAAACCAGCTGCAAAGTCCTTTACAACAGCCAGCGCAGTCACAGCACACACACACACTCAGCAAGACAGACGAATAAACACACACACACTCACACACACTCGACATCCACAGTTAATACAAACAGGTGTTGTCTCATTTAGCCCTGCGACACCCATCCCCGTCCTCAGGTGAGTGGGTGACTCCATGCATATTCACTGCAGGTGCAGCAGGTGTGATTGTGGCTGAAAAAACTGAGTGTTGACAGCTCTCCCTGCTGGTTGGATGCTGGCACTGCAGCTGCTCAAGGTGTCATTTTTAAAGCCTGAGTAGAAAATGGCTATACATCAGTAATGCTATGAGGTGTATATGGCTACCAGAATCAAACCCAGACATCATGTGGTTCAGTATTTAAACCAGTCTGCACACGTCCTCCTTAACGAGGAGCTTCACCGTCACGTCGTCTCTTCTTTTTTTTAACATTCCCTTTCTTTTTTTCATGCATCTGTGACAGCAGAATCAGCCCTGACCCCTTTTAAACCATGCTATCAGGCCAGCGCTGAAACCCTTGCACGTCTTTTCTTTCTCACCACCACGTCACACACGGCGACATCCCGTCACGAACACCCTGTGGTCACTTACTAATCTTTGATAAGTACATAGGCTTTACTATAATACTCATATTGTGCTGAATTATTACCACCATGTAGAAAAAAAACAACGTGTAGCGCTATTATCGCGCAGCGTTTTTGGGACTTAGGAGAGGAAAAAGTCAACTCTGAGTGTACCTAATGCATCTTCACAATAGCATGTCGAATATATTGTAAATATACTGTCATGTATCCTACAATATAAGCCGATGGTGCGTTATATACAACATATCCTGGATGTTTACAAAGAGCATGGATAACATATTTCCTTTTACATTTTCAATATCATATTTCATCATATACTTGACATACACAGGTGGAATAGGTTCAACATCAACAAACAACTGTAAAATACTGTAAAAATATCGAAAAAACAAGAACATTCAGGGTCTGCCTGGTGAGTGTTTGAAATAGGGTTTATAAATGTGAGGCTATAAGTACAGACAGAGATTACACATGTTGGCTATGGCACCGGCATGAGGAAAAGGACTAAATGACTCCAGAGAACAAGTTTACTGCCCCTCAGTGTAGTAAAAGGCCTAAAAGAAGCTGTGCTGGATGCAGGCATGCGGATCACTGGAGGAAAAACTTTCAGCCAAGAAATAGAGAGAGAACAGAAGCACATCACAGGACAGAAGCAAAGCAACCGGGAGAGAAATCGCCTGTTCAAGTAGAGCAAAGAAACGATGAGATGCAGATACGTCGCTGCATATCAGGAGTAACTGTGAACTTCCACTGACGCCGTCACCGTCAGCGACTGGAGAGAAGAGACGAGACGAGCTGCACCCAGCTGCACCATCTCATCACGTCGGACACTGCAGCCACGTTTTTTCAGAACGTACAGGAGGTACAGAGCTGTAACGTCGGCTCCTGTGTGGAATGTGAACACACCGTGGCGATGTGGCAAAAGAAGGAGCTGGAATGTAAATGGCTCCATAAGACCTGGTGATGATAATACAAGTCCAGCAACTATTGCAGCGCCTTAAACCAGAGTGGCTGTGAAATTAAATCATCAGTTGTCTTAAAATGTGATGTTTTGTTTTTTTTTTAACGTGTGAACCGGTTTGGTCCCGAAACTGAGTGAAAAGTCAAGGAGAAAAAAAGGTGGGAGAACGTGGCCGGAGAGGTGCTTTGAAAGAACGAAACTGGAGAAAAAAGGAAAAGATGCCGGATGTTCGTCCCTGCCTGGTGCTCCGGTGAATGTGTGAGCACGCTCTTCACCTCGGTGCACAGTCCAGTCTGCTGCTGCTGCACCCGGTGCACCTTCTCAAAGACACCTCGTCTCAACAGATCTGTGACCTCCCAGCCGATCCTCCCACCTCCTGCACCAACGTCCTCGCTGGTGTTTCCCAGCCCGCCTCGGTTAGACAAGAAGATTGGGGTGCCGGGTAGGGCGTCATGGTTTAGGGAGGGCGTGGGGTTGACCCTCACTCCTGCTCCCCCATCAAGCAGAGCTCCAAACCCTCCTGGATCTCAAATAAAAACCTATGCAGGGAGACAGCCTGCCGCTGGCAGTGCAACGCTGTGCCGCCCCCGGCGCCCCCGCCCCGTCTCACTTCTTGACGGCCTGCCGGTAGCTGTGTCTCTGGCCTTCCTGCCGGAGCTTGCTGCTGCTGCAGCCGCTGGCTTTGCTGCTGTTGCCTCCGTCCCTGGTGCTGCTGGCCTGGCTGGCCTGGCTGCTGTCCTGCAGCGTGGGGCTGGAGTGAGCCCTCTGCAGGCCGTTGTCATCCAGGAGCTGGGACTCGAACACAGACAGGTCCTCCTCGCCGCTGCGGATTTTAGCTCGCAGCAACATGACGTAAGTTCCGTACCGTGTTTTCTGTGAAGAGAGACGGACAGAAAACATGGACACTTCAAAAAGCTGCAGCTCTGTAATCATTTCATGCTTGACTGCTTCTCCTATTATTTCTCACCTCAAACTCCAGATACTCGTCTCGCTGGCGGTACTCCTCCAGCTCACGACCTTTGACCTTGCGGTCAGGAGGGAAGGAGCGCAGCTCGGCCAGTTCGGTGGAGAGAGTCCTGAATCGAGCTTCGTGGGATCGAACCTGCTCCTCCTGTGAAAACACAGTCGACACTGATGAAGCAAACTCCTGCTTTATTTAACTTTAACTTTCTAAATGTTTTATCTGTTTATTCCTGCTGCATCACTGACTCCCACACACACCTGTGCACCTGTCAGCTCCCAACATCCACCAGCCACTTTCAGCTCCTCATCCACAGAGTCTGACCTGCTCTCTTCTCACATCCAACCTTCCTTTTATGACTATTTACCGTTTCAAACTCTCCCTTTTGTTGTATTTGCCTTCGTTTTAAGGATCCAGTTTGAATAAACCCCTAAAAAATCATCTCTGTTAATCAAAATTACATATTTAGAAATATTTCCATGAAAAAAACCGTCATGCCTTTAAATGGTCTTGATGTAACTCTACACCTCTGCCTCCGTTTAGTGTGTGTAGGTTTATAAATATGCAAAAAAACCCCGTCTTTACCTCCACCCACTCCTCCGCTGCTCGCCTGCAGCTCGAGGATACCTGCTCAGCTTCCACTCAGATCAGCAAACACACAAACGTCTGCGTGTTTTATGATTTGCTTGCTAATGTTTGCTGCACGACATCAAATGACGATAAAGGAGCATTTCAGCTAAACATGTTCAAGGCAGAAACTGACTCTAAAGAAGAACAAATTGTACATGTCGGCCTTCAAGTCGAAACATCAGAATGGTATTTTATTATATAATGTGTTGCTCTTGAAAATGGTAACCTTCTTAAACAGCTGATAAAGTGTGTGATGTGGAAAGTCCCACCCTGTCAGCTGATGGGAAACCCTGCTGTCTAAGTTCATGTGCGGTTATACAACAGAGACATTTCATTTCTGCTTGTTTTGCTCCTGATGTGTCTTGAAACATTAACAAAACACAGAAATGTCAACAATATAGAAAACTTGATTTTCATTGGAACTGGTCATAAAACAATAACAACAAGGAAAACTATATTAATATTGATTTGGGCTGCTGAATGTTGTTTTTAGCCAAATTTTAAAAACTTCCAACTGTCCTTTAATTGTTTTTTCTCTTAAACATTCGTCTAAGAGCATAAACAGCAACACTGAACCTTTGTTTTTAAGATATGTGCTACATGTTCCCCATCAGATAAAACTTCATGTTATGAAGGAAAGTTTTCAGCCTCCACAATCTCATCAATGTTCTTTTTACAAGAAGAGAAAACAAATGAGCACTTTTCCTCTTGATGGCGGTAATAAACCCTCACAGCTTTGATGCTATCAGGCCGTTTGTTGACGTTACTTATTAAATTTGGGTCTTAGGCTGCAAAGAACAGACTTCATCAATATGTTTCTGCTTTGATTTCAATACGGATCAACATGAGGAATGAAACGCCTGCAATCACGGCCACTGGAGGCCACTGTAATAAATTACATTTGTGAAATGGGGTGTTTATTCATTAAAATTTCATTCTAATTACGGTGCCATTATGCTTTGAAAAACGATGTGTCAGCCTCTTTTGGCCGTACACAACGCATCATTATTATACGTCTGGCAGATTTCAGTCATTGCTGTGATGAGTTTCACAGGATGGCGGACTTGACTCAGACTCGGACACAGACTCAGATCGACACACACTCAGATACCTCGGATCGACACACACTCGGATACCTCGGACAGTTTTGACGTCGTTCCCGGCAGCAGCGGCCGGCTGAACTTCTTCTGAGAGCCGATGGCTGCAGGGAAGGGAGGAGCTGAGAACATGGCGGCCACCGTGTTGATCCGTGTGATCCAAGACTGCATCTGCTCCGCGTTCCTGCGATGGACGAAACACACCCACACACACACAAACACACACGCAGAGCAGTGAGCACACACAGATCTTAAACTCCAGAGCACATACAGTAGGTACGAACACACTGTTCCTCTCCACGGTGCTCACACCAGCTCACAACATCAAAGGGATACTTATCTGAGAATGCAGCCTTGGTGTTGATAAGGAAACAATTCTGCAGCCAATTAATGCAAAAGAGAAAAGGGTCTGTTTTATACTAACAGACCCATTAGGGGCCCATGAGAAATATCGGGTTGAATCAGACAGCCTTGCTTCAGTCTCCCGGGAGAGAGCGAGCGAGAGAAAACGGGAGACGGAGAAACAGAAAGAGGAGAGAGAAACAGAGAGGGGTACAGTATCTGGGACAAATGCAAGCTGCAACTGGAGCATAGAGCTCGTCCTCCTGGGAGCTGAAACATGTGGCCACTCATGTGCCACTTCCTGGATCCTCATAACACACACATGCACACACACCTCCACCTTGCTCTCAAGGTTTACTGCACATCCTGCTCAACATGTGTGTGTGTGTGGAGCATCAATCCCAGCATGGGTCCTGCACATCATGGGCACATCTGCACAGCTGGCACCACATGTTGTCAGCTGAGGGTGGATGCTCAGCTGTGATTAGCCAGCCGCAGCTACAACGCATGGCCAGAAGTACACGGACACCAGATTACACGCGTGTGTTTACCACGTCGATCCAAAAACTTTTGGTTTCAGAGTTTCCACCAGCTGTCAAGACCTGGCAGCAAAGATTTGCTCCAAATTTGAGACGTCCAAAACTGGAGTTATATGATACAAACTGGCTCTTTATCATAAACACGATGAGTTCCTCCACATCAAACTGGGAAAACCATTTATTCATGAAGAAGCAGGAAAAGACTTTCTCCTAAACTGTTTCCACAAAGCTGGAAGAACATTAAAGAGGGTGTTTACATGGATTGATATAACCAGGTTCAATCCACTTAAATACATGTAAGGCAGGTGAGGTTCAGTCAGAACAGAAGATGATGGATAACTTGAGAAGATTTCAATAACTTAAGAATGCAGATTTCTGGCCAAATATCCAGGCAACAGAGAGGTTAAACACTGCAACACGTCTTTGATGCATTTTAAATTCCTCTATCAAAAGTCTCATTAAAATGAAACCAAAACAGTGATTTTAGTCTTAATAAGTCAGTGATGGAGGAGGAATTTGATTATTGTGATGCACGATGCTTGTGAAGGCTCTGACTGTTTGCTGCAGCATTAAGATTTCCATTCATTTAACCTGAGGGGCCGAGCTGAAACCTTGAGAAGCAGCTCTACATCGCTAACTGAGACGTCCACACACTTCCAACCACACACTGCAGCTCAGACGGAGACTTTACGTGAGGAGGAGAAACACGGCTCGAGCAGCGAGCTTGCAAAGTCAAGCAAACACTTTAAGATGAAGGATTTGTTTTATGGTTTGAATGTCGACTTCTGCTGCCATGTGCTCACATACACACATGCTGTGTGATGTGTTCGGAGACGACTGTTCGGTGTGTGTTTGATGCTCAAATAAACGACCTGAGCTCAGTGAGAAACAGGAATCGGGACTCACGGTGCCTGGAAGAGATAAACCCTCCAGTCAGCCGTCCGCAGGTAGAAGACGTTGGGCCTCTTGCTGTAGTCTGAAGCCTTCATGGCCAGAGAGTGATGGATGGACACGGCGTTCTTCAGGTCCTCCTCACTCAGCTGTTTATCCGGCCGGTATTCCCCCTGACATGACGATCACAGATAAAAGAAAGGATGCTACGATTAACACCAAGGGGATTTATTATTAGAGTTGGTTTGCTGACTCAGCATAATTTATTGGAGAATATGTTTAAATCCAAACAACTGAGCCCAAATCTGTGGAAGTGGAGAGATTTATATCCCTCATATGGATTAAACTTGTGTCATATAAAAACAAAGCGACTTATTTATTGAGTAGGAACTTTCTGATATCTCACACCAAAGAATGAAAAGAGTAAAAATCAATATAAACAAAGCTTCCTTATTGGTATAAATAATGATAATTAATAATTTTGTCATTGAAATCCATTTGAGAAAACAGACGCCACATTTGGGTCCAAGTCAGTTTTCTCAAAAGAGGGTTAATTTGCTATAAAGTGAGTATAATTTTGATAATTTCAACATTTTAATCTGAGTTTCAGTAACGATAACTTAACCCTAATTCTTTGGTGCATTTTCTTACGTAACTTTGAGTAAATTTTAATATTTCATCCACAGAAATCTTTTATATTTAACATTAGAAGTCAAAGTTCTCAGCTGTTGAATGTTTTCTAAACATAAAAACAAAGATGGACAATGTAGCTTCTCAATAGCGAAGTCAAAGCATCTTGATCGCCCCCTGGTGTCTGGCTGCAGTACAGTCATAAATAAACAGATTTATACTCGTTTCTAAGCACATGTTTTGGTTTTTACCACACAAACATGAAGGTTTGACTCTCAGCTCATGAAAACAAAGCTGCAGTCTCACTACAGGCTCAGAAAAACAGCAGCTTGTTGTGTTTTTCTCTCCATTATGGAGGAAATTGATGATGGCAGCGAGTTACACCGACAGAAACACCAGGACGTCATGTCAAAGCACTTTTCAGACACGTAAACAGGAAATGAGCTCGATAAAGTGACTCCTGTGAACAGGTTACTTGATGTAAAGAGACAAAAATCCACAGTGAGGTTAAAAAAAATCACTTCCTGTTACAAATTTGTTGCTGCCATGAAAATAAAACAGGATGTTTATGGAGAAACAGTCACCTGTTATTTCAAGGTTGAATAATGAATATGAAGTAGAAGCTGTTACAAATTGCTTCTCACAGTTTTTTAGACACACACACACACACACACACACACACACACACACTCTATATAAAGTGAGTGACTTACTTTTTGCAGATAGAGTATTAGCCCTTTCAGGATGGCGTAGAAGGTTTTCCAGCCTCTCTTTCCTCTCGGTGCTACGAGGAGCAGAAAAATGATCAACATCTCTGTTACACTTCTACAAAAACTTCATCATTCTCTTATTTTGTTTTTTATTTGCAGATTTCTGCATCTTTACATCAATGCAGCACAACTTTGCTCTAAAACTACACATGAAAAAACTAGCTTGTGACACCAACATCCTTCATTTGCAATAAAAAAAATAAATGACTTAAATGTATTCTGCCAATTAATGAGGGAATAATAGTAAATATAAACATAATCTTAGCGTAATCCACCCATAATGCACCATTCATCCATTCTGTGTTTATATGCATAAACTAATCTGTTAGCTGATTCATGTATCAGGCTCTGCGGCGAGTCGGACAGAATGTATTAACAGAGAGAGCAGAGACGTTTTGGTTGAAAATAATGGTGTGAAACTGGTTGTGACGGAGTTTCCTGGTCGGTCGGCTGGTCAGCTGTCGGCTCAGAACGCAAAGACGAGGACTTAATGGAGACGGATTTGCCTTTGTCTTCTATAGAAGTGAACATTATTGTTGGTGCAGCGAACAGCGAATAACAGTCTGTTTGGTTTCGATGGTTTGCAGATGAAAAGGTGTCCAGCTCCCTTTGACCGTTTTTAGACTAAAAGCTGCAGTTTTATGACAGTTTCTATAAGATTTCTGGTAAAAGATCCATGCAAGTGGATAAAAAAATAAAACTACAGCGTTATGCACAAGTGAGATTCTCATTTATACCTTCAACTTGTATTTATCTCAACACTTAATACAGTACAAACAGTGTTATTGGGGATTTGAGCTGCAGCTTGTGTGATTGCTAACAAAAAGCTTGAAATGCTGCAAGAAGAGATGACAACAAAAACTGCTTTGGCTCATTTATAAAACTCAGTTTCACCAAACACCTTCTGAAACACCATTTCTAACTTTAATAACTTCATTAGTCACACCAAAGCAACAACAAGCATGTCCGAGCCATGTGTATCACTTTTAAGTGATAGTGTTTGGTTGTGTTTTCTCACTTTGCCTGCTTGTGTTTTGTCCATCTGCCAACTGTTTTCTGAAGCTGCAGTGTTTTGAGCTCTCAGGGCCACCGTAGTTAACAGCATTTTAGATGAAAGAAAATAAATAATTTCGACTTAATCTGTTAAAAATGATCATGCATTATGATCAGAAGTTCCAAAACAGCGTCTAAAGGAAAAATAAAACAGATGGGGACTGTAAATCAGAGGGTTTGAGACGTACTTCTCTTGCCGTCCGAGTCGGCGTGGACTTTCCGGACCAGGAATCCGTTCTTGTAGAGCAGCGTTCCGGTGCTCTCACTCTCATCCGACAGGGGCTTCCCGCTGCTGCCCACCCGCTTCATGGATCTGGAGGTGTTGGAGTCACATAGGCTGTCCCCGAGCTCCGAAAACGACTTCCGCAGCTCTTCCTCGTCGCTATGGAGACATAAAAAAAACCACACAAGACTCCATGGTGATCAACACTTATGTGTCATGTCTCATTAGCAACGTGAAAAAAACACACATCATCATTCATCCTGTCCATTTTGCCTCTCAGCGTGTGTCCGTTACACAAGGAACAGTTCGGGACAAGAGGTTCGGAGATTTCACACGCTCGCTGGGAAACTTTCATTCCATGCAGCACACATGAGTAATATCGCAGTTCACTGCTGGTGTCGTTTACAAAGACATTTACAAAGCGTCGTGTATCTGGGGGAAACCTGAGCGAACGAAGGCGTCTTCAAAGCTTTAATTGTGTGTTTTCTTCTCTCGGCGCTCTGCTCCTGTTCTCCTGAGAAGTGGTCCACTCTCCTTGATCAAAAAGTACCACAGCAAAAGAGTGACACCATCTATCTTGCTCCAGCTTTGAGGTGAAAAACAGGGGCATCGTTACCCAGGGGGGGGCGACTCGTCTCAGAAATGCAGACGCATCAGTGCTACACTTCCTCCTCTTGACGCTCACAAGGAGCCTCACAGAGGTGAGAAACACTTTTGTTCCTGATAACAAAAGTGGATGTTTTACAGACTTACAGCACTGAGAAGATAAAGAGGAAGCTTCCAACAAAATCAGGCGGAAACTTGTGTGAATAACTTCAACCTCTAATCAACACGTTAGTACAGAAATGCAGCAGACTTTAAGTTATAAGTCAACATGGATAAGAGGGGTTTAACAAAGGAACATGTAAGTTATCAATATTTTCAAAAACGGGCTTTTTTAAAGGACGAACTTCAGTTATTTCAGACTACTTTTATTCTCTACATTCATTTTTTAAAATTCATGTGCTTATTTATTTATTCATATATTTATTAAGGGTTGACTTATATGGCTTTTCATACTTAAAATATTATGAAGAGCTGAAATTTGAAATTTGGTTACATAAATAATATTAATATTGAATTGAATTTTTGTACTTGCCTCAAAATAAAGTGGTTTATAAAATTTTGAAAAATATATCTGCACATTGACAACATGTCTGACTGCCTTTGAAAACATTAATTTACAGGATGTTTTGTTTTTGTTTTAAAGTTTTCAGGCTTATTCTTTTGCTGGTGAAAATGAAGTTTGTGTGCCGACTCGTCGCTCGTTAGAAACGGGCCTGGAGGAGCCATCTTTGAAAATGAGGATTCTGATGCTGCGTTCAAATGCAGTTTTACTTCTCGTTAACTACCCTCATGTGCACCGTGTGCCTCTGTGTGTGTGTGTGTGTTTCCTGTAAAACAAGTCTCTTGATGTCTTCTTGCTTTTTATCCAAAAAGTGAAAAGCAGCACATTTTCATTTTTTGTTTAAAAGCCAAAAGATTCTTTTGTATTCTAAATTTCTTTTGATCCGACCAAATTTTCTTTTTCAATAAAACCACTTTTTGCTATTTTTTTAATGTGTTTGTTGAATTTATTGTAGCTTAAAAATCAATTTTCTAAATATTAATCAGCCGTTTTGTTACTTGTTTGTTCATCTTGTCTTTATTTTTCATTTCTTAGATTATTTTTAAATGTTTATCCTCTTTATTTTACACTCTATTAAAATCCTTGTTTATATATTTCTGAAAATTCCTACTTTTAAGACAATATATTACAAATATTGTAGGTTAGAGCGTAGATTCATCTTGTATTTAGATGACAGAAAACACTTACTCTGCACATTGCAGCTGCAGCAGCAGAGTTAATCCCATTCTCCTGTGTAAATAACCCTCAGAATGCACTGTACGCTTTCTTTCAGCGTTTTTAAAGGGATTTGTCACATTAGCAGATGATAGATGCTTCAGGCTCTCCGACTCCGCATCTGCCTGCTGAGGTAACGTGGCAATTCCACTATTCCACTTGTTACCTCACCGGGCGGCACCCATGCAAAAGTTCAGCCTGAAAATAGAATAATGGCTGGATGCCGAACCCCCCCGAGACCACGCTATGAGTAACCAACAGTACATAACAGCAGTTAACCCCGTGCAGGAGCCAGAGAGAGAAAGGGAGGCAGAGACAGAGCCAATGAGCATGTAGCCTGTTGCCTGGTAACTGCTGTCCTGCCTGGATCCCTTTCTACACAGAGACAAAGTGGAGAGAGGAGAGAGAGAGAGGGGGGATGGATGGGTGGATGGGTGGATGGAGGAGAGAGAAAGGAGTGAGGAGACTGAGATGGAGGGAGGGCAGAGAAAAGACAAAGATGATCCTTCTCAGATGGCAGAACATTAGCCACAGTCGCATCACTGAGACGGAGGAAGGAGGGAGGAGAGGTAAATGATGGAAAACAAAGGTGAGAAAAAGAAGAGAAAGGGTATGTAAAAAGGTGACAGAAATTGAGAGGTGAAAATGAAATGAAAAGAAATAAAGGAAAAGTGGAAAGAAAGGAAAAAAAGGTGAGAAAAGGAGGAATGAGAAAAGAGGAGGGGAAGGAAAAACCAGGAAACAAAAGACAAGAAATTAATGTTTTTTGCAGCAAAATAAAAACAGAGAAAAGAACAAAGTAAAAGAGAAGAAAAAATGAAGAAAATTAAATGAAAACCAAAGAGAAATGGGAACAAAAGTAAAAGAAAGAAAAACTAAGAAACAAAAAAGAAAGGAAATAAAAAAGACAACAAGAAAGAAAAGAAAGGGAGCGAAATTAAATTAAATATAAGTTGGGATTGAAAAGAAAAGGAGAGAAAAAGCAGGAAAGGGAAGGTGGATGATGCAACATGAAGCAAAGACGGGTTGGCCAGTTGAAGCAGTGCATTCTGGGTTCACGGTGTTAATGTTGCCGCATCAGTGGCACATTTAGTGTTTCACCTGTGACACCGAGTCACTGTACCAAACAACGAAAACAACGCAAACACAGTCAAGTGAAAGAGGACGAGAGTTCATCCATAAACGTCCACTGAAACACGTTTCACCTCATTTCATCCAGACAGAGATTTGGACTAAATGTGATAATCTGACATGTAGAGACTCTTTCAGCCTCTGCAGTGTTTAACATGGAGATAAGAGCTAAAAGCATGACTGAAATTAGATAAAAATCACAGATTTTATCTAATGCACTTTACTTTTGCAGGTATAATCCTGCTTTTCTATCAAATTCTTCTTTTTATTTAACAAAAGAAGCCAACAGAAGAACTTTACTTCAATAAAACAGTCTTAAAAAGACCAAATTTTAGACTTTATCACTAAATTATCTCATTAAAGAATAAGTAAACAACATGAGGAGTTTGTGTTCGATGGACGGTGAACAGGCTGCTGCAGGTGAGAGGTGGCGGCAGCAGACAGCAGTGAGATAAAACGATCAGAGCTGCTGAGCGAGCGAGGAGGAGAAACGACATTAGAAGAATAAAAAGTAATAATAGAGCAGATGGGTCTTGTGTCTCCTCCTTCATGTGCGGCGGCTTCGCTCTGCGCTCGTCGGATCTGCGCTGAAGTTATTTTTCTGCCATTTTCACCTCGTCTCTTCTGTATCTCCGACTTGTTGCGTCTCTCTTTCAGCGCCCAGCACCACCTCTCCCTCTGCTCTCCACCCCCGCGCCTGACTGAGGAAGCATGTGTGTGCTGTATATGTCTGTGTTGTATCAGTGTGTGTGTGTGTGTGTGTGTGTGTGTGTGTGTGTGAAGAACATGTGGGTGCATCCAACTGCACCGTCGAGAGTGGCCATGTGCGTGTCTCTCTCTGTGGGGGTGTGAAATAACATCCATCGCTGTGTTTTGCGTTGTGTTTCTGATCGAGGCGCAAAAATACACGTACAGTACTGTGTGCCCACACACTGAAACACACACACACACATACACACACACCTGTACCAAGATGCACATGCCAGATTTCACATATACGGTGTGTATTCATATAATCACACCAAGCAGTTTGTATTAGTGTCTGAAAATCACACCTCCATCACAGACCTCTGATAACACTGTGTGGTGGAGTGTGTGTGTGTGTGTGTGTGTGTGTGTGTGTGTTTTTAAGCCTCAATCTGGGAGTAAATAAGTAAACTAATGCGCTGTGATCCATATATAGAACAGAATAAACAAACTATTGTGCTGCGGTTACAATTAGCAAACACACAAACTGACGGCGAATGTTTCCAAGCAGAACATGCAGAGAGACAAACAGAAGCAGCGAGTCTGTCTCGGCGTGTTCGTCCTCGTGTTGCAGACGAAGAAAAGTCGTCCACGTGGTGAAATATGCATCAGCTCAGCGTGCAGGGTGTGAAAGTTGAAAAGGTGACACTTTGCTGAGCTCCACCTTGAACTGAATTCACTCTGTTTTCAACGATCTCTTGCCAGTTTAAATATTAAAAAAACGAACATGTGCAACTCTCTGCTGCCAAAACAAAATAAAAAACCAGACTGCTGTGGGTTGAAGCTCCTAATCTGTAAGTCATTTTGTTTGGAGGTGGATTCTCTCTGCGCTTGATGCTGTTTACGTGTCTAAAAATGACATCTTTTCTATCCCCTCGTATGAGGCGGCGGTGTTTAAATAGCTGTCTATATGTCAGCGGAGATGTTTGAACTGGATTGCCTGTCTCTCTGTGGATCTCCTCCTCGATCTGCTCCTCTGACCACTTTTATTCAGCTGCTTCGGGAGCGCTGCTGCAGCTATTTTTGGAGAGGTAGTGGGAGGCTGTGGTCACACCTTTGTACAGGATGCAGGTAAAGAGCCATTTAAATGGAGTTCTCGCTCGCTCGCTCGCTCTCTCTATTAGTCAGTGTCTCTTTCTCTTTTTTTTCATGTTCACACGTACGTATTTACATGCATATGAATCTACTTCCTGTGTACATTTGTATGTACAGTATATCCATCTGTCAGTGCGTGTGTGTTTGTGTGTTTGCCTCCAAGAGAACACAGGGAGGAAAGAGCAATGCGGTAGCTATGGAGTCGTATCCATGGTGCTGTAACTATGGCAACAAAGCTTGGAAAGCTAGTGACTTAATTGGCATCTCTTAGGCGCTCTGGAGCTGTGATCCAGAATAGCAACCCTTGACACACTAATGTTTCCTTCACACGCCAGACAGCGTTCGCGTCATTAATGAGGATGCTAACAAGTTAATCAATACCCCTTATTGTTTTGTGCCCTTCAGGACGATCTGTGTGAGTGTGTGTGTATCTGTGTGTTTGAATGGGGACAGGGTTAAAAGTGCATAATAAATAACAACATAAAGTGAATGTGAAGTGACTCACAGCGTCCACTGCAGCTTCTGGTTCTTGATGGAGTTGTAAAGCGCCTGCAAGAGGAAAACAAGAAAATCACATTTTCAGACAAACACAACAAACACTGTTGAAGCTTTTTTCAGTCACATTTTATAGGTGATTGGATCAAATATTATTGTGTGTGTGTGTGTGTGTGTGTGGCTGCACAGTAAGCGAGCTGCTTTGTACAATGACTTGTACAGAAGGCAAAGGTCTTCCTTTTTCACGCTGCTCAAAGTGACCTTTTCCAGAGCTCAACTCATTTTCTTCACCAAACAATTCATCAGTCATCCAATCAGTCAACCGCCACATCACTTACAAAGCCATTATCTGCCGAGCACCTGGCCCGTCAATGGCCAGACCAGCGGATCAATCGGCCAATAAATAATTTAGACTTTGACGCAAACGCATCGACCTGCACGAAGCAAAATTAGGTTACAGCCTCCGAACATGAACACAGAAAAAGGACAAAGATGCGGCTGAGTTCGCTTTACACATCAGCTCGAATACTTTACTGCTAAATCAATGAGATTATTGATTGATGAGTTAATTCACATTAAATTCCATGAAGCATTTGTTGGTTAAAGTTACTCAGCTGTAAAGATTTGCTGCTTTTTCTGAGTTTTTATTTTCATAAATGTATAAAAAGAGCTTTGGGGTTTTTCGACTTTTGTTATTAAACAAAGATTTTGGCCTAATTTTTAAAAAAAAAACTTACTGAGAAACTATTTAAAGAGGAAATCATCATATAGGAACGTCAGATTGCAGCTAATCCATCAAATTAAATACTCTATTTTTCAAAACAACACCCCAATATTTCTTAATAAAGAAATTCTACTCATTGATTTGCTTATTTGTTGACTACAATCTGATAAAACTGAGATTCTGCAGGTAGTTTTGTGCCTGTTGACAACATTTATATTATAAAAACAAGCAGCACAGATCGGTTCTCGCAGCATCATGCATCTCTGTTAAAGTACAGGATGTATCTGCACGTATTGTTATGCTAATTTCCTCAAACTTTATCTGGGTTATGTGGATGATTTTTTAACTCAAACTCCAACTGTGACTGGATTCTCTTCAGTGTACCAGTTTTATTATTTTTTTGGGTCATTGTTTCCAATCTCAGGAAGAAAAAAAACAATCTGTAACTTCCATTATCATCGTAATTAGCTGATAAACTGGAGTATAAAACAGCAGGGAGCATAAAAGAGAGTTTAATGAGCGAGATGCATCTCTGCTGCACTTTTGGCTTCAACTTAGGGACAGTAAAGACCTGCAGACCCTTTACGTTTTACTGGATGTTGGTCAAAGTGATCAAGCGAGGCAGTTTTGCAGCAGGAGGAGCAGGAGGAGCAGGAGGAGCAGAGACAGCATGGAGCCATCAGACTGTGGGTTTAAGACGCATGTCGAGGATGACGGACAGGCTGAGGTGACGAAGAGGACACTCACAGGCGCTTCATCACCACCTCATCCACCTCTGAATTCCTCGTGGACCAACATCATCTTTCTCTCCAACCACAACTATAATTGCCATGTGGGGGAGAAAAACCTCATACTCGACTAAAATCGATAATATTCCATTACATGAATCCAGAGCTGCTGCATACGCTCTCTGCACTCGAGTTTGTCTGTTTTAGGCTTGCGACCGTTTTGCTGCAATGTGACTTAAAGTCAAATTAAATTGCATTTGTAATGGAGTTTGATTCATGTGCCTAATCAGGTTCATTTCCAGAGTTTTCTTTGACGCCGCAGCTAATCGGAAATACTTCCAGAGAGTCATGAATTTTAATGACCATCCAGCCTGGACCATTACAGATTTAGTTCTGGTGTCCATACGCTCCGCTGCAAAAATCTGAGCCTTCAAACTGTGTTTCAAACTAAATGTGCTCATACATTTTAATAATCACAGACAGAAAGAAGAACAGCTGGGCTTCCTAAGACGCCAAATTTCAAAGCGAGAGACTTTGAAAATTGCTTCTGCAGCACAAATCTGGTCAACATGAAATATTAACAGTGAATTTTGTAAGCTGTAAAAGTTAGAAGATCTGCCACAAGAGCAACATATTCTATCCACAGAAGTTCATTGGGTGTAAGTGAAGAAAAACTGCTCAATTTTTAAAGGCTGTGACTAATTATTGATTAATCAGATGCAGAACATTGTTTTAAATCATTATTTGGTTTAGAAAGGTTAAAAAATAAAAGTGAAAATACATCTAAGGTGAAGTTGTTTAACTTCTTGTTTTGTTTGATCAGAAGTTCAAAAAACAGCCCAAAACACAAAGAGATCCAGTTCAAAGTCACATGAAACAAAGAGAAGAAAAGCCTTAAAATATCCATAAAATATTAAACTTTTTTATAGTTTATCAATTAATTCAACTTTGGTCAGTATCAAAAGTGACGTTGGTGATTGTTTTTTGCAGGGATTCATGTTTGAATATCTATATATTTATACTTTTCACCTGAAGCATCACTGGACAGACGGAGTGTAAGTCAAACTACATAACAACAGACTTTTTCCTGAAGAACATTTTTCTTAAAAAATGGAGAAGAAATCAGTCTGACTTTAACTCTGAGGGAAACACACAGTATCGACATCAGACTGAAAGCTTAATGACTGAAGAGCAGGTGAATAAATAAAGAAAGGTGGAGCGTAAATCAGTCAGACTCATTCAGTCCGGAGGCTCATTGAGACGAGGGTGGATGTTTGTCACCTCCACGTACTTTCTTCATCAACGTCACCAAGCGCCAGCAAATGAGAGCCATTAGCTTTGAGTGGTGGCTTTAAACAACACGCTGCGCTGAGCTGTGATGTATGGCCAATCAGGCCTGGCAGTCAACCAAACCTCCTCCATCAAACGCTCTGCACTCAATATGTGAAGCTTAGATGGTTAATCAAACTGTAATACAGTAGTAGTGTCAGGATTTATACTGTAATAATGTTTCGTTGCGGTTGGAGGATTACAGGTTAAACAGACGTGTCAGTCCGTTATGAAAACCTCACCGGACCATCTGGCGTTTTGAGCCAACTGGCTGTGAATGACAATGAGCTATTACTCAATGTTTTGTGGGGTAAGACATCGTTTTGTTACGACATGTGTCACACTGGTTGAAAATAAAGTTGCAAAAAAGATGCTGATTAACTAACGAGCAGCAGCGCTTAAGTGCTGATAAATGACGTGTCTCAATGACGTGTAAAGTAACAGGAACTAGCTAACAGTGTTCAGTACCTTCCTCCTCTTCCTGGCCTGCGGGTGATTCTGTCCGTCCTGAGCTTTGCCCAGCAGGTCTGGAAACACCAGGGGTTTGAGGGAACGTGAGCGAGGGGTTCTGGGATAGCGGAAAGGGTCCATCATCCGAAAGTCCCTTCCATAGCGCACAGTGCAAAGAGAGCGTGAGCGTAGGCGTCCCGCCGAGTGCAAGCTGTTAACACCAATCATGGTTGGAGACGATGGTGCATGTATCACACAGTCCAAAGAAGAAAAACAGTGGACGTTCAAACTCTGCTGAGAAGATTCAGTCTTTGTATTAAAGTCCTGCTGAAAAAAGTTGATCCAAAGGTTTTTAAAAAAGTACGAAACAAGGTTCGTCTGATGTTGAGGTGAAGTGAATTCAGCTGTTGCAAAAAGCAGCCGGTGATCAGCGGTGAGACCGCAGAGGGAGGCAGCACATCATCAGACCGCTGTGGAGGCAGTCAGCAGCAGTGGCGTACTGTCCTATCAGCAGGCACAAACCCCAGCAGACTCGTCCCCGTCTTGATCAACGCCCTCCGCTGGGAAACCCACCTGACGCTGAATTATTGATATGACCGCCATTTATTATAAATGTACAGAAACGACTCCTCTGCTGCCACGAGGAAGCCAGACTTTCCTCCGGTGCAGGTACGAATCAGTCACAATGGTGCAACAAATCCAGCACTTTTCCTCCAATGTGGGCGCTCAGGAGTCTCTACGAAGTTTAAACGGGGAGCGAAATTCAGTTCAAGGAAGTTAAACCTGCAACTTCTCCAGGTGATCGTGTAGAAGTGAGCAAACACGCTCTTTGTGCAGGATACGAGCCTCTGCCAAGTTAGCAAAAGGTGACACCTGTCCAGCTGTTACCTTTTAGTGAAAGCAAGTCACAACACACAACTGAGATGAATCCTTTAACATGCACACACACAAACACACACACACAGACCCGAGCTGACACTCTCACAGATGGTATGAAACACTGGCAGAGGTGTGAATGGACAGCCAGCATGAAACAGATGGGTGCAAAATGTGGAAATGAGGAGGTAAAAGACACACACACGCACACACACAGAGATACAATCAGCTCTTTATGCTTGTATGAACACAAACACACAGTTTAACACACAATAGAAAGGAGATATAAAGAGGTGGGAGGGGAGACGAGGACGGGGACGGCCGCCCTCGGACTTCAGAGCAGGAATTCCAAAAAGCGCCCTCGATTTCGTCACAAGCCCTCGGATACGATATCAACAAAATAGATTATAGAGAAGAAAATGTGGCGAAAAAGAGGCAGATGAGCATGTGGAGCAGCTGAGATGACTGAACGTTCCTGTTGCTCCCACAGTAAAATGGATACCATCGGTAGTACAGTCACAGTGCTGATTGTCAGATTTACTCCCTCACTTCTTCCTCCTGCTGTCTGACCATAAGTGGACGTCCGCTGCCACAGTTTTTACTCCTTTACCCCCATCGGTGATCCACTTCTCTCAGTCAGTATTGTCTCTCAGACTCTCTCTCTTCAGTCTCTCTCCATCGCACAGTCGGCGGTTGTGGGTGTCTGAGGAGGGAAAAGACGCCGCTCGTTTCTTTTATACCTTCCTCGTCTTCATTTTCTGGTTTCTTCAATCTGTTGCAATCTTTTTTTTCGCCAGCGCTTTTTCGTTCTCTCCTTCTCCAGGCGGCGGCGGCGGCGGCTGCTGCTGCTGCTGCTGCTGATGATGCGGGGGAGGAGGAGAGGAAAGAAGAGCTGGCTGCTTGAATCGCAGAGCGAACAGAAGCTGATAGAGACGATACTCTCCCTCTCTCTGCCTCCCTCTCCCTTCGCTTCGTCAATGCGTACCTCCCTCCCTCTCTCCCTCCCTCCCTCCTTCTCTCAGTAAACGCCAGCAAATCACAGTCTCCCAACTGCCTCCTCCATGGGCACACACACACACACACACACACACACATATATATATACACACATGCTGGCAAGGTTACACACAACATGCACACTTTTAAAAAATATATTTGCAACAGCGATTAGTATTCAGCGACGGTCTTTTGGGAGCGACTGGTAAGGTGAGAGGAGACAGAAACATGCAGAGAAACGACAACAAAAGGACAGAGTGAGTTTTTTTAGCGCCGCTGCAACTGAGTTAAAGGAATAGTTCAACATTTTTTGGAAGGACTGCACATTAGCTTTCTCTCTGACAGACGACTGTCAAATCTGTGTGATTAATGCACGATAAATTATTTTTGTTGCTTCATTAAAATAATTAAAATAACAAAAAAAAGTAGTTTGATGGTGTTGTGGAGCAGCATGGGATCATGGGATTTTGTTTATTTCCTTTTTGAAAAGCCTCCAATGCAGATGATAATCTACGTGACTGACTCAGGCAGGAATGTTTACAGACGAGGTAATTAGTTTAAACTGAATGAGTTTGAGTTCCAATGAAAGGAAACATTAGTTGGAAAAGAGATTACAGATTTTACTGAGTTTGAGTAAAAAATTCAACAGAATATATTTAAAAAGATAAAGTTGTTTTTAGATTTTTGATGTGGAAATGTTACATATAATTAGTTTAGATAAGAGCAGGAGTGAGGGTGTAATTAGCCTAGCTTAGCATAAAGACTAACGAACATGTGAGCAGTTTTTGGAGCAAGATCTCAAAATTCTATTAAATTATTACAAATAACAGAAAAACAACCAAAACTCCACCACAATGAGTCAAAGTGAA
This sequence comes from Acanthurus leucopareius, assembly GCA_029814765.1. Taxonomy (NCBI): domain Eukaryota; kingdom Metazoa; phylum Chordata; class Actinopteri; order Acanthuriformes; family Acanthuridae; genus Acanthurus; species Acanthurus leucopareius. Next base: position 1,231,411 of record JAQMCX010000033.1, read on the forward strand.
AGCTGATAGGAAAAGAAGGCGACAGAGAAAATTGAGCGTCTGACAGGAGCATTAGCTTAAAAGACAACTGAATGAGGTGTTTTTCCCGAGAGACTCGGGTCCAATAGATTATTGACCCGAAAGTGAGTAACAGGGACGAAGTGAAAACAAAACTCTGGAGATTTAATGACTCTGTCAGTCAAAGACCTTCAGCATCGATTGATGTGATTTTGATGGGATCTATTCTCAAAATGAACCAGTAGATTCAGGATTCAGTCTGTTATCCTACATGTGAAGCAAACAGCCTGAGAGAACCTTGTGAAAAATTCACATTTTTTTTGTCCACATGTTTTAAATGTAGTGATTTTTGCCTCTGGCTTCATCGATCCAACTTCAGTCCTGAGTGAAAAACAGTCTGGGCCACTTTTAAAATACTATTTACAGATTTTTTTTTGTTAAATATTAATCAAAGAGTTATTGATGCTTATAATTTTGAAAAAAGCAAAAAGATCACACAAATTACACAACAGAAGAGTTTCACCTTAAGAAATGATGTAAAGAAACTGATGAAAACTGCAAAAGTCTTCCTCTTGTCCTTCTGTATCTTGAGTATTTTGCTAAATTTAAAATGTTACACTAAAAGTTCAATGGGCTGATAAATAAAGGAAAGAATAAACTAGTATCTGTTGGACAGACTTGATCGAGGTGGACACTGGTTTTGCTTTCTGCCTCTCTGTCTGTGTGTCTTTGTAGTCCTCTGACAATTATCCTGCCTCATCTACTCTGTGGGTGGCGGCGGCAGCAGCAGCAGCAGCAGCAGCAGCGTTTGTGGTTTGAAGCTTGAATCCCACAAAAACCATCAAAGTGCTGCTCAGCAAATTAAGCCGGGATCTCTGCAGCCAACAGGGAAACACCTGCTCACCACAAACAAACCACAGCGACGGTAGAAAGTAAAATAAATCCGTCCTTTCTCCTTCTATCATCTATTGGTTTGTTCGGCTGCTATCCCCCCCACTCCCTCCCCTTCGTCCAACTCAATATTTCACTTCCTGTCTAAATCTCCCCCTCGTCCTTCATGGAGAGTCCAGACAGCTCGGGGAGACGGGGAGTGAATCCACAGCCTCATGTCTCTGCTGACCGCAGCAGCTGTCTGTATTCACACTCTGTCTTTCCTTTTCACTACGTCTCACTCTGTCCCTTCACCTTCAACAGCACTACACTTTTTGAAATTTTATTTTTAGCATAAAAAATGTGTGAAATTTGTAACTCAGTCGGTGTCTGTTTTTTCATTTACAATCAATGCAGCGTTTTCTGCTCTGGACAGCAGGAGAAGACTCCAAAATAAGACTTGAACAAGTTTTCAAAAAATTAAAAAGGGACAGCTGTTTCATTTAGTTATTGCCTGAGTGGTGAAATGCAGAAACACATCAGCAGGGATCTAAAGTACATACATGAGGTTCAGATCAGGCCTGCAAAGTGAGGATCTGTTAAAAAACCAAGGTGCTGTAGTTTTTACAAATGTCATTAAAAAAGACGAACCTGAGCATTTTTTAAGAGCTATTTAGTCTGGCGGATTAATACACATTTGGTGCTCTAGGAAGTAATTTTGCTGCAGGACAAACATGTGTTTTTAACAGATTTTGGACAACAATCCCTCACATGAAGGGATAAAATGTATCTATCATTATTATAATATTATTAGAGTTATTATAATATAATTTGATAAACGCAGCAGGATAAATTTATTCTTTTTTATTGCTTCCTAAAGTAAAGATTGTCCCTGAGTGCAGACGTATTTCAGAACAATGAACATAATTTTTTAATGGAATTTAATATGATTCTAGTAAATAAAGCATCATTTTTCTACTGAACCTGCAGTGCAGGATGCATGAGAGAGGAGAGCTGAGGCAACCCCCCAAAATATTCTGTGTATTGCAGTTTTATCAGCCATATTTTCCCTCTGCACATGCTGAATAAATATGTAAATGAGGATGTGTGTGAAAAGCAGCATCTGTCTTTTGATTTCTGTCCCTCGTCAGATTTGACCTGCTTGTCTTTGCCCGGCTGGCGAGGCCGTCGAGCTGAAACCAGAGCTCCTGTGCAGATTTCACATCCATACTGCAAAAAAAACCCCACATACATGAATGATTTCCTCTCCCTCATTTACAAAAACAAATAAGTCGTCCGTCTTTTCCCTCACCACCGATGCCGCCACTCAATCGATAACATCACTGCACCTAATTACTGTTTGAAGAGCGAGTTTCGGCATCTGATTGAGCTGTGCAACATTTTCATTTCAGCAGATTTTGTTCTCCTGCGCTAATGCGGGCTGGTAACCTACTTCAGTGCATCATTAGCTCCCACTTCAAGCTTTGAGCCCTGAGCAGTGCTGAGGAGAGAGAGAGAGGCAGTGAGGGAGTGCAAAACTATGTATCTCTGAGCCTCAAAATAAAAGAGTAAGTTAACTCCAAAGCGCTGGTTTGGGCCGGCAGCCAGAGCTTCCAACTCTGCAGGGAGCTGTTGTAGCTACACAGCAGCAATGTTTTCCATGCACTCTGGTATCGAAGGGGGAAAGGAACATGAAGCGGTTATGAAGGTTTACAGCTTACTGCAGCTTTGGGACCTCAAGTCTTTAATCCTTCTTTTATTTCGAGGTGATTGGCCAAACGGTGTCGTAACATTTTGTAGAAATACTGCAGAGCAGAAAGCAGCTGATATCATCTACAAAGATCTGACTGAAACTAGTTATCAAGTGAATAAATAAACGAGGTGATTGATTATAAAAATGGACAGACTGCAGTATGTTACAGTATGTTTTGGCTAAGTTTGGTCAAGATGTCAATTTTTAGTCAAAACAATAATGAAAGACTAAGTTCAATGAAGAAAAATAACATAAATCATAATAATAATTGTGCATGAGGGAGCAATAGAAACAACAGTCTGATAGCTAGTTTGTAACTTTTTCAGTCACAGCAGCTAAAAGAGAAATGGTAAAGAAGTACAAAGGCAGTAATAAATCTCAGGTAAGTCACAGACTTGGCACAACTTCCATTTTGAAACTATTTTTGAACATTATTAATCTTAATTTGTACAGCCAAACAACGGTCTTCTGAGTCTCTGTTTTACTGATTTGCCTTTGTTCTCTTTTCCAAAAAAATTAAGCTAACCTGGAGGCTCGTTTGTGTCTGAACAGCCTTTCTGCACCTCGTCTGATTCTTTTTAACAAAAGTCTCTGTGTTCCCAGATCACATCGGCTAACTTAATTCATGCAAAGTTATCATAAATCAATACCAAGGCTGCAATAAACCAGAATCATCCAGCCTTCAGTTATTCCAACGACCTGACTGTTTACTTCGTATATTACAGATTGTGATCGAGTGTTTTGCTGGTTTCAGTTGCTGACTGGCACCGGTGTGTAAGCAGCCTGTCAGCCTGTCACATCCCTGCTGACTGATGGTCCGTTGTGGGTAACTGGGGGAGGAAAATATCCTCTGGAGAACATTAAGGTGGTTTATGGCCTCATTATGAATCCTGGAACGAGAACATTCTGATTGAGACAAACAAGCGTCGGTACTCGATTGGACATGTGTTGCTGTGCTGTATGTACACTCTGTTCAACCTCTATTCATCCTCATACGCTGGGACGTATTTATACAAGATGCATTGCTCTGTTTATAAGGCCTGTAAAAAACAAATTAAAAACATAAAAAAGGAATCACTTTGTCTAAACTGACTGCTGTTTTCAAAAGGTAAACTGAAATGCTGGAAATACAAATGTTATTGTGAGTTTGTGATAAATTTAAATGAAAAATGTTCCCTGTAACCATCTTTCCTCTTTTTATATCTATTCTCTCTCATAATCTTCTTTATTGTCTCAATTTTTCTGCTATTTTAAAGGTGCTACTGCAATAAATAATATTTCAGTAAAAACACAAGTTTTTCAGGCGTATTTATGTCAACGTGCTGCAGAGTTTATAAAGCAAAAGCTTCACACACTCACACACGTTCAGGAGATTTCTCAATTCTGCTCCTCTATTGTGGTGGTAATGGGAAAAATATCACAAGGTTTAATCAAAATAAGCTGTTCTGATGAGAAAGAGGCAGAGAGGGAGAGGTGAGAGGGAATAATTGCGAGACAGGAAGAAATCAGACACAATTGAAAGTTATTTTGGATGATAAATATAAAAAAAACATACCAAAAAAAGCCAGAAAACAAGACAGAGAGAAATAAAACTATTGAAGATGAAACAGGAAGGGCAGTCAGGGAGAGAGGACTATCAAAGGGTGTCATGGGGATGCAAAGCCCCTCTCATTATTTTCCAGTCCACCAGGCAGCTGATTTCTGCTTTAGCTGCAGGGCTGCAGAGAGCAGCACCACTCCAACGTCTCTGTCCCTCCGAGTGGAGCTTCAACATATGGCACAGTCTTAAATAATCATTTTGTACTGTGTGTATGACGGATAAAGTCCACATTAATGCAGAGCTCTGACTTCATCCATATTTCAATAAAAGCAAACTTATCTGTAGACTCTTTTCAAACCTCAGCGACTGGCTGAAAAGTCTAAAATTCTGCTGTGTTTAGTTATTCTGTGAAAAGCTTTGAAAATATCTTAAAAAAACACCAAAAGCCAGTTAATAATTTGCATCCAGTTTCTAAAACCGAAGCAGTATGAATCAATTTGTGTTGTACTGCAGCACAGCTGTGCTTTGTCGACATGCTATAGAAGACTATTTCATTATGTTTTAATAAACCACGTTAATGATCCTGGTTTGTCCTGTTAGCTAACATTTGCTACTTAATAAACGTAAACAGAGTCTCCAGAGGTCAACATGCTGTTTGCATCAGAGGAAAAGTCCAATGAACTCGTCAGGTTTTATCCTCTGAATGCTTGTACAGAATTTCATCCATCCAGTATTTCAGTCTGGATCAAAATGTGGGCAGATTGATGGAAAATGCCATTCAAAGAGCGCTACTGAACACAAACATGCAACACTTGTTGCTCTGCAATCTAGCAATAAATAAATATCTGATCCAGATATTTTTCTAGAAGAGATCCATCTTTATTCCAACACTGTAAACCCCCATGACTGTTTGCTGTACTTGGATGAAAATAAACCACATTAAACCCAGAGATAAGAAAAGGAATGAGGGACAGAAGGAGAGAAGGATGGCAGAGAAACACATGAAAAAAATGTGATAGAAGCACAATAGTTGCTGCGACGCTTCGGCAAAATGGTGACAGAGGAAACAAGTGCTGGTTCTGAGACAATGTGTGAGATGTGCAGTGCAAGTTTGTGTTTTTGTGCAAAATGAACACCAGGAAGAAAATGAGGGATTTCTCTGGCTTATTCCTAATGCATTTACAGCACATTCAAACACAAGATACCAGACATGAGAGGGGAAATGCAAGCAAATGAATGGAGGAAATTAGGGATACAGGGATGTTAAGGAGAGGAATGGTTGTCATCTTGCAGCAGGAAATGATGGAACGATAACAGAGAAAACAGGAAAATCCTTCCTAGTTACTGCTCTCTCGAAAGGGAAAATTCATGCTTATGTTACAAAAATCTCTTCTTTTGTTTCACAGAAAATGTTTTTTCTTGCTGAGCTTAATGGAGGGACAGTAACACACAGAGGGAACTTTAAGTTTTGGAGGATACTGACTTCATTTGACTGACTTGTATTATTGTTCAGAAGCTACAGTTCATGTTTAGCTGAATTTACGAGATGCATTTTTGCAAAAAGCAAAGACTCCTTCATTTATTATAACAAAGTAATGCAGGAAGAGTCTTTTTCATGGCCATTATGGACAGAGGATACAAGAAACAGGGGAAAACAGTGACGAAAATCTCTTCAAATACACATAAAGGCCATATTGGTGTTGCTTCAAGACAAAACTGCTAATCAAACGCAACTTGACTGAGTAAAACTACCAAGTAAGACCTTAAAAAAGACATTCTAGTAGCAGATTTATAAATAGTTGGTGCAACACAATCCAGAAGAAGAGAAGAAAGTAAGAGAGAGGACAGCGTTTCAGAAAAGAAGGAGTATAGAAGAAAAGAGGGTAGAACTGGGTGGAGGTGAAGGAGTGCAGATAAAGGTGGCAGTGAGAAACAGACTAGAGACAAAGATTAAACTGCACCGGAGCTTAACAGAGCCAAGATAAGGAGCAAGCGAGAGTGGGCAGGCAGAACATTTAGAGAGTCAGAGAACAAGGGAGTGAGAGAAGGAAAGAAAAGAGAGTGTAGCTCGAGGGTGAGAAAGAAGGGAGTCTCATTGAGAGAGAAAGAGAATAACAGAGTGGGAGCTTGTGGAAAGTGGAAAGACTGTCGCCGGATCTGCACAAACATTAACAAAACAGCTAATGCACGTCTGTGGCACCGTTTCTTTCCCTCCCTGCCTCGCTTAGCTCGCAGTCACAAGGCCGCAGCATGGATACTTTCTGCCCTCAATAACACAAAGCTTTTCATTTTAGATTTCATTCCCGTCATCTCAGCAGACAGACGTGGCCACTCTCTCTCTCTCTCTCTCTCTCTCAGTCCCTCATGCATTATAAATACCCCATTACAACTTGTTGACTTGCACTCCGGGGCCTTTTGGCATGATGATGGACAACTCTGCAGACAAAACTAATAAACGGCATCATCGTTGGGCACACCAACGGACAAGCAGCCCGCACCGATTGGGTTATTTCGCCACATCATGCGGCCCCAGGCCTCTTTCTGAACCCTGTCTGATGGCTCACAATCTACTGCGACCAAACTCAACTTGGTTAAGCTAATAGTCTAATCTAATGCTGTTGAAGTCGAGCACAGAAACCCCGAGGGCGGCTACGTCTCATTCCCATCTCCAGATCACATAACAATCAGTCTCGAAGCCTGCGCCGAAGCTGTGGTGTACCAGGAAGTGGCGGGCCGAGGCAGACCTCTGATTGGAGGCCTCTGGAGATGAGGTGAACGCCAGCTGGCGGCGAGCGCAGCCCAGACAGCCAGGCTCAGGCGCACAGATCTGAGGGACAATACAATGCTGGCGAACACAGTCTGCTTGCTCTCATTTGGGATGTGTGTCTGTGTGTGACAGCATGTGCACGTGCATGTGCATGTGTGTGTGCATGTGTGTGTGTGAGTGTGTGTGTGCTATTTCAGACTTGAAAGTAGCTTACTTTAAGCAGATCCTTGTGAAAATCTTGGCCGTTGTTCAGTCCCTCCAGGTTGCCAATGAACTGTGAGCACGACATCCTCTTGCCGATGTTCTGAAAAAAAAAATAGAAATGTAGATTTACATTTATTTCATATTAATACACACCCACACATTCCTCATACTCTTTATTTAACACTAACTGCCTCCTTGATGTGCTCTATTTCAATTAACGCAGTGAAGTTTTATTCCATTTTTAATTAATTCTAAAACAAGCACCTTTCTCTATTAAAAGTTCTTATATGCCGTCTATGAAGAGCTGAAACAGAATGACGCCTCTTTCATTTTTCAATTTAATTAATGAGGAATTGGAAACATAGTTAACCCCAATTATAGCTGCTCTTTTCAAAACACATTCTGTAATAAATCACATTTAAAAGATGTTATCTCAACAGTGACTGGAAATATTTAAATAGAGGCAGTTTGAAGGTCAAATAAAAATAAAAAAAAACCAAGCATGATGGCGGTTTGTTTTTGTGATAATGATTTGTTAGATGGTTCTTCGCTGGGTTCATTTTTCTGTGTTTGGAAGCAACAGCTGGGATATTAATGGTGGCAGTGATATTATTATGATCCTGATGAGAGCTGAAATGATTAAATTACAGCAGGTACTGAACTTTAAGTCTGAAGTCTGCCCAAAGCAACAATTACTGGGACAACAAGAGCATCAGAAGCTGCTTTTAAATGCCTGGTCACTTTCTCACAGTTTGTTTCTTATAATTTTATCAGATTGTCTCTGATTTAATAAAATTTATACTGCCTGTTGGGCAAAAGAGGCTATTTTAAGAGATTCCACACTGGAATAAGGAATAATTTGTGGCCATTTATTGTAATTTCAGGTCATTTAGAAATTTTAACTGGAACATTAAAAAACGTTTAAGCATTAAAGCACGTTTTATCAGCCCACTTTCTCACTGTGGTCATCAAAATGAGGATAGTAGCTCTGATGATGATGATCACAGTCACAGGAAAGATCAAACCTACAGGAAATCTGTTAGCATCTGTTGAAACTTTCTTGATCTGCTCCTCCGTAAAGCAGCTGATCCTCTATCCAGTCACCTTTAATAGCCACTTTAATTAATCATTCATCTGCAGAGCTGTACTATCACCGAGGAGAGCCGCCAATGGCCCAGATCTGCAAAGGGAGGCTACGACTATAAAACTAGCAGATTAATGATGGCAGAAGAGGCTCAGCAGGCAGACCTGCAGAACCAGATCAGCCGGTGATCAGACCGAGTCTTAGAGCCCCAAAACTTCAGAAATAATCACAAGAGCCTTTAAGGAAAATGCAGCTTTTAAAATTTAATCTTATATTTATATATATTTGTCTTCTGCACATTTATTGTACAGTAGATGCACTTAAACACATGCATGTCCACATTCACACAAAAACTCATTAACGTGCTTGATTTGACTCACCTGGCCATGTAGATCTGTGTTTAGCAGCATGAGAGCACAGGTGAGAGTGTGAACTGCGTCTGCAGGATGAAAACACCAAGTTCACGTTAGCTCCATCACCACCATGGACGTCTTCAGTTAGCAAATTTAACTATTGTTTGCTGTCCACACTGAAATTAATTATATGTCCTTCACTAGTATAATGGAACTACATTTAATTTAGTTATCTAAAAAAGATAGAACTACATTTACAACAATGCTGATTGCAAAAATGCTGCCGGACTGAATTAGCTTAGCATTGCTGCTATGAAACAAAACAATAAACAAAATGATTAAAATATGATGACCAGTCCTCTTTCAGTGTGGACCATTCAGTAAATGAATTCATGTAAATTTAACAGAGGTTTTGGATAACTTTTAGTCACTCATTTAATTATTATAAAAATTGTAAAAAGATGAAGTAAACTTTTATGCTAGCTAACAGTGTTTTAGCTAGCTAACGTTAGCAGTTAGCTAATCCAGACTTCTTATATGATGGGGAAAAAAAGCTTATTAAAACACCAATAAAATACTCAAATATACTACCACAATTACTTTAGTCATTTTTCTATGGAAATAAACCTAATATCTCAGAATGCTGATTATTTTAAGTCTCAAATACCTCTTTAAAAGTGTAGATTTGGTTAGCTGGTTAGATTTATTTTCATGTAGCGCCCTCAGTGCGCCCCCAGTGGTTGGCCTTGAAACTACACCCCAATGCACAATCACTAACATATGCCAATCACTGTCCTTCACTAATGAATTTATTTAATTTATTTAATACTTATAATGCACTTTATTCAAATATACATTTCTATTAATTTAATGCACAGTAGCTTGTAAACACTTTGTATATATTTATTGCCTTATCTTTTTTTTTTTTTGCTTGCGTTTGAAAACACTCCTCTGCAGTACTCACCCTCCGATGGTATGACTCTTGGGTTGCAGTCGAAGTAACGCCTAGAAAAGTGTGACAGCACTCTCTCCCTCTCCTGAGTCTCCCCCATCAGGGCAAACTGCCTGAGGAAAGTCCTGCAGCAACAAACAGGGACAGTCAGCTTTAACAATAACATCCATTACAGGTCAAAGACAACCTGTCTCGAATTGAAATAAGTGTTAAAGAAAAATGTCCTAAAACATATCTACTGAGAAAGCAATACATTTTTAAAAAGTTGTAATGTTACATAATTTTTCATTAAGATGATTCCTCTGTGTGTGATTACCTCACAGAGGTGTGATGGAAACTGAAAAGACCTAAATTTGAGATCGACCACTTAAAAATGTCATAAAAAATATTGAACTAACATTAAATTTATCTGACTACTTTTGTTTTTGTCAGTATTTCCTCTGTGAGATACTCGGATTAACATTTTAAGAGAAAGTAGATAAATACACAAATACAAAGAGTTGCTTGATGCTCAGCAAATTAATAGTTGTAACACTTGAATGTGTTAAACTGTATAAATGTGAAGGTGAGTATGTTGTTATATGGAGGAATCATTCTCAGTTTGACTTATTTTAAAATAAATAAAAGTAAAACAGCTTTACTTTAGTAAAATGGCTGTTAAACAACATAAACTGAGTGCATATATTTAACTGAAGACACTGTCATTTCCCTCTAAATGCAAGACCAAAGCTGCCCTCTAGAGGGCAGTGTGTTAACAGCAGAGGGAATTCACAAACATGAAACCAAAACATCAACAATGATTTCCAGATGGTGGTTGATAATTTGCCTGACAGAAATTTAACATTAAGCCAAAATTTAGCATCTTATTATGTGATGAACAACCTGGCAGGAATATTTTACCATCTATGTTGAATATGTAAGTGTGTATTTGTCAGATGTGTTGGATTTATCGTACTGTTTGTTCTCACCGCAATGCTTGGTCGAGAGTGAGGCCTGTAAAGTTGAAGAAACTCAGATACTCTTCTGCTACCATTCGGCTGAAGTCATTACTGCAGACAGACGGAAAAACATGGAATAAAATGAGAATGGACGTGGAAATAAAAGGAGAACACTGGAAGAAAAGTGAAAAAGCAACTCCAGCGATCATAAAAGCACAAAATGCCAATCAAACTTTAAAACACTGGCAAACTGTTCTTGGCTAAAGGCCTCAGTTTCTGCTGTCAGTCAGTCAGTTTGTGCTGGTTCAGTCAGTTCAACATGCAGACCAGAGGCCAATAAAAAAAGAAAAAAGAGGATAAACAGGGTGAATTTTTCAAAAAGTAAGGAAACCCTTTAATCCCAAATTCCTTCTCATCAGCACGAGCAAACAGCTGACAGACTGACGGAGCAGCGAAGCACTGCAAGACTGAACATCCACAAAAACAGCCTTTGTAGGCAGAATCTGAACTGACATACAGTAAATGTGCAGGAAACTGAAAACGCACCGGCTTTAGCAGATTAGCATTCAGTCTTTAACTCACATCTTGGGACAAAACATAAAATGTAGTTTAAAGGAAAGTGTTGTAAGGGTATAAGAATTAAACTGACAAAAACTGGGCAGTGTTGATCAAATGTGGATCAGAATCTGGTTTCTTGCTGCCTGTTTCTGGTCTAAAATGCTTCAGAAACATATTTTAGTTCCCTGTTAGGCTCTAAAACGAGGAGGTTTGTGACCCAGACAGCACGTTAGGAGGACAGACAGAGACTCATGTGCTTGTCTGTGATTTAGGACACCGTTATTGTACCACATCTTAAAATAACAAATAGCTGTTGGCTGACATCTAGTGGGACTGAATGCACATACAGCACATTTAAATGAGAGCTAAACTACATTTTTAGCAGTTAAAATGTTGGTTAAAGGTGCTTTTTCTAGCATTTTAGTGCTAATTACAATATAACTTCCCTTCACCTGCAATACGAATAACATTTGATTTAAAACTAGTGAGTAAAAACTTATTTAAGAGTAACTTTTTAAAGCTTTTTTATCAGATTTGATGTGTAAATAACTCCAGCGGCTCACTTCTTGCTGAGGTGTCGAGCTACATCGGACTTCCTGAAGCCGTCGAGGTTGAAGAGGCGTTTCGCCAGGCGTTTGGCGGCCGCCACGTCGGCGTGGTGACTGCCGTTTGTGAGGGTGTCGCTGCTGCCCAGACCGAGCCTGTCGCTGAGGTCCTGGTCCAGCTCTGAATCTGTCGCCAGGCGGGCCTTGTCCCTGCTGAGGGGGTCGGGTTCGGAGGGGTCAGAGGTCAAAGACAGAGCAGAAAAAATAAATGATTAAATACGACACAAATAGGTTGGAAAGATGGGAAATGAAGAACATTTTGGCTCAGAAGATCCAGGAGCAGGAAGTGGAAATTACAGAGATTTGTAAATAATTGAAAAGGAAAGAGAGAGAGAAAGGGATAAAAAGAGGAACAAAGAATGATGGCGATATAATAATAAAACTAATAACTCCAGTGTATCAATAATTTAACAGGTCTTATATTGGTGCAGCTCGGATCTGATTCCAGATCAGCGTCTCCAGCTGTGTGTGATGTTTTAAGAGAAGAGTGTTAAAATACAACAGAGCCGGCGGATAAAAAACAGAAATGTCTCATCAAGAAAGAAGCTAAAGGAGGATTAAAGGGCAAATAAATGAGAGACTGTTTGATAAACGTAGAGAGAGGAAGAGAAGAAATGAGTACGTATAGATAAAATAAACCTTTTTACATTAAATAGCATAACAAACACATTTGGGATGATTATACACTTTCACAGCTGCATTAAAACCCTCTCTCCTCAGCTCCCTTATCACTTCCTAATTAAGCTCCTTTCGAAGCCTCAGACGGATCAGAAGTGCCAAACTTATTACATCTGAATTCTTCTGTGATGATGATTTAAGCAGGTTATGTCACACTGAGCTAAAGGATGACTTCTCCTCCGGCTCGGACGCAGAGAGGCCGAGAGGAACGAGGTCTCTGGGTTCAGCCGCTCAGAAGGCGGCATGACGCTGACATTCGTCGCTGCTGTGTGACGATTCTGGTCACGCCAGCCGGCCGGCCGGAGAGAAAACAATCGCAGTCCAACAGCTGAGAGTTTTATTCAAAAAAAAGCCCAGAAACACTTCCTGAACAAGTGGAGAGCTCATTTGGATTTCTCAGCATGAGGAACAAGCCAACAAAACCCCCAGTCCCAGGACTTTTCTTCCCACACAAACACATCCGTATACTGTCAAACACACACACATCAGAGCAAACAGTGATCAATAACACAAGTCTGACTGATTCACACAGAAACAAAGGTTAGTTTTTCTATAAAGTTCACTCTGAAAGCACAAGAAAAGACTGAAAAAAGCAAACATCAGCATGCTAACAGGCTCATATTGATATAAGTTTACAATAATCACCGACCTAGTTTAGCATGCTAACATGTGCTAATTAGCACAAAACACAAAGTTTAGCTGAGGCTGAAGGGAAAATCAGTATTTTTGCAGTTATTTAGCTTTATTTCTAAGAATTAAAAATATATATTTTGACCTGCTGGTGGCGCTAGAATAAGAAGTCAGATTATCACCAAAGTTTATATAATTCATCCCAAGAGAGGCATGAATGTTAATGCAAAATATTATGCAAAATCTGTTGTGATATTCACTCAGAAACACAAGCGTGAACCTGCTGGGGGCGCTAGAGAAGAATTACTAGATTTCATGGCAACACATCCAACTGATGTTCAGAAACTTCACAGAAATAATAAATATGATCTTCATGTTGTTGAGTAAAAGTCAGGGAATCACCAGGTTTTAAAATGATGAACTTTACTGTTTTTTCTTGGATTTAACAAATTATTTTTACTTATTTTTCACTGGAGTGCACAAACATGTGACACAGGAGGCGTGAACGTCAGTATCTGATCTGATGTCTGTGGTTTTAAGACATTTCACCAAAAAGAACGACCTTATTCAGGAGCTTGAAGCAAAGTCAGGAGATCAGCAGAGTCAACAGGCTCCTGTGGGAACTTTGAAAGTCTGAAAAACTTTATGGAAATTAACAAAGTAAATGTGGAGATATTTCAGCTGAGACCACAGAGGTGGATGCTGCTAACATTTCTTTTAGTTGAGAGCAAAACAAACACAAAGTTTAAGTTCAGGTCTCAGAGTTTGAGTGTGAACTCAGAGGCCTCAGAGGTTCAGAGGAGCCACGGCGTCGTCATCCATCAAAACATGTAAATCCGAGGCTGAAAATAAACTCAGTCTGCACCTGACAAACTGCACACAGCATTTGAATTTTCCCTCTGGCGAAACATGATATTCAGATCCTCTGATTAACATGGCAGACAGGTGAGACGGGTTCCCGCGTGGAGACGTACCTGCTGCAAGACCGCCTGATCGACAAATACCTGTCCTCTCCCACCGCGGACGAGCTGTGGCAGCAGAAGACGGAGTGCGTCCTCATCGTCTTCCCCTGACCGCCGCCTCGCCTCACACTGACCCCCGGTCTCCTCCTGACCTCGGTACCTGAACGCATCACCGCTCAGTCTGGAGAGCGGGAGCTAAACACCTGCAGTCGCTCCCGAGTTTGACATTCCTCCTCTGCTTGGGATCCGAGTCGGAGTGAGACTTCATGGATCCGACTCGTCCGTCCTCCACTTTCTCACTCTCCCTCTGTGTTTGCTGTCATTTGATCTTCACAGCCAGATTCCTTCCCCCCTCAAAGTAAAAGAGCTGTTTGTCCTGCAATGCCTCTCCTTCTCTATCTTTTCCCCCTCTGAGTGTGTTTGCTGTTGTTTCTGTTCCCTCTCTTCACTCCTCCCTCCCTCCCTCTCTCCCTCTTTCTCCCTCCCTGTTTCACTGTGTAAACTCTCACTGTCCCCTGCTGACCTTGGATTCGAAACATGGCACGAAACCTCCGCTTGTCTTCTGCCTAAAACTCCTACATCCCTTCCTTTTTGGCCATCCGTCCCTTCCTCTCTCCCTCTTTTTATTTTCTCTGCAGCTCTAATTATCCGTTCTAAATGGTACAAGTTCTGGTGGACATTGTTTCTGGTGTGAGCTGCTCACACACCTACAGGGAGAACAAAGATACGAGGTGTCAGGTTTCCTCTAAACTGTTTTCTCTACAACAATAACGGCACAAAAAGAAAGAAAAGGTGGCCTTTTGTCGGCGTCTGAGGCCTTTGTGGTGCCTGTTTACCGCATACGCTCCACCGGGGCCTGGAGGAGTGTTCATAATCAAAAGATTAAGCCGGGACTCGTGTTTAAGGCTTCGCCACCTGTTAGCATTGTCTCATGAAGAGCCGGCACAATGCCGAGAGGTCCTGAGAGAATTCCTGGTGTCAGCCTCTGCTTTAACGGTGTCCTGCATTACTGAGCCCCCTCTCAGTCCGCCGGGCAGCTCTGCACAATGAGCCACTGTCTGATGGTGCAGATCTGAAAAGGGTGATGTGAGGGAAGGAGGGAAGGCGGAGGGGAGGGGAGGAGGGGGGAGTTAAATTCCAACTTTTATCAAAGTATGGACGAGCCTTCAGAAATATTTGTCTCGTCGTCTCCCTCCTGGATTCCACAGCTCCGGGGCTGCCAGACTCAGGCGGCTTATAAAACTGTGATAAGATCAGAGCAAAGCAAACATTTACCCGACCTGAAGTCCAGAGTGATTCGGTTCTCACGTAAAAGAGGAAATCAAGAGAGGAAAATATATCTGAGAGAAATGCAGGAAGACATGGTGAAAAAAAGAAGAGGAAGATGAAGCTGCTGGGCTGTTTTTAACCTTTCAGAGAGTGTGTGTGCATTTCTGGCTGAAACACACACACACACACACACACCTGCTGTTTTCAGTTACCCACCTGCATTACTCATCCACTCTTTTCTTATCTAACACCACATAACAGCATGATTGTTGTCCTCTGCTGCCACCTTGTGGTCGGAGCGACAAGGTGACCTGATGCAGTCGTCTACCTCTGCAGTGCTGTCACAGTAAGTTAGGCTGACGTTCACCGAGCCGGTCGGTCGGCCTCACCGACACACAGCACGGCTACATCAGTCATTTCAGATGGACAGACAGATCGACAGCGTCCCAGATTTCCGCCACACTTTGAACACATCACATATTTAACATTAAGTATAATGTAAAAATGGATTAAAGAAGCTATTGATTTGTTGTGAATAAATAGAAACTGCATCACGTGAAAAGGATGAAATCTAAATATGAATCTTCTGTCCTGCAGGTTGGAGTCTGTGGAAAGTTAACATGAAGTCTTTGAGACTCTGACAGTCAAGGTGAGTCCCTCACTGCTGCAGCAGCCACCTGCCTCTGTCTACCATTCACACACACACACACACACGCACACACACACATGCATGCGCACACACACACAAATGCACTACAGGTATACAATCATCCAAAATAACCAACCGATACACATTCATGCACACACTCAAACACATACAGATATGGAAATATGCACAGATGGACTCTGATATTAAACACACACACACACACTCAATCTCACACACTCTCACACACACACACACACAGGCTGTCTGGCACACAGCAGAGGGACCACAGGCAGCCTTTCGAGCGACCTTCACTGAGCTTGTGGGCTCCAGAATAGCACTGCAGCACTGCTCTGCACAAGGAGACTGACACAGACGGAGACACTCATCCGTCTGGAAGCCGACAACAGTCCGTTAATGAGGCTCCGACTCCAGAAAAGAGGCAATCAAAACTGCATTAACACTGAGTTAACATCTCTGTAATTTGTGCATGATGTTCTTTCTGCAGTTTGTTGGAGGTGTTGGATGGGATCAAGGTCAAGGCTCTTCGTTTTTTCCTTTTACATTAAATCTTCCTCCGCAGTGACACATTAAAATCTACTGGTGTGCTGTTGACTCACCTTGGTAACGAGAAAGACGGGTTGCTGTACCAGCTGCTCCCCAGCTGTGCACACTCTTGCCCTCTAGGTGGCGTGTTGTCCGAAATGCTGCTCAGCCTCTCGCTGGACGGGGCGCGGGTGGCGTCCGAGTCCCCCGTCACGGTGAAGATGGAATCAGAGAGGCTGGGTCGCTCGTCGTGGGCCAGCGGGGCGAAGCTGAGCTGCACGATCTGCCTGGCGCTCTGGCAGACCGGCGCGTGGATGGCGGGGGTCAGCGTGGGCAGGTCAAAGGTCAGGACAGTTTGCGTGCTGGAGGTCAGCAGCTCCTCGCTGTCCAGGCTGTTGTAGGACGTCCCTTTGGCTCGGTGGGACTCCATGATGCTCTCAAAGTGGCAGCTGAAGGTGTCTTCAGCAGCGCAGCGAGGACCGGAGACCAAGATGGGGGATTTGAGGGCGGGATGGTGGTTGTCAAAGAACGTTTCCATCGGTCTGAACAGAGAAGAAGGTTTTAGACACACAGCTGTGCTTATTAATAAAAGCCTAAATATGTGTTAAGCACTAAAACATCAACAGAAAGGGACTGAAACTGTACTTTTATTGAATCTGTGCAGCCAGCAGAGCCAGACGTTACTGTACCAGCATGAAAAATTCATAAAAAAATCAGGCCAAACCTATTTACGATCTACTTAAAAAAAATAGGTTACGAGTGAGATCCGAGTTCAGAGTGAAATGTGGGTCAGGGGAAAATCCTGCTGCACCGGGTGTTTGTGTGTAAACTTGTGTGTGTGTGTGTTTGCAGGCTCGTGTGTGTGTGTGTGTTCAGGTGTTTCTCTTCACCTCTTCAGAAGGTGACCGAACACCTCCGGCTCCTCCTGAGCTGCATACTGCTGCTTCCTGTTGTCTCCTTGCATCCTCACACTGGCCCAGCTCACCATCTCCTCCTCATCTTCTTCATCTTCCTCCTCCTCCTCATCCTCCTCCTCATCATCCTCCTCCTCCTCCCTTCTCCTTCGTCTCCCCCTCCCACCTGTCCTCCCATAAGCCAGCCCCCCCAGAGGGCTGCTGCCCGTCCCTGAGGTGCCCTGCACGCTGCGGTTGCTCCCAAACGCAGAGTCGGCGTCGTCCTGCTCGGCCAGCAGCACCTCGTCTATGTCCGTCTCCCGGTAACAGCGCAGAGGGACGGCGTCCAGGTCCGTCTCCGAGTACTTCAGCGTGCGGCGGATGATGCCGGTTTTAGGCGAAGTCCCCATGATGGCCGGAGGAGGGGTCACGAGCTCGACCTCCACATGCTGCACCTCATGATTGGCAGAGAGCAGAGGTAGGGAGGTGGGGGGAGTCGGGGTGGGAGACTCGCTGGAGTTACCACTGGGAGGCGCTGTGGAGGTTTCCAGAGAATCTGCAGATGGAGAAGTAAACAGAGACTCAATGATCTTTAAAAAAATAGGGGTTGTAGTTTCTAACTTCCTGTTTTAACTGCAAAGAAAACATTCAGATTCTTCACTTTCTCCAGATGTTCGTCTGAGAATCAAACTTTAACACTTTTTGGGTCCAAACACAAGAAACATCTGTAAACTGTGAAGAACAGAGAGATGGAGTCGGATTATTCATCTTGTTTGCTTATTTTTCAAACAGACATTTACTGATTCTATATTTAAAGAATCACACACATCTCTTTGTAATCTATATTCTGTAAGTCTCATGACTAGTTGGCAGAATAACTAAAGTCCTTTGGGTAAAGAATCTGAATATACCTGATATTTTATATTTTCAGCCACAAATCCGTTAATTTAACCTGAAAACATAAATCTTAACGAGCAGGTTTGAGCTGTGAGCTTTTATTTGTAAAAAAGGTTTTGTCGTGTTTCAGATAAAAAAATCCTCAAACAGGTGGAAATGGTGCGTCTGTTGGGACTACTTTCAGTGGCGGATTAACACACATGTGGTGCTCTACAGTGTATTTACAGCTGCAGGATGGAAAATATGAGATTGAATTAATAAAATAAACTAGACAGTGTAATATTGGAGCTTATGACACAATGGAATTTTAAAAAATCAGCTTTTTAAGTGATATCAGCCCCATTAAAAGCACAAAAAGACATATTAGAGCTGAATATGTTTCTCTAAACGACCTGATGAGAGTAAAACTGTTGAGCAGCTGTGATACTGAACTTGCTCATCTGTGTCTTTTAGATCCCAATGAAATATAATCTTGTGATTGAGATAAAGGGATTAATATTATCTCTAAAACATAATGACATGCACAAATTGTCTGTGTGCTACTTTGTTGTAATTATCTCCTGTAAAATGCTGCCTGAGAGGTTTTTAGCTCGTTCTTCTTCTTCACATTCTTTTATGATTTATAATTTAGATCTATTTTTTTAAATTTTGACATGTGAAAGTAAAGAAACAAACAAAAAAAGGGGGAAAAATCTTCCACTCTGGTTAAATGTGGAAGCTAAGAGCATCAGCTAGATGAGACTGAAGTGGACGTGCTCTCACTTTTCTCCCCCCTGCTGGCAGCCTCCTCAGCGGGGGTCCCGAACAAAAACTCCCACTTGGCTCGAGCGATCCTCTGACAGTGCAGTGAAGGCATCGGCACCGCACAGCCACTGTCCGTCTGAAAGACACACAGAGAAACACTGAAGGAGAGAACAGTCTGATACCTCAGGACCAGATTTGTTTCCAGCCTCATTTCTGCATCTTTAGCCCATTTAGCATGTTAGCTTAGCTTAGCTTAGCTTAGCATAGTGACAGGAGAGAGCTAACATGGCTTTCTCCAAAAAATGCATCAACTTCAAAGTTTGCTGACATGTTTGCATGATTGTTTGACATTTCACGAAACATAACATAAAGATAAAATGTCTACAAGTATAATTAGTGTCATTTGTCACTGTGGGGGTGTTAAAGGTCACCTGTACTCACCTGTATTCCTGAGGTGGCGGCCCCCGTCTCGTTGCTCTGGTGGCTGGACTGACTGGACTCGGGGGACACACAGTCTCTGTCCCCCAGGCTTCCCGTCACCCCGCTGGAGCTCCGCGAGGACGGACCTCCCATCACTCCGTTCTGCTCCGCCTCCTGAGGCTCCTCCACCCTCTGCAGACGTGGCTGCTGCCCCGCCCCGAACCCCTCCACCTCATCTCCTTGTCCTTCGTCATCACAACCCTCATCCTCCTCCGGTGAGTCCAGCGCCACCGGTCCGAGGAGCAGGATCTCCCTCCTCCTCTGCTCAGCTCGTTTCTGCTGGGCTGCAGGACTCAGCGCCCTGAGACGGCGACCGGATCTGCGATCTGGATTCTGGTCCTTGATGGACCCAAATCCGGCCTCGGGACTCGGTCTCGAGCTGTTCTCCACCTGATTCCCCCACTGCTGCCTGGATGTCCAGCTCACCGGCGCCTCCTCCACGCTCTGGTTGATGAAGAGCCTGCGGGAAAGCTCTGTGCAGTCTCCTCTCTCAAAACACCTCAGGTCCTCCCTCTTGTCCAGACTCGGGGACCAGGAGTCTCTGTTGTACCGCGGGAGCTGACGGCGATGCAGGGTGGGGGTCTCCGGTGCTCGGAGCTCTGCTTGGAATAGCCTTGGATCCCTCATGGGGGAGCTGAGCTCGGTGGGAGGATGTGACGGCCGGAGAACGCGTGAAGGAATGGCGGGGGAACTCTGAGCGGCTGATACAATGGAGCTCTGATGCTGGGGTTTCGGAGAGCAGTCGTCCTGGTGCGTCTCGTAATTGTTGTGGGAGTTCGTTTCGAGGGACTGCGACTGCAAAAGAGAGTTTTCAGGCTGGTGACAGTCCGTGTTGTCGGATGCTGGCGTGTGTTGTTCGTTTAAAGGGATGTTCATCTTCAGCGTTTGCTTAGATTGTTGTGCATTTGAAGTTAAATTGTGAAACTCTCCAGAGTTCGAGTCGCTCGCGTTGTGCAATGAGGACCTTCTCGCCTCGGTGAAAATAGAAGATACTTTGGTGGCCTCCTCCGCCAGCCTGCGGGCCACTTCAGGGCTGTGAGCCGGAGAGGAGGATTTACTGTCACTTAACTGGTTCAAGCCCTCAATGACACTATTGCCAAGTTGTCGGGTTGCTCCCTGCGGCGAAGCGCTCCTGTTGCAGCTCCTGTAAACATGTCTTTTGCTGACCGGGCTGCCTGCGACGCCTCTGTCCGGTCCAGACCAGTGCAGAGGGCTGAGGGACCTGATGCAGGATTCAGGTTTCGGCTGAGGAGACTTCCTGGACTGGGAGGAAAGCTGGTCTGACGCGGGGCTTCGAGGCAGCCCACAAACAGCCTGGTTCCTGTCTGCGATGTGATCTTTGGGGTGAACGCTGATGTTCTGACGCTGAACAGGAGACCCGGCCCAGGACTGACAGCGCGGCTGTTGGCTGCCGTAGCGTGAAGACGAGGAGAACTCAAGTGCGTGGGCTAATTTAATCCTCAGTAACGGAGAGCCAAACTCCTCCACAGCCCTCTGGGTAGCTGCCCTGCCGATGGGGTCCAAAGGTGGTTGGCGAAGGCCGGAGGAGAACGTCTGCTGATGACTTCCTGGGGTTTGGAAAGTCAGCTTAGGACTGGAGCTGCACGATGAACTGGGACTCCCGAACCAAACCGGATCGCTGAGCCTTTTGCGAACGTGTGAAGGGGTCGATCGTTCCTCTCTGGTTCCTCTCTCGCACACCGAGTTGCGTGGACTTTCCAAGGTCTTCACGTTGGATTTCTCAATGTAACTGAAGGTGACCACGGACCGTTTCCCATCGCTGACACCTCCCTCGTTGAACCTCCGGCAGTTGGGAGGTGTGAGATGGAGAGCGACCTTCCCGGAAGACGTCATGGGTGAAGAGTGGACGGCAGCGGCTGCATCACAGGGTGAACTCCAGCGCTTGCTGACCGTCGGGGAGCTGCCGGCCTGCTGGAGCTGAAAGCTGACAGTGTTTCTGGAGGGGGACGGGCTGTGTGTGCAGTCCTGGACCAGACGGTGAGACGTGGAGGCCTTGGTGGCCGTCTGGCAGGTCGTCTGACTGGCGAGCTGAGACAGGAGCTCCGCGGGGCTGTCCTGAACCAAACGCCCCTGAGCAATCCCTTCTTTGTTATCCACAAACGCCTCTTTGCCTCTGTTCTGATCTGGGGCAGACCTCACTTCTACATACAGATGAAGGACTTTTCCAGACTGGGACATGACCTCCTCTCAGGCCGTAATGAGGACAGACAAACAGAAACGGAGCAGAGGGAGAGTCAGACGGGGTGAAAGAGACCAGAAAATAAAAAAAAAAACACCTTCCTCTTTGTCCTCCTCTTATATCCGTCGGTGCGTTTTCTTTTGTTGTTTTTTTTTCTGCTGGTGGCGGGTGTCAGTTTATTTTTAGAAGGTCTTTCTTCTCCCTCCCGGAGCGTCTGTGTGCAGAGCAGAGACACAGAGGCTGAACGGCCAGAGGACAAACATGCCCGTGGGACGCCTCCGACAGCTCCCTATTCGTCATACCTGTGAATGAAACAGAGGAGGAGCCGTTACACTTACATCCTAAAAAACGACTCCAGATACAAACAGGATATTCCACATCTTAGTGCATTTACAGTCAAATCTTCTGCACTTCCTCATGAGTCTGAAACCAGAGAAGCATGATAATAAAAGTCTGTTTTCAACATGAGGAGAAA
This sequence comes from Acanthurus leucopareius, assembly GCA_029814765.1. Classification (NCBI taxonomy): domain Eukaryota; kingdom Metazoa; phylum Chordata; class Actinopteri; order Acanthuriformes; family Acanthuridae; genus Acanthurus; species Acanthurus leucopareius. The sequence goes on from JAQMCX010000033.1 coordinate 1,253,452, forward strand.
CATTCCTGCAGATTCATTTCACACAGTTTCAATACGACAAAACTCTTTCCAGAAACAGATTAATACTGATCGAGTATTTGTTGACAGTTAACAACATTATGCATTATTTTGTCATTAACGTCTGTAATTGGATCTTTAACGGTGCGGAGGAAATCTGTCGAGGTCATTTCTTTGCAGCCTGTTCATTAATGCCCCATAAATAACACACCGAACACACAAACCGAGGCTGTTTGACGTGTTCAGTGATTCATACGGAAATAAATAATTGTACTTTAATCTTTTTTTTCCTGCAGCAGAGTTACAACACTTGCACTGCCAAAACAAACCGGTGCAGATAGCCAAAGTACAGAAGGAGAAGGAGGGTCGAGAGTCTCAAAATAGTAACAAGGGAGGAAAAAAAAGATGGTAAACAGGCTCTTTAGATCACTGCAGCGTGTTTAGTCCTAATAAACTGAATTCACACATGAACACAGAGAAGAATGAACATGTTCGAACTCGTTCTCAGCCAGCTGATTGGACTCCAGCTCAATTAAACAAACTGGTGCATTTGAATGCATCAGTGAACACGTTCACAAGCGTTTTCAGATCAACCTGAAGTGACAGAAACATTCTCTGAAGACGTTTATTCGACGTGTGTTTTGATTATTTAATCTGACACTCGTTTAAACCGCCAACATGGAGGAGGTGGGGTTTATGAGCTGTACTGCAGCCAGACACCAGGGGGCGATCAACGTGTTTTGGCTTCATTTTTAAGAAACTTTCATGTCGTCCATCTTTGTCCAGTCGATGTTCTGGACTCACTGACTTTTTTTAAACTATTTAACGTCTCATCTTGATGTATCTTCTTGGCAGGATGCTGGATGCTCTGTGAGGTCAGGAGATGTTTCTTGGTGTCACAGAAAACGTGAGCTCATCCTGCAGGAAGAGGAAGTCAGACGTTATTCCTCACATCCTCCTCTGCTCTCTGACTCACCATCCATAAAACCCCGGTGACAGATTTTTATCTGAACTCAGAATGAAACAATTCAAAGTCCAGGATTCAGCCACAAATCCTTCATCAGAGGCGTCTGATTGGGACCAAAACAAACAGGCTCAGATGCATCATGGGAAAACAGACCAGCCTGATCTGATTTTATTTTAGGATTGTGACATTGATGCAGATGACTTCCTGTTCTTAAAGAGCAACAGCTGACTCGTTCGTCTCAACCTTCAGATCCAGGAAACCCGAAGGTGCTCAACCACATCGAACTCTCATCACAGAAACATCTCCGTCGATCCGTCTTTAAATCCTTTTGCTGGAGCCGCTTCTCCCTCTCTGTCGAGCTAATTCCCTCTGCGGTTACTCATCTAAACCGAGCTGAACTCTTTCCAATTGTCATCCTTCTGTTTAGCGTTCATGCAGAACGACTCTCTCCAGCCAATAACGCCGCAGACAACTGAGCTCTTCTCTGTTATGGAGGAGTCACTCAGACGAGGATGGCGAACCTCCGGCGGCTGCCAGCAGCGACAGATTGCAGTCGCCTTATGGTGGCAGCGAGAGATGGTGAGATGGTGAAAATTAAAGTTGACAGAACAAAGCAAACTTGTGGGGGAACTTGGCAAGCGAGGCGACTTTCTCTCCTTGACCCCAGCTGATGTTTCTGCCCCGGTTCAAAGGGACCAAACTGGATCCCACAAATCCTTTCAGCCTTACAAATTCTCCTCTCAGCTCTTCATTATTTCCTCCAGACTTTGCGTGCAGTCGCAGAAACACTTGTCAGGCTGTTTGCTGCAGCTCTGACCCTCAAATTCACTACCAGCCATCTGATTAAGTCTTTACTTTTAATTTAATTCAGATAAGAGCGTTAAAAAAAGAGCCCTGATTTGAAATGCAGTAACACCGTTTCTCTTTCTCAGTTTCTAATCAGCGAACAAGTTTTACTGCCTCGTTTGTCACTTTTCTCTCCGTCACTTTCACACCTCGGAGCTGCTGTTCCCACACTTTCACCATTCACAAAAAAAAGAAAAAAAAAAGGTCTTTGTCCAGTTGTCGGTGGCTGCAAAGGTCCCATTGTCAGAAAAGGTGTGAAGAAGACGATGTGGCTCCTCTGAATCCAACTTCCTCTGTTTATTTTGTTTCTTCAAACTTCTTCTTGCAGGAAACATCAAGTGCTTCAGTTTCATTTTACTCCGTTTAAAGACCTTTTTTTATTTATAATTTCTGAGGATGGAAGAAAAATATAAAATGTAGTGTTTCTTTTACTGCAAAATCAGACAAAATCTTTATTATCCTTTAGCATTTTTGTTCTTTAGTTATCTTTAAAAGTTGGGAGCGTAAACAGAAATGTTATTAAAGGTTATTAAATCATGACAGAGGACACTGAAGCAGTTATGACTTTTGACCAGGAAAAGCAAACAGTTGATGGACAAAACCATCATCACAAACTACGAGAGCACAAATAAAAAGCAAATAATATGAAATGTGCAACAAAATACACCTTTAAAAATGATCTTCATGAATAATACACACAAAGAAAAAACAAACAAAAGACACATGTGACAGCACTGCAAAGCTGAGAAACTCTGGTTTGAGAAGAAATAAAAACTTTTTTTGGTCCTTCAGGTCTTTGTGGTTGTGACAGTGAAGCTGCTGAGCTGATTAACTTTTGATTTTCCTGCCTGATTTTCTGAAAACAATGAATGAGAACATGAAAACGAGCAGAACTAAACCTGGACTTTGGTTTTATTTAAACAGAATAATGAAGGAAGAGGAGATTTAACCAGCTGAGGCCTCGAAGTGAAACCAGACTTTTGGCTGTGATGCACATTTTGTTATGTGCAGGTGCAAAAAGAACAAAAGAGGATATTTAACCTGATTTTTCTCTTGTTGTGGTGTTTTAGGATTGAAGTAAATGAGCTGAAATCAGCCCTGTGGTCGCAGTGTTTGCAGCTGAACGCCGACACGCTGTCGGCTGCATCATAAACGTGACAGAGCCGTCGGACGGATGAATCCACTGAGATTATTCTTAGATATGATTTGTCATCTGTGTCGTCACCAGGAGAGGAAGTCTGTATCGATCCTGGACGGAGCTGATGGGCCTGAACTCCATCTGTGCCCCTCTGATCCCCTGATCCATCATCTCAGACAGATGCTGATGGGGGGCGAGTGAGATAAAGGCGGGTGGGAGACGGATGAAGAGCAGGATGCAGAGAGAGAGAGAGACAGGCTGTGAGAGACAGACAGACAGTCAGAGGAAGCAGGATGAGAGAGAGACATGCATGTGGAGGAGAGAGCTGAGCCGCCTGCTGGTGTCGAGTTACAGGAAGGTCCATGTTAAAAACACACGACTGCAGATGTAACACAACACCTCCTCCTCTGCAGAGAGTCGGTTTAAAGGGTCAGTTCGCTAAAATCACAAAGGATCACAGTTTCCAGCCTTAAATCCCAGAGAGGAAGTCAGAGTTTTAAAGCTGGGTGACGGTTTCTTACTGTTGTTGCCACCAGAGTTCAGATGAGCTGCAGAGGTGGAAGAAGTTTTCAGATACTTTAGTAAAAGTACTTATACTGCAAACTGAAATACTCCACTGCAAGTAAAAATCATGCATTCAAAAGCTTAAAATGAATTTTAGTGTTATTAGCAAGTTTTTGTGCAGCAAAACGTCTCAATAATGAATCAATATTCCTGCAGATGTTAAAGGTTGAGCTCATTTTAACGTCTTTATATGAGGTGATGCATCATCTTCTGTAAGATCATCACATGTTTGTCCTGTTTTTCTCTGCAGGAAAAGAAACTAAAGTGGCTCCTGTTTTTCAGCTTTGTGACACTTTCAGGCTCATCTGAGAGGATTTTTAAATCGTTTATTTAACTGAAGAGGGAAAAGAATTTTCTCAACACATAAAAACACTTTGACCTTCAGTTTATCAATAAAAAAATTGAAAAAAAATGAGATTCGTACTTTTTGTAGATTATTTAAAAGTAAAGCTTTAAGATAAATATTTGCTCTGATATGTAGTTGATTAATATATAAGAATAAAGAGGCATAAAGTGGAGATCCTGCAGTAAATCAAAGTACCTCATTATTTATACTCGAGTACAGTACTTGAGTAAACTCACTCAGTTATTCTCACCACAGCTGTGTTGATTAAAATCCAGATAAACTCATCTGAGTTATCTTTTGTTATCACTGTGAATTCAAACCAATGAGCTTTAAGGAGCAGAGGTGCTGTTTCTTACTTTGCCCTGAGTTTTGTCTCACAGGTGAAACACGTTAAAACATCCTGTAAAGTTGTGATGTTGTTTTCCAGACTGTTGAAATCTAAAATACGAGAGGAAACTGGATCTTTGGATGTAAAACAGCAGACAGCTGATCTGTTTGTTGTCCTTTTCTCTCCTCTGCCTCCTTCCTGCATCCTCACATCAATCCATTAATCCACGCTGACATGTGATCCATAGCGCTCGCCCTGCAGCGTTACTCCTGAGCGCCCGCTTTTCTGACCGCCGTCCAGCTTGGCATCAGCTCCGGTCGGTCCGTCGCTGCTGTGCCAGGAGTTACAATAGAAACAGACCATTACCACTCACCATCTGCCACGCTCTGCTTGAGTTACTGTACGACGCCACGGCCACACGAATCAGCTGTCAAAAAACAAAACATTAATCGATGGGGAATCTTCTCTGAACACTAATTTCAGCTTTTAACCTGCTTGTTGTTGATGAAGTTACGTCCAGAACTAAATTTATCTGACTAGTTAATGAGGTTTTTACTTTTTTTAAACAAAAGCGTCTGTTACTGCAGAGATTCATTTGATTATGACGTCAAACTCTCAGAATAACACCAGTCACAGTTGCCCCAAAGGATTACAAAGCAGCCATCCTGCAGCTCCTATGAGCCGATAAATTAAACAAATACAAAACTTTCTGTAAGTATTACTCATCTGCACAGTAAAACATGTAAAAACGGTGCTCAGGGTTTCAAATAAATATCAGAATGAGCCTTTAAATGTGGAAAAAGAGACGTGGGAGCTTGAACTAAAGGACTGTTGTAAAGTGAAGCTGCACCTCTCGACGTACCTCGAGAAAAACACAAAAGCCACAGCTGCTCAATGCTGATGACTCATCCTGTCGTCGTCCTTCTGGGTCACATTGCTGACAGAAGGACACACACACACTCACTCACACACACACATGCTTACATATGGATAAACTCCGCCGGGTCTCTGGCTGGTCATTTATGAGGGAAATCACACAGGTAATTAAACCCCCAGCCAGCATGTGCGGCTCTAATATTAGCTCCCTGGAAACGATGGGGTGCGGGTGGAGGATGGGGGCGTGGGCTCATGCTAATATTAGCTCTCAGTTTGCTTGTTGCTGCCGTGGTGCACTTGCTGCAAAGAGCCTGGTGGTTAAACAACGTTAAAGCCTGAGGAGACGAGGAAGGTTTGGTAAAAGTGAGGGACAGTCCCGGTGCAACACGATCCCTCCCTCTCTGATCGAAGTGACTATTGATCTTTCTACGTATCCTATCGGGTTACATCACACTGTATTTGGCTCCCAAGAAACACTCTCAGACTCACTGTCACACCCATAATGCACCGCTGAGGTCCGGTGAACTTCCTCAGCACTGAGGCTTAATTAACCGAGCGGCAACTTCAGAGGATGAGCAGGAATTAAAGGAGCGACGCTGTCAGAGAAGCAGGACTCTGTTTGCATTCGACACAAGGACTGCCTGCCTCGCTCACTCACTCGCTCGCCAGCTTTCCTCCCTTTTTTCTGTCTCTCTGCCTTCAAAGACACATTCAGACAAAAGAGATGGGTCCTCTGACTCATACAGAGGCACAAAAAGTGTGTTTGTGTGTGTGTGTGTGAGAGAGGAGAAAGATGCAGTGAGGCTTATTTGGAGGGAAGAAGAAGAAGAAGAAGAAGAAGAAGAGAGTCATGCAATCAGCTTCACACTGGCCGTGACCTTGCTACAACTCCTCCACCCGCCACCTCACAAGCCTGCAGGGCGGATCTTCAGCATGAGGGGGGTGAATTAATAAAACCTGACAGGTGTAGCATTTTTATAGTTTAATCTTAAACTTGTGTGAAAGTAATAATCCAGCAGAAATAAGCTACATGATGCACATAAACGAGGATCTGAATGAAACGTGTTCAGGCTGATTAAGACTGAAGTGTTTTATGTAACATGTTTTAAATGATGCAGCAGGTTTCAGATACTGTTAACCTGTTTATATCTGTCTGTCTGTCCACCTGTGAGGTCTCTCTCTGCAGAAAGTTTAACCTCCTCACCTCCACACATGCACTGACATAATGAGAAAACTGTATTTACAGGTAAAAACCTGCATGCAGAATAAAAACCAGAGCAAATCTCCCAACATGCAGCAGGAGATGAATAGATACCTGACGACTTCTTCCTGCAGGACACTGTGTCCTTTTTTTCAGTAGAACATATTTTTTGTTGGTTTCTGACTATTTAAAAGTCCAGATTTATGGAGATCTATTGAGGGAGCATGGCAGTAATGGAATATAATGTTCATAAATACGGTTTCAACGGTGTCAAATCACCTAAAAATAAGAAAAGGCTGCAACCTACGACTCAATCTGGTCTTAACAACAAATCACAAGAAGGTTTTAATGCTTTTCTGATTGAAACAAAGTGCAACAAAGTGAATGAAAACAGAAAAAAATGTTAAATCATGACGTCGGTGAATCATGTGACTTGAAAAACGGATGAAAACATTCAAAAGGACCATCAAGGAAACTGCAACCGTCCTCAAATTAACGTATAAAATACAGATAAATACAATATTTTCAGCTTGTTTTCTGCATTGTTTTTGTGCTTTTTTAATTTTGTCATCACGTTAACAACTCTGCAAAAGTTTAACGCAACACACAGCACCAACAACGCCACCTACTGTTTATCCCAGTGAAACGATTCCTAATATTCGCTTGTATAAAACCAGTGGATTAAAACAAATATTCATTCAACTTTTCTGAAAAATCCCATATTAGGATCAAAACTTTTCTGCTGATTTCTATCTTTTCTAATCAAATATGGAGGGAAGGGCTGTGCAAAAAGGTTCAAATCAGTGCAACAATATTAATAATCAATGAAACAAACCAATACAAATCATATTGATGATCATCAAACAAATTATGTTCCACCGTTCTGCATCTAAAATCCTCCGAATGATTAAAATGAAACTCCTCATGAGACATTTTGTTTGTTTTAGTTTATAGTTTGCACACAATCATTCATTTGAGCCTAATTTGTGGAAAGACAACAACATAATCTGCTGATTATCAATAATCATATTGATCAGCAAACAAAAACAGAGCAGCTCAGCTTTAAATGACACAGCTGATCACCGGCAGCGGTGACTTTGCATGTGCTGACATGTTCACACGTCCTGATCGCAAGAAAACACGCAGTCCTTTAATTCACACATGATCTCTCATTCATGCCTTCACACTCACAGTCTCACTCGCCCACACACACACACACACACACACACACTCAACATACTGAAGAGTCCCACTTTCTTCTGCCTATTAGTCACAGCACACACACATCTGGATCATCTGTACGGTCGTGCCGAGCTGTCAGCCACCTCGGTGTGTTTATTCCACATCGACCCGGAGCTGTCGGCACAAACCGGAGACACCGGCAGCTACATTTGTACTACAGACACACCAACACACACACACACACACACACAAAGTCTTTCATCTCCTGCTCTCATCTCTATCTCACACTCACCTCTCCTCCTCTCACAGCCGCTTCATCCGTGCAGGATTTACACCTCCCACGTGAATCATTTCGCCTCATCCTTTTTGTTTTTCCCTTTTCCCTTCCTTCTCATCTTCCCTCCTTCCCTCCTTCTCTCCTTCTGCCTTGCAGAGCAGTGCAGACCTGTTCGACCAGCCTCCCCCCCCCACCTCCTCCTTCCACGGCAGCAATGCTCACACTCAGCAACCTAAACCCCGCCCCCTTTCCCTTCCCTCCGCCTTTCACGTGCATGCTGAGTCAGTGTGGAGTGGTTAGAGCCGGTGAGGGGCGGCGCTGCGAGGACGGAGACGTGCAGGACGGGCGGCGTGAAGAGCTTAAAGGCACAAGCTGGACCTTCTTCCCATGTGGGACTCGGCTCAGAGTGAAGAGCAGCAGATGTGAGAAGATGTGGTCTGACCTGCAACATCTCAGGCATGTGTGAAGCCCACCTCCAAAACACCTCACTGATCAATGACATGAGGGGAAACGGGGAAGACTGGCTGATCAATAAAATATAAAACATAAACACCATGTGACCCCCCAGACTATCACTCAACCACCTACCGTGCAATTCCCACTTTAAATGTGCAATATCACCACTGACCATGCTGTATATATAACTACCTACTGTGCAATTCCCACTATTTGAATGTGAAGCACAAATCAGACCATGTTGTTGTATATATAACTTACTTTATCTTATTTATTGTCTCCTTTGTTTTCTTTTATTCCATGTAGAGGTTTGCACTGATGGAGCTGCTCTTAATCTCATTGTACATGCGTATAGTGACAATAAAGGCGCTCTATTCTATTCTATTCTATTCTATTCTATTCTATTCTATTTATCACCACGTGCATGTAAACAATGTTTCTGTGAAGTTTAAACATGATAAATTCAGCTGATTTATGGAAATTAAATCACTTAAATCAAAGTTAATCCACATGTGAAATAGGAAACTACATTTTTTAAGACTTCACGGCTAAAATGAAGTAATCAATAAGTTAAAATCAGTCAGTGACCGGCTGTCTCCACCCTGACCTCCTCCCTTCACATGATGATACCTGACTTCCTGTTGTGCTGCTAAATGCTGGAAGCTGCTGAACAGTAAAGATAAATATGGGTCAGAAGAAGCTGCTCAGTGCAGATGACCCATATGGATTCTTTCTGGGGGGGTCGAGCTGCATGGGGAGCAACGTCGTGATGTTTCCCAAGCAGAAGCATCGGACGAACGTGACGCCCGCATGACAGAAAAACTGAGTGATGTGCAGCTTGTGAGTATCAAAAGGCTGAGGAAACATCAGAGGGACGCAGGAAAAAGCTCGCTCTCACTCCACTGAAATATTAAAGAGAAGTACGGAAGCCCGAGCTGAACAAAAACACTTACTCACTCTCAGTTTATCTCCGTGTGAATGAACATGTTGACTCGAGCAGCTGCGGGGGTCGTTTCAAAAAGATAAAACCTGATTTAATGAAGACTTTCACACGTGATGTTGTGTTTGTGATCTGCTGCAAACAAAAACTGTGGTGGAAAATGTTCGAGTTGTAGAACTTTGATATTTTCTTGAGTTAAAAAGTTAAAGTCTTAACTTTTAATGTGACATACAGTTGTCTCTCACTATAACGCGGTTTACCTTTCACGGCCTCGCTGTTTCGCAGATTTTTTTTAGTGCAATTTTGCATGCTTTTTTTTTTTACAGGGTATGAACACGCATTGTGTTCTGCGTCCTGATTGGCTAAGGGAGAACCTGCGCATTGTGTTCTGCGTCCTGATTGGCTAAGGGACTGTAGACCATTGTCAATCAATCTCCTCCGTGCCGTGTCTCC